>CM060705.1:81898115-82468115 GCA_030686995.1 Artemisia argyi | reverse complement strand
TATACGTTAATGGATTTTAGTCAATGGTCAAAGGAAAAATGGAATGTATGTTAAAGTCAAGTCATTTCCGCTCAAAAAGTTCTAAATTTTGGTCAAACCGGGCACAGGGTGTAACAACTTGGTATCAGAGCCAGGTTCAAGCAGTGAGTTAGGTTTCCTTTAGGTTTCCTATACTTAAACCACTCGTAGTTGCGTTGAATGTAAGTGTAAGAAATGCGGAAGGTAAATGTTAAGTTAGAAAAAGGAATGCGTGTTATGTCATATGTACTTAAGTTGATGACTATGATGAAAGTGTTTTATGTTTTAATGTCTATGTGATATGAGTCCGTGGAGGACTTGAAATGTTTAAATGATTAGTTGGTCGTGCACCTCGGTTGGTGCCGGTGATTATATTGAGATTATATGAATGTATGCTAGAGTAACGGTAATGGAATGCGAGTAGGAATGCTAAGTGATATTATAAATGGGCTAGCAAGTGAATTAAATAATGACACTTTAAGTGTGGACCGTAATGATATTAAGCGTACTAAGGTATAACACGTAAAAGTAAGATAGGATTGGAACACTAATGGTTAAGTATTTATTGTCATAAAGTTAAAGAAAGAAGTTAAGGAATGATGATATGAAATGATGTATGGATCATAAGGTATTATTGACCAATATATGGTCTCACTATATTTAGTGGCTAATGACTAAAGTTAAGGTGGTATAGAGACGGGCTAATGGTAAGTTAAAGTAAATGAGGATTGAGTATGTACGTGAATGTCTAGGTAAAATGAATGATGTTATAGTATGTTGAGGTGAGAGAAAAGCCATAATAGACACTTGTATGTTAAGTGCCTAGTATTATGAAAGCAAAGGAATGAGATTGAAGCATGTGATTATGTAAAAAAAACCAAAAAAAAAAAAAAAAAATGCAACTAAATTCTAATAATTGAAATGAGAAGAGTATGTATAAAGTTAAGGCAATGATATGAAATTATTATTATCAAGGCTAATGTGCTCCATTAGCGGTGACCATTAAAACGAAAGTGTAGAAGAATAAAAACGGGTTTAAGGTGTGTAACTAAACACGATAAGAATGTGAAAGTGACTTAAAACGTGTAAGAAGAATGAATGATACTAATGAACGTGTTATTAATTACCCTATGTAAGGTTTAAATGTGGAGAAAGTCATATAGACTAAAGGGTAGAGTAAGGATGTGAAATGATTAACGTGGGTTAAGAATGAAGATATAATGAAAAGTGCAAACACATAGAAATGTATTTATATATACCGCGGGTTTCGTATGCCCTACGAGGCTTGATGAAACAGATGAGATAATGCATGTGTTAAAATGTTAATAGTTTGGATCCAATGTAATGATATAAAGTATAATGGTATCCTCCGGGATGCAAGTATAATGGTATCCTTCAGGATGCAAGTGTAATGGTATCCTCTAGGATGGAAATGTTAATGTATCCTCCATGATATAAATGTAATGATATCCTCTGGGATAAGTTAAAGTGCCTTCATCGACAAGGGGTTGCCTATATCCTTGGCAAGTAAAAATATCCCCAAAGGTAAATGTGGTAATGGTACGGATCCAAGTTTAAAAAGTTAAAAAGTAACATAAAGAATAAAGGAACGAAAAGATTTAAAAGTTAAACGTGTAACGGATAATAAGAGTGTTATACCAAAAGTGTATAAGTAGGATGGTTTATAATTTCTTTATTTAAATGGATGGGGACGCCTTTTCATTTTAATAAAGAAGTTGTGAATCATCGAACCATGAGTTTGTATTTCTTTATTTCCATCATTTGGGACGCCTCTCTATGTAAATTAGGAAGTATAAATGAGTGGGCTTATGTGTTCCCTACATGGCATGGGTAGGGTGAAGGGGTAGAAACGGGAGTCTAGGACTTGCTATGGTCAAAAGAACTAAGATAGGAGGATAGAAAATAATTTGAATATCGACCTTAGATGGGAGATGTCATGAAAACTTATAACTTAGGTGCCTAATGGGTAAAGTTGAAACGATTAAGGAAATGTAAATCAAGGTTACGAATGGTTTGTGACTTGAACGTAATGTGAGAAAAGACCGTAATGGTCATAATGCGAATGGAAATTATTGAAAGAATTAGAGATAAAGAAACGCAATAGTGTAAATGTTAGAGGAATAATGAAAAGACTACGGAAGTTAGTAACGAAATTGACTTATGTAAATTCAAGTTGGTGATTGCTTAAGCGGCATGTAGTCCTTGATGGGAAAGTAAGAATGGAAAGGGTTATTAATTCATGTAATGGGGCATAGAAATGGGCCAATGGTATGCATTAGTAGTATGAAGTATGTCTTGTACGACATAATGATGAGGTATGAGTGTATAATTAGAAAAGTTAAGCAAGAAATGAAAAGGGATATGGGTTATGAAGTACGTAAGGTGGACTTTGAATTGCAAGATCACTTAGATCGTTGCAACTAATAGAGTAAGAAATGAAAATGGTAGGAACGGGGCTATGATGAGATTAGAGTTTTGTTTAGCAAATAGACCCCGCGAGGATGAAATCTAAGTAAGGGGATGGTATTGAGACACCCGTTTTCCGGGTACAAATAGGCCTCACCCTAGATGGAATTGACTAAGACTTAACGTGATTGGTCAGTCAACGAATATTAGGTGGAAGTCAAATCTGATAGTCAACGAATGTATTATATAGTTAAGGAAAGTATTATGTGTCACAAACAGAAAAGAAATAGACTTCAAGGACCTAACTGCTAATATGCTAAATGTGTTATAAGTTGGTTGTGGCCAAAGTAGGAAGAAATGGACTAGAGGGAACTGTTGTGCCAAAGGGCCAAATTTGTGCAAGATAAAGATCTTGTGTGGAGAATTCTAGAGATTTCTATTACTTCCTAGAGGGTGTTTGATGTCCAGATTTTAGAAGAGAAAAAGAGAGGGAGAATGGAGCTTGAGGATGAAGTAGAGATGATGGTGATTACAGATTATGTAAGGGTTAAGCTTTAGTAATGACCTTTACAATTAAGTAATCTCCTACATTGATTTCATAAGGCTAAGGTTTATGATTAAGTGGGGAATCATCATATGATCAAAGTATGATCATATGATGATCTATAATGGATGATTGGTAAGTTTAAATGAGTTATGTAAACCCTTATAATGGTGTTGTTTAATTATGTTATTAGGCATTGATTTTAATTAAGAAGATTGATGATGACGATGATGATGAAGATGATGATCAATGGTAGTGATGATGATGATGATGATGATGATGTCCTTGATAGGCTTAGCTTGGATTCAAGATAAGTAAACCAGCTATAAGTTAATGTTATATGGATTTTAATGAATTATATGTTATGTGTTGTTGATGTTAAGGTTAATGAATAACTTGGTGAGTATGTGTTATGTGCTAATAATGGTAAGGCTAGTTTGGCATAACTAACTTAAGAATGGTAGAATAGGTTGGAAGTTGGTTAGAAAATGAATGGTGATGGCTAAGAGGCTTAAGGTATGCGTTTATGATTAATGTTGTGGAAGAATGAATTGCTTTGATGCGTAATGTATGAATGATGTATGATGTTGAGTTATACCCGTTTTACTTACTAAGCATTGTACTTACGATTTAATGTTTCAATGTTTTGTAGGCTATGGTATTAATGTGATAGCTTGGATAAGGATTAAGGTTGATTATGTGAAATGTAGAAAGTTTTGGGTAAGAAAGTAGAGCTAGGTAGAAATACCGAGCTCTAAGTTAAGGTTGTACCCCCCCCCCCCCCCCCCCCCCGCTGACGTCTTTTAATGATTTGTAAAGTAAATTCAAGTGTTAAAATGTATGATAACATCATCATAATGATTTGGTGGTCGAACGGTGTGTCAATGTATGTTTATGTGTTTATGGGTAAAGTTTAAGGGGTGTTTGGCATAAGTATGAACATACCCATTTTAGGGTATAAACGGGTCAAGTGCTTATGGAATGAGTTTATTATGTTATATTAATGAAGTTGGTTAAGTTTGGTGAGTTTTTGAAGTGTTATGGATGATTTGCTATGAAAATGGGTCAAAACGAGTTTTGGCACAAAACCCGTCATTTTGTGAAGTACTCTTCCGATGGTCAAACGGTAAATGTTTTTATATGGAAATGAGCCCAAAGGTGTAATGAGTAAATCTGGAAAGTTTCATGGTCTAGCGAGTGCGAGAGTACGGTTTTCGAGAAATGTGTTAAGTATTATTCTATAAAGTTTTCTGCAGTGGGTATATGACCATATGAGTATTTCATCATATGGCTATATGGATGTCTCAGAAATTTAGTAAAGGGGCATATGGTCAGCATATGGCCATATGAAATTTCAGCATATGGCCATATGCTTCTGTCCAAGTATAAATAAGATATTTTATAGTTTTTAATCAAATTTCCAAATTTTGTACCTTTTGATTCGTAAATCGTCACGCGTCTTGCCACCCATCATTTTAAAGATAATGAAGTCTAGTTTCATTTAAAAATTGTTCCAAAGTCTATATGTTAACGGATTTTGGTCAATGGTCAAAGGAAAAATGGAATGTACGTTAAAGTCAAGTCGTTTCCGCTCAAAAAGTTTTAAATTCCGGTCAAACCGGGCATGAGGTGTAACAATGATTAATGGTTTCCGTTGTGACATAGGTAGTTTTTCTATAAAATCCATAGATATTTCTATCCAAATCTTGTCAGGGATAGGTAATGGCTGAATCAATCCAGGATAGGCACTAAGGTCAGGTTTTGCCTTTGGCATATATACATCACATTTCCTCAATACTGTTTCATCATTCTTTTAAGACCCTTCCAATAAAAAACTGAACTAACCTTCTTCATAGTCACTAGCACTCCAGAATGACCCCTAACAACTCCATCATGAAAATGAGCAATCAACCGATTCTTGAGTGACAGATCATTACCCACCATAATCATTCCCTTCCTTCTTAAAATATCATCATCAAAGGTCAACTTGTTACCCTTGTAGCTATGATCTTTGATTGAATGTATTAACTAATGTACAATATTATTAGCTTGCCAACTAGCTTTGATTTTGTCCATTACATCACTATGAACAGAGCTCACCACCATTTGCAGCAATTCAGCACCATGTAAAATGTTTGTATCTCAGAAGTCACTCAAGAAATGAGAAATACATATTCAATGGCAACAATCAATTCGGAATCTTTATAAATGAGAATCAAGATCCAAAAATGATTTGTTATTTGGAATTATGAATTATGAATTCAGAAGTTTAGAAAGAATTTGATAGAAAGTAAATGATAGGAAAATGGTTACAAAATGATAATGGGTATAAAAGGAATGGGTTTTGGCTATAACATACTTTCCCGCCAAAACCCACTAACCAACTTTTGACTTTTTATTTGACATTAGTTCACTTTTGTTGACTTTAATAGATTCTTTCTTGGACTTGTTGTAGGACCGTATAATTGGTTTATTTAGTGAATCGGGAGGTCGGGTACAATGGAAGAAAAAATAAGTCATAGTTAGAGAGAGAAACTAGAGAGAGAAGGGATAACTAGTGTGTTTTATTGAATATTGAAAATGTAAAGACTAAACACAAAGCATCACCCCTCCATGGAAGTATGGAGTGGTATATATAGGCTCTCACACACTACACTTTACACTATTGACATTTCTAGTCCATGTGTTTGAGCCTAACAATGATAACTAATGTGATCTCGTAATGTTGTCACATTCTCGTGTTTGGAGCATTCCTAACAATCTTCCCCCAATGTGGCAACATACGGGATTACTTACAACATTTCCTACAAGTAAAAATACAAATAAAGAAAGGTCTTCATCGATTTTTCAAATGCTGAGGACGACTACAGTTGACGCTCTTTGACTTCATCTTGTACCTCGGCTTGAGAACTTTTTCTTTACTTGCAGGCAAATGATGTAATATTGATGAATGCTCAAACACTCATCATTTTTGGTCAAATCTGAACTGCAAAACATACAAAAACACTCAGAAATGCATCAAAATACTAAAAATATTTCAAAGTTGTGTTTTATATGTTTCTGATGCAAAATGAGTAAAAACAGATTAAAAACGTACAAAGTTTGCAAAATTGGCAGTTTCAGTCCTCCAACTTTCATAAAATGTCAAAACTAGTCCCTGGTCATTCAAAATATAGAAAATTATCACCAAAGGTCCTTTTAAAATCATAAGTTGTCATATTTAGTCCTTTGGTGAAAAATCTCAAAAGTTTTGGAAATTTACAAGTTTAGTCCCTGGAGTTTCAGATATTGGCAGATTTGGTCCCTGGGAAATATTTCTTGGTAAAAAGTGAATTTTGGTCCTTGGGAATTCACAAGAAGTCAAAATTAGTCCTTGGGTGAAGAATTTGGGAAATTTACAATTTGGCCCCTGAAGTTTGAAAATTGACATAAAAGGTCCCTGGGATTTCTAATTTTGGAAAATTGCAACTTTGGTCCTTGTGTTATTCACATGTGGCAATTTTGGTCCTTATAATAAATTTTTGAAAGTTGCAATTCAGTCCCTAATATTTTCAGAATTTACATCTTTGGTCCTTGTGATTTCCTAAAGTTACTAAACCAAACCACCCTTTGTAATATTACAAACAAACCAAAACCCCATCCAATATCTGATCCAACACACCCTTGGCCCAAAATCCCCATAAGCCCAAAACCCTCCCATCCGTTTAATATTACCCTGGGTCAAACACAGGATCAAACCAAGACCCCCATCCACTGTTCATCCATCTTCAACCCCCTTTTTCCCGCTCCTTGTCTCCCCCCTCCTCTATTAATTATCTCACCAAACCCTCACCTTCCCCACCAACCTGTCCCCCAATCTACTCACCCTTCATTAATATATCACCAAACCCCACCCAATTGCTCCAAAAACCTTTTCCCGCCAAAACTAATTTGAAGGGTGGGGATCAATTGAGCCCATCTTACAGTCCAAATCAGAGTGGGAAAGAAAGAGAAAACATCCAGGACCTATAAAAGTCAAGAAAGAAGTGAAGTGGAAGAGTAGAGAGTGAAAGTAGTTATAGCTTAGTGTAGCTTATGCGTTCTATGTAATTTCTCATTTTTAGTTATATAATTTAGCTTCTTAAAGTGTAATTTCAATATTTAAGTGTAATATCAACTTTATTAAAGCTTTAATTTAAGTATCTTTTTGAAATCCTTAATTTGCAAATTTTCCTTGAAAATCCTTATTTACCATTAAGTTGTTATAATCTGTTGTTTATTAATCCACTATGCTCTTTTAAGTTATTGATAAGCTTTTACAAGCTCCCTTGGCATTCAAAATCAGTTTTCTTACAAAATAAAAAAAAAAAATATGAAAAATAGTTGAAAAATAAAAGAAAAATAAAAAATCAGTTTCAAGGGAGAAGGAAGTCAAGGTACCTGTAGATTTTGGATGTTTTATTGGTTTAGAACTCATGGTGAGTGATTAGGTTTGTGGTTTGGTGCCCTGGTTCTATATCTCATTTGACTGCCATTGCAAGCATTCTCCATTTTTTTTGGCATTCAATATTTATGTACTTCATTTGTTGCTTAATTTAGTTCATTTAGGTTTAATTAATGTTAGTATGAGCTAATTGTTCAGTTTTATGGTTTAGAATGTGAGATTGCTTCTTTAAATCCATCATCAGTTACATTAGGGAGTGTTTGGTACATGTGTGTTCCCTGTGATTCAGGTTGTGCTTGCTGGTGTTCATCATTTAACCATGCTTCTATATGTTCTAATAACTCAGTCTTAGCATAAAAAGTTAGTGTAACTTAGTTAAAAGTCAAAATCTTACCCAAAAACCCATAACAGTTCAACTATTGGAACTGTTGGTTCCAAACTCACCCAAATCGCTTCCTTAGTTGTTGTTATAGCTTAATTCCATGTTAGTATAGCCTAATACATCATTTCCAGTTAGATTAGCAGGATCAAAGTTGGAAAAGTCAATTTGCAAGTTTTTCTTGAAAAGTCAAAGTGACCCTTAGGCAGAAAACCCATTTCTTGCAAGAATATTTCTGATTTTTGTGTGTGGATTCAAACATTGTGCTTTTTAGGATTTGTAGTATTACAGCTCATCTTCATTGTCCCATAGTCACTTCAATTTTGCAATTTTTCCTCTGGGCCCCACTGAGCTTCAAACTCACTTGCAGGGGGAGTATCCTCCCCTGCATCAGCAGACCACCACAACACCACCATCTTTGGTGGTGGTTTCTGCCACCACAGTGGGCCCCAAAGCCCCCCCCCCCCTTGGTTCCTTAAGCTCACCAGCTGGCCCCCTATCAATTTCTAGTAAGCTTGTGCCCTTAGACCTTGTAGACCCCACTTGAAAACCCTTCTAAAGGCTGTCCCATTTTCTGTCTCAGTCCTCATTTGTCAACTTGCTTATTATAGCTTTTTGGCTTATTCACGTAGCTTATTTGAGTGAAACCTGCTTAAACATGTCCAAGCAACTCAAGTAAACCAGAATCACCCCTTGTGGGCCTCACATGAGCTTATTTCAAGCTTTTGCCTACCACAGTCAACATAAGTCAACTATCATGACTTATTGTATCCATAGTGCTTATTTTTGATTTTCAAAAAAGTTGTTTTCATAAAAGTTTCATGTTTTTAGTTGTAAAATAGTATTCCAAAAGAAAAATCCAGAAAATCAAATATTAATTATAAGTGATAGTTTCTATTTAATCTAATTTATCTTTTTGATTTTCATTTTTTGTAATTTATTAAGTAACTTGCATTTTTATATTTTTCTTAAATTTCATTTAGGTTAAAGTATTTTTAGTAATTTTATCAGATTTTTATATTATCATTTGGTATTTATTAGATTTAATATTAGTTTTATTAGTAATTAATTAATAATTAAGTATTAAATAGCAAAATTAGTTTTTATAAAGTAAACCCTAGTTTTTATATTTTTTCTAGCTTTTATATGTTGTAAAATAATTTTAGAAATTTTCTTATAATTTTTACTGTTCATTTTCTATTTTTTATAATTTAAATAGTTTAATTAGTAATTAAATAATATTTAATATAATAATTAGTAAAATAGTGTAAAAACTTATAAAACAAACTTTTTATAATTTTTTAGGATTCCTGTGATGGTTAATTAGACTTGTAAAATTTTTCTTAATTTTCTAAGTTAGTTTGTTATTTTTAATAATTTAAATTGATTAAATTAGTTAAGTAATCTTTAAATTAGTAAGTAATTAATATTAAATAATTAAATAGTGTAAAAATTATTTTTCTTTTTCTAAAAATTTTCTTTTATCATTAGTATTGTAAAAAGTTAATTTTCATAGTCATAAGTATTTTATTTCCTTAAAACTCGCGTTTTATCTCGTACGTTAACGTAAATTTAAATTAAACGTACGCGTTTTAGGTTTTAAACGTTTCTGGTTTTTCCAAATTTCCAACCTTGTTAATATAGATTATTTAAGCCATTTCATCGTACAAATCAGTAGTGTAATCAATCACAAACCCCTTTCTGTCCAAATTCACCCGATCACAAACCCGTTTGATAACAATTCACATCTCGTCGGGACATAACGACCCGGGGAAACACTATATTACCCGGAGATTGACTCTAGGCAGTTTGACCTAGTTGACCATCCTTTGGTCAATATACGTTGACAGTTTAGGGCAAATCAAATATGCATGAGTTGGATTAACTTCCCCCCAATTCATGCTACATGTCTTTATCAGCTTCTCCGTATACTTCTTTTTGGCGAAGTTTCTGAATCAGCTTCCCCCCAAACTGACAACCGTCTTCAGCAGATTCGAAACTTTGATGCAGTTAACATGTCATCTAACTTTTGAAGTTTTAAGTACGCAGCGGAATTTGTAGATAACATCGTAGACCACACCAAGCAAATCCGAGTAGTTACTTAATTACAGTTATACTCTACGCGGAAGCTCCATTCGGGGGTAACATGCAAGAAATCAGCAAGATCTTCTCACATATGCAGGCTACTTCACACTTCATAACCCGCGAGAGTTGAAACGATTACACCAAAATCACAAAACTGAACTACTGATCATCTCCGCGGACGTCTCTCCGGTAGTAATAAAATTGTAAGCTCGATCACATGAGTCTATTATGCGTCCCTGATGTGCACATTTCTTCCCCCTAATAGCAGATCCTCGTGGAAAATGAGTGTTTTCGAAAAGAAATCAAGAAAAGTCAAAGAAGCACAAAGAACACCCACTCTCTCTTCCCCCACGATGTCTTCGCGGAATCGGAAGCATACACACTATGTTTACGATGGAAAACGGAGGCAGCGTAACCCCATATGTCCAATCAACTGATTATGTGTGAAGTATCATAAATAGCCCGTGAGAATTAACTGCTGATAAACATCTCTACTCTTTTATACTCCTCTCAGCTAACTCTTTACCGACCCCATTATTATTCTGACGGCTTTGTGTAGTGACTACTGACAGAGAAAACCCAGTATGACGAACTTGAGACTGAAGTAAAATAACCCGAACTTGTAACTTAAACTTGCACTATTGTCTGACTAAGAACCAATACTGAGAATTTCAATAAAGGTAGAATCATATACCCATCCAACCATACTTAATTGTATATGAACTTCTCTCGAATTATTCACATCTTTTGGTGACACTTGAGCACTACAACGTAACTCCTTTAAAGTGATAGCTATACTCTGTGAGCACAACAACGTAACTCCTTACATCAGGTATAACTAGACAACTCAAGTCTTGGTCATTTGTACGGATAAAAGCTCGAACAAGGATCTCGAAGAATCATGCATCCAACCAACCCCGATATCTTCAAGATACTAAGTACACGCATCCGTGATATTCCACTTCAGCTTCAAATAAGTGATAAGGAATTAACGCCGTAGTCACATCTTGCGGTTAAATGCTCAAAACTAGCCTTTTGATGGTTAAAGTGAACTATGATATGGTTTCAAGATCTTGTCAAAAATGTATCCCCATGAAAATTTTTAACACCAAAATACCACACTTTTTCGCCAAATATTATACCAAAAATTAACACTTTGTATTAAAAAAAATACATTTGAATATTAAAATTTAGCCCAAATTTCGGTATAATACAATCAGCCCACATTTGATTCAAAACAAATATCAACCCATTCCTTTAATTAAATCCGTGAGCCCAAAGAGTCCAAGAAAGAGAAAACATAACCCAATCCACCATGTGTCTGACGGGTATGTTATAACTTCTAATATTACTTTCATTTGTTAACCTAATCTCCTCACACAATATTCTTCAGTCCGCCTACCATCACATCTCACTCACCTAACCAACTCATTCAATATAGATCTGTAAAAGTTAGATGTTTATCTATCTTTTCACAAACATCACTCGATCTACACAAAGATAACACTATTTGATCTTGCTTATTATAATAAATCCGAATCTCAAACTATCTCAACCGTACCTTTACCTTGGTTATCATTTTCTGCTCAAACCGAATCAAGAAGTTATTTTGAAGGCTTCAAGATCCTTATGGTCTCAGGTAGGTTTTATGGTGTTGTGTTTTGATTTTATTTTAACCGAACACAAAGAATGATAATAACATTCTTGTTATTGTTTAATCTCTAATCTTTCGGATATCTAAAGAAGCTATGCTTCAAAAAAAATCAGTGATGCATGATTTTTCGTGTATTAGACCTACTGTGGTCGTGATATTTCTTTGACTAACACGAAAAAATTCTGAGATCATTTAGTTTGCTTTTCTTTTCTGTTCGATTTGTATGGAAGTGATGGTGAGTAGATTGAGGAGAATGGGATAGGTAGATATGGATTTGTTGTTGGTTTGAGATTTGAAGTTTAGATTAGTTGATGGTTTCTGGTCTTCAGCTTCTAATCTCCTTCTTTTTCTTGTTTTGTTTTAACTGTTGTTGACCAGTGAAGATTAGATCTAAGGTCAAATGAGTGAGTCCTTAACTCGATAAGGTTGCTTACTCGATAAGTGTAAATTAACCAAGTATAGTTTCGTTTAGATGTAACCTAATAAGATCCTTACTCGATATATGATAAGGAGAGGGCTAACTCGCCATAAACATAATCGTACTCGATGATAGTTGAGCTTACTCAATAACTCCAAACTTTCTGCAAACCTTACTCGATGAAACTCATAAAATGAGTTCCTTACTCGAAAATCTTCAAGCAAACCCTGAAAAGCCCAGAAAATACCCAGAAAAAAGGAGACCAAAAGGACTAGATCTGATCACTTTGACAAGACCAAGACAAAAACGCATTTTTGACCATAAGCAACATCAGATCTGACCACTTAAAAACTGTTAAAACACAAAATCTGTAACACAATAAAAAACTTGTAAAACAGTTTTAAAATAGGGCATTTTTTTTACAAGATAAAATCACATATCAACCAATAATAATAACGAGGCTCTGATACCACTTTTAGGACAGCATATTTGGTTGATTTAGTGAATCGGGAGGTCGGGTACAATGGAAGAAAAGATAAGTCATAGTTAGAGAGAGAAACTAGAGAGAGAAGGGATAACTAGTGTGTTTTATTGAATATTGAAAATGTAAAGACTAAACACAAAGCATCACCCCTCCATGCAAGTATGGAGGGGTATATATAGGCTCTCACACTCTACACTTTACACTATTGACATTTCTAGTCCATGTGTTTGAGCCTAACAATGATAACTAATGTAATTTCGTAATGTTGTCACATTCTCGAGTTAGGAGCATTCCCAACACTTGTATCAATTCCATCCCTCTTGAAAACCTTCTTGTCAACAAATCAGCATACTCCTCCCATGTGACCTCTTCCAGTGATCTGTTAGTCCACTGAATCAACACATACATGACGGGTAGCAATTTGAGTTGAAAAGGAGTTGTCAACTTCTGATCTAAAAAGTACTTAAGGCTAAAGTGGTCAGTTCTTATTTTGAATTTTTTTTTCAAACATAAACCCTTTCCACTTATCCAAGGCTGTAATGACTGCCAAGAATTCCTTTTCGTATATGGAAAGTGCTTGGTGTTTAACAGGTAAAGCCTTACTCATATAAGCTAATGGATGCTCATTTGGCACAAAATTGCTCCAAAATCAGGTACCTGATGCATCTGTTTCAATAACAAACTCATGGTTGAAATCTAGTAGTCCAAGCAAAGGAGCTTCTATCATTAAAATGAGTTCTTCTTCAATAATACAGTTAAGGGTTGACTAATCACTGCATAACCCTTGATGAACCTTTTGTAATAGTTAGTTAGCTCCTAAAAAACCCCTCAATTGCTTGATTGTGTAAGGATTAGGCCAATTTTTCATTGCTTCAGTTTTTTTGGGTTTGTTGCTACACCCTCACCAGATATAATATGGCCCAAATACTCCACTTTTAGCAAAAAAAAATGTACATACACTCTTCTTGGCAAATAACTAGTTGTCTTTCATTACTTGTAATACCTGCCACAAGTACTCATAATGTTCTTCCATAATCATGCTATACACCAAAATATCATAAAAAAATGCGAGTGCAAACTTTCTCAAGAATGGTTTTAACACTGTGTTCATTAATGACTGAAATGTGGAAGGTGCATTGGTCAAACCAAAATGCATGACCAACAATTCATAGTGTCCCTTATGGGTTTTAAAAGCAGGCTTCCTAATATCATTCTCATACCTCCTTATCTAATTATATCCAGACCTCGGGTAAAAAGATGATACTTTACATATGCACTTTCTCTTGAGTTTGTTTTGTTTGATAGTAGATGAGTAATAAAACTATGAGAAATACTTGTTAGTGTAATTTTAGTGCCAAATTTAAAATTTTTTACAACATTTAGGAGTGAAACTTTAGCCATAGCAAGCGTCTCATGGATAGGAGGTTGTATGACTAGCACATAACCGTATATTCAGAAAAATTTTCCACCCAAAAATGTGAGGTTCGCCTTTAGTTTTGATAGGAAAAGCATTCATTATTAGTGCTTATGAGTGTACCGGTAGCATTTAGATTCTAGAACTTGCGTTAGTGATGCATCCCGAGACCGCTAGTGAGACTACATTCGTGTGGTAGGATTTACTACATGATAAGAGACATTAGGATCACCCTTGTGTTAAACCCGTATTATAATTACTTGACCCTTTAAGTCATATTACTTGGCTAGTTAAGTCAACTAATTTTTCCCACACCCTTAGCGTTGTACTCATTTTTAGTACACGATACCCCTAGTACACCCCTCCGAGCCTATCTTTTCGTTTCTAACTTTAAGCATTTTACTTAAAGGAAGAATTTGTTACACCCCACTTAAATGTACACCCAAATCGCCTTAGCCTTCCGTGTATGCGCTCATTTTTAGTGCATTATTGTTATTTGTTAAACCCTAAGTTAACTATCTAATTGATTACATGGTTGCTAAGTCGAGTCATATCCTTGTACATATTGTTTTGGGACGATTGGGACTCATGGGTAAGTACTTATTTTATGGAGTAATGGGGAAGAACATAATATTATTACCCCCATACATGCGTTAATCTTAAAAGTGCTCAAAGTGTTTTGATTTTCTTGATTCGAGTCATTAGATTAGTTAATTGTAAAGTATGTAAAGATTCAAGTGTAAGGGGAATTCTCATCCCCTATGATGTATTATTTCGGATGGTAGGGTAAGAGTGTATGCAAAAAAAAAAAAAAAAAAAAAAAAAAAAAAAAAAAAAAAAAATCGAAAAAATCAAGAAAAAGAAAAAAAAAAGAAAATAGAAAAAGGAAAAAGAGAAAAAAAAAACATACGGACTACCATCCCGTTTTCATTCTATGTTCATTTTATATTTTTGTTATTTTCATTTATTAGCTTAAGTCGAGTCTAGTCTTGGCTTAGCAACGCCATCTTGTACATGTAATTAACCGAGATTGTTAACTCGCCACCAGTAAAACTTCATTTATCCAACAAAACCGTGTAATTCATATCCCTACACCTAACGTTATAACCCTTTAAAAGACCTCTTTGATAGTTTATCCTAGGTGCTTACGCCATGTGGTGGAGGTTTGATCCTTTCCCAAGCCTATGGTAATCTATTTTGCTATGACAGGTAGTGAGAGATATCTTCCATTTCCATAATGTTATATTACTTTATTACACCCGAGAGATGTGAGTATCTAAACACTATTTGTGAGGTGCTTGTGTATGACCTCCGTGCTTGTCTATTGGTCTTTAGTGGAACGATTATTTGTTGTAATTACTTTTATATTAGTGTTAAATGACCCCTAACTTGTCTTTTGAGTAGAATAAAAGCTCATTTGCTTGAGGACAAGCAAATCTCAAGTGTAAGGGTATATGATGAGGCGAAAAATGATCCGTTTTTAGGGGGTCATTTAAGCCCGAATCCGACTTTATTTGATCAAATATTGCCCTAAATCGTTCCTTTTGTGATTTTAGGTGTTTGGAGAGTGAATTCTGGAAAAGAAGCCATTTTGGATGTTTTTGGAGCATAAAAGTGAAGAAAACGGCAAAGTACCAAATTTCCATGCTGAAGATACAAGGTGACGGCGTCAAGACCACCATCTTGACGGCGTCAGACATGAGGAATTAAACATCGTAGGTGGTGACGGCGTCAGAAGGCTTCATGACGGCGTCAAAGTGGCAAGAATAAAATACCGTGGGTGGTGACGGCGTCATATAGGCCGTCATAAGTGGATCAAGGCCGTCCGAGGAAGTATATGCCGGCGAGGTGACGGCGTCACAAGTAACTCTTGACGCCGTCAGACTGTTTTTCCTATATATAGTTTTCTAGTTTTTTCATTAAAAAAGGAGAAGTTTTGGTGAAACCCTAAAGACGATTTTGGTGCCTCTTTTACAGGTTTTTCAAGGGTTCCAAACCCTTGAGACCTTGTATTGTAATTGAGATAAGTGTACTTTCAATTCAATCAATATGTCTATGTGTTGGTTGTTTATATCTTGTTCTTGTCTCAATTCTACTATGCTAGGCTAGATCTCTTTTGTGTTTGCTTAGATCTAATGAAACCTAGATGTTGATTATGTGTTGATTACTTGTCTATTCTTATTTTGAATGAATGATTTATATGTTAGGCTTAAGAAAACTGGCAGATCTCCAAATGGTAACATGCTTGAACGTCTTAAGAAACATGAACCGAGGCGTACTAGGTCTTTATTGGTTGTATTTAATGCATGAGCCACTGTTTACAATCCCTATAGTTGTGCTGGGTCATGGTGTAGGAGGAGATAAGAGCTCATAGAGTTGGGGAGTTATGTATGCCACCCCACGAATGGTATTAAGGAATACAATCCGTCATTCATACAAGTGTAACTAGTAATTAACATGTAAAAGATATCTAGGGAGTAGTGAAGTCTAAGTAAACACAATTTCTCCAATCACTGCTCACAACTTTAGTATAAATTAGTTTATTTTCATTTTTATTATTTTATTTTGATTGCATCTTAGTTTTGGGTTAGTTGAATAGCAACTAATTCCGCCCACTCTTCCAAAACCCGAGATTTTACTTGCTTTCATAAAAATATAAAAATACAAAAATAATCATCTTTCACCTCTAGAACTATTAATTAGGTTTTCTAATCCTAGCGACACTATTCCTAAGCTGAACGATCAATCCCCCGGTACTTATCACTATACTATACTACAACGATCAGGTACACTGCCTGGTGGGGGTTGTAAGCTTCTCGAGATCCCTCGAGAGGTAAAGCAAGGTGCGATTCCCACGCATCAAGTTTTTGGCGCCGCAGCCCGGGGAATAGTTATTGTCTAGGTTAGGATTGCTTTTTATTAGGTCTACTTGCTAGATTCCTTTCTAGTAAGATTTTTATGTTTATTTTTAGGTCTTCTTTAGTCTATCTTATTTCTTCGTGCCTTTGTTCGTAACTCTTTACCATCCGACATCATGGAAGGTGGAAACATCTTTGAACCCATCATCCCACCACAACAAAACCCACCATTAGAACCCCTTAGGCCCCGAACCTTAGGAGAGTACTCCCGACCTAGCCACCAAGGCTACCGAAACACCATTGAGCTCACCGGAGCCAATGTGACCCCCTTGCGATCCGACACCATCCGGTTGGTGCAAAGCGGATGTGCATTCCATGGACTTCGTTCCGAAGATCCAAACCAACACCTTAAGGACTTCCTCAAAATCGTAGATTCCATAGACCTAGGTGTGGAAACTAGAGAGACTACCCGTTTACGCCTATTCCAATTCTCTCTACGGGATCAAGCTAGTCAATGGCTTGAGCGTTTACCCGCGGGATCCATCACCACATGGGATGATCTCACCACTCGTTTCCTTGCTCAATTTTTCCCACCGGGGAGAACTACTAAGTTTAGGAATGACATCTTGATGTTCCAACAACGTCAAAATGAATCTCTTTATGAAGCATGGACTCGTTTCAAGGACTTACTCCAAAAAGTCCCTCATCATGGCATAGATCTTTGGCTCCAAGTCCAAATCTTCTATGACCATATCGACATCTCCACGAGGCGAACCATTGACCAATCGGCCGGTGGTAAGCTACGTGATCTTAGTGTGGAACAATCATGGGAACTCATAGAAGATCTTGCTCTCTATGACAACGAAAGTTGGAATGATCCCCGTGATTTGAACAAAACGGTCAAGGCAATATCTTTGCCTTCGAATAATTCAAGCACTCCCGACCGTAGGATCATGGAACTTGAGGACCAAGTCAAGTTTCTCATGAAATCTTACGAAGCTCCGAAGCATTCAAGCCAAGTGAACAAAATCACTTCTTCATGCGAATTATGTAGTGGTCCCCATGACACTCGTGATTGTGTGGAACTCCCCGGAACAGCTTTTGCGGACTACGCATCCACGCGTACCGACGAAGCGGGAGATAAGTGGTACACTTTCAAGCCCGAGCCAAACACATACGGTGACTCATACAACCCCTCATGGAAAAATCACCCAAACCTTAGGTGGAAACAAAATCAACCAAATTCTTCCAATTCGCCTAATCGTTACCAATCAAACGGTCCACCAGCCAACCGTACCTTCCACAACAATCCTTCTAACAACTATGGTAGTACCAACAATCTTGAAGGATTGATGTCAAAGTTCATGGCATCTCAAGAAGCCCGCATAGCTAAGTTTGAAGCCGATTTCAAACAAAATCAAAGCGAGATGACCAATAGAATTGACGCATTGTTGAAAGTTCTCAATGACCGAGAAATGGGAGCACTCCCAAGCGACACAATCAAGAATCCGAAACTAAACGTTAATGCCATATCTTCAGTTTCGTCACCCACTTCGTGTCCACAATACTACTCGGTTAAATCGACGAGCACGTGTTTCAAACAAAACCAAGTTCCCCAAAAGGACAAATCAAATAAAACACCCACTATAGAGCCGGTCAAAAGCATAGTTGAAACACCTCTCACGCAAGACCTTGACGATGAATTCAAAGAACTTCACCTTGAACGCCCCGTCATTAATGTCTTAGCGCGTGCTCCTTACTATAGTGCCCTCCTAGAAAAATATGAGAAGTATAAGCTAGGTAAAAATGGGACCGCCTTCGTTCAAAACAAGTTGCCTAAAAAGCTTGATGATCCGGGTATATTTGTTTTGCCTTGTAAGATAGGAAGATCCGAAGCTTTCGACACACTAGCCGATTTAGGGTCAAGCCTCAACTTGATTCCCTTATCCTTATTCACCTCTCTTAAGCTAGGAAAGTTAGAGGAAACGGAGGTATTGATAGGGCTAGCGGATGGAAGTATTGCCCACCCGGTTGGAATGATTAAGGATGTAGTTGTTCACGTAGGAAGGTTAACTATATTAGCGGATTTTCACGTCCTAGACATGGTTAGTGACACTACATGCCCATTATTGGTAGGAAGAGGATTTTTAGCAACCGCTAGTGCCATGATAGATTGCAAGGAATCCAAGATAGCGGTAGGAGAAGGCGATACTTGGTCGGTGTATGATGTTAAGAAGCATAGTTATGATTGTGATGATGAACCAACACCGCATTGGGTAGAGATGAATAGGAGACCATCTAGATATGGACCTTGGATAGAAAGGAACTTCATAGGACCTCAATGCCCATTTTATCTATAAAAGGATTTCGTTGAGAAGACACATTCGGTAGAACAACTCATAGCTAGAGATGAGGAGCTAGATCCCTTTGAGGACCCCTTAGTCTTTAGAAAGATGATTGAGTTCTTGAGCGTAATGCCTATTAATATAGAGTTGAATAAATGGAAAAGAGATGGAGATAAGTATAAATGGAGGTGGGACAAGCCACCTAAAGAAGGTGACGAGTCATGGCATATTCGAATGACCTTGTATGATCCGGATGGAGAAAAGTTTGAAAGGTCATACCACACTAAGGGAACCGATAGAAAGTTGAAACCTAAGTTCGATCCCAAAGATGTCCTCAATGAGGAACTCACCCGAATCACGTAGTACCCCATGACTTTGAGTCTAGCTACAAGACTCGTAAATAAAGAAAAGCGCTTCTTGGGAGGCAACCCATGTTTTGTGTGATTTTATTTGTTTGATTGTTATTTGCTTCCGTATGCATGTTTTATTTTTATTGTTGGTTGATCATGTTTCTCTACTAAAATGTGGAAATACTTTATTATGTTGTTTGGCCTAGTCTTAACGTCAACCTAAAGGTATTTTTGCAAAAGATAAGTGTAAGGGGAAACCCCAAATATGTTTTTAAGAAACAAACCGATCATGATTCTCCACAATATTTAATGAACATGTATATTCGTATTTGTTAGAGTCAAATGCTTGTATTGAGTCATAATGAAGTTTTGCAGGATTTTCCAGGAAGTAGGACGAAGTTTTTCCAGAAATTTTCCGGAAACTTAACATAAGAATTTCTGCAGGTCCATTCTGACGGCGTCAGGGTATTGCTCTTGACGGCGTCAGGAGTCAAAAATCTGGAAATTTTACCGGTTTTGTTTTTCTAATGGAGTCTTATGGTTTTTGTGAATTATTAAGTTTTATAATCTCCAGGAAATCTGCAAACTTCATTCCACAAGCATTATATCTTACTTTGTTTTCTAGGATTTAGTAACTTATATAGGATGCCGCCGATTTTACGCGAGGTTGCCTTGTCTATTGTTGTCAGGATTTACAGGTTATTTGTGACAAGAAGATGATTTATATTCTGGAAGGGAAGCTTTGATTGTTCGTTTTCTTGGAGGAAGATTTAACCTGGCCAACCTATAATCCATACCGAGCGAATCAGGGGAGTATTTGATTTCATTCTTTTTACTTATTTTACTTTTACATTCTTTACTTGAACATTGGGGACAATGTTCATCTTAAGTGTAAGGGGAGGGTAAAAAGATGATACCTTACATATGCACTTTCGCTTGAGTTTGTTTTGTTTGATAGTAGATGAGTAATAAAACTATGAGAAATACTTGTTAGTGTAACTTTAGCGCCAAATTTAAAATTTTTTACAACATTTAGGAGTGAAACTTTAGCCATAGCAAGCGTCTCATGGATAGGAGGTTGTATGACTAGCACATAACCGTATATTCAGAAAAATTTTCCACCCAAAAATGTGAGGTTCGCCTTTAGTTTTGATAGGAAAAGCATTCATTATTAGTGCTTATGAGTGTACCGGTAGCATTTAGATTCTAGAACTTGCGTTAGTGATGCATCCCGAGACCGCTAGTGAGACTACATTCGTGTGGTAGGATTTACTACATGATAAGAGGCATTAGGATCACCCTTGTGTTAAACCCGTATTATAATTACTTGACCATTTAAGTCATATTACTTGGCTAGTTAAGTCAACTAATTTTTCCCACACCCTTAGCGTTGTACTCATTTTTAGTACACGATACCCCTAGTACACCCCTCCGAGCCTATCTTTTCGTTTCTAACTTTAAGCATTTTACTTAAAGGAAGAATTTGTTACACCCCACTTAAATGTACACCCAAATCGCCTTAGTGCATTATTGTTATTTGTTAAACCCTAAGTTAACTATCTAATTGATTACATGGTTGCTAAGTCGAGTCATATCCTTGTACATATTGTTTTGGGACGATTGGGACTCATGGGTAAGTACTTATTTTATGGAGTAATGGGGAAGAACATAATATTATTACCCCCATACGTGCGTTAATCTTAAAAGTGCTCCAAGTGTTTTGATTTTCTTGATTCGAGTCATTAGATTAGTTAATTGTAAAGTATGTAAAGATTCAAGTGTAAGGGGAATTCTCATCCCCTATGATGTATTATTTCGGATGGTAGGGTAAGAGTGTATGCAAAAAAAAAAAAAAAAAAAAAAAAAAAAAAAAAAAAAAAAAAAATCAAGAAAAAGAAAAAAAAAGAAAATAGAAAAAGGAAAAAGAGAAAAAAAAAAACATACGGACTACCATCCCGTTTTCATTCTATGTTCATTTTATGTTTTTGTTATTTTTCATTTATTAGCTTAAGTCGAGTCTAGTCTTGGCTTAGCAACGCCATCTTGTACATATAATTAACCGAGATTGTTAACTCGCCACCAGTAAAACTTCCTTTATCCAACAAAACCGTGTAATTCATATCCCTACACCTAACGTTATAACCCTTTAAAAGACCTCTTTGATAGTTTATCCTAGGTGCTTACGCCATGTGGTGGAGGTTTGATCCTTTCCCAAGCCTATGGTAATCTATTTTGCTATGACAGGTAGTGAGAGATATCTTCCATTTCCATAATGTTATATTACTTTATTACACCCGAGAGATGTGAGTATCTAAACACTATTTGTGAGGTGCTTGTGTATGACCTCCGTGCTTGTCTATTGGTCTTTAGTGGAACGATTATTTGTTGTAATTACTTTTATATTAGTGTTAAATGACCCCTAACTTGTCTTTTGAGTAGAATAAAAGCTCATTTGCTTGAGGACAAGCAAATCTCAAGTGTAAGGGTATATGATGAGGCGAAAAATGATCCGTTTTTAGGGGGTCATTTAAGCCCGAATGCGACTTTATTTGATCAAATATTGCCCTAAATCGTTCCTTTTGTGATTTTAGGTGTTTGGAGAGTGAATTTTGGAAAAGAAGCCATTTTGGACGTTTTTGGAGCATAAAAGTGAAGAAAACGGCAAAGTACCAAATTTCCATGCTGAAGATACAAGGTGACGGCGTCAAGACCACCATCTTGACGGCGTCAGACATGAGGAATTAAACATCGTAGGTGGTGACGGCGTCAGAAGGCTTCATGACGGCGTCAAAGTGTATTTCAGGTGTTTGGAGAGTGTATGCAAAAAAAAAAAAAAAAAAAAAAAAAAAAAAGAAAAAAGAAAACATACGGATTACCATCCCGTTTCATTCTATGTTTATTTTATGTTTTTCTTATTTTTCATTTATTAGCTTAAGTCGAGTCTAGTCTTGGCTTAGCAACGCCATATTGTACATGTAATTAACCAAGATTGTTAACTCGCCACCAGTAAAGACTGCCTATATCCAACAAAACCGTGTATTTCATATCCCTACACCTAACGTTACAATCCTTTAAAAGACCTCTTTGATAGTTTATCCTAGGTGCTTACGCCATGTGGTGGAGGTTTGATCCTTTCCCAAGCCTATGGTAATCTATTTTGCTATGACAGGTAGTGAGAGTTATCTTCCGTTTTCATATTGTAATTTATACTTTATTACACCCGAGAGATGTGAGTATCTAAACACTATTTGCGAGGTGCTTGTGTATGACCTCCGTGCTTGTTTATTGGTCTTTAGTGGAACGATGATTTGTTGTAATTACTTTTATATTAGTGTTAAATGACCCCTAACTTGTATTTTGAGTAGAATAAAAGCGCATTTGCTTGAGGACAAGCAAATCTCAAGTGTAAGGGTATATGATGAGGCGAAAAATGAACCACTTTTAGGGGGTCATTTAAGCCCGGAATTGAATTTATTTGATCAAATATTGCCCTAAATCATTCCTTTTGTGATTTTAGGTACTTTGGGAGTGAAATCTGGAAAAGGAAGCAATTCGGACGTTTTTGGAGCATAAAAGTGAAAAAAACGCCAAAGTCTTAATTTTCCTTGCTGGGAACAGTATGTGACGGCGTCAAGAGTACCATCCTGACGGCGTCAAGAGTAAATTGCATGACGGCCCAGTGCAGACATGAAGGCGTCACAAGGAAGAGCGTCAAGAGTTAAACACGTGACGGCCTGGAAGAACCTAATACATGACGGCGTCAGATGTAGATCAAGGCAGTCCGAGGATTCTTTTGGCGGCAAGATGACGGCGTCACCCATTTGGTCTTGACGCCGTCAGTCTCAATTTCCTATATATAGTTTTCTAATTTTCATTCATAAAGGAGAGAAGTTTTGGAGAAACCCTAAGGCCGAACCTATTATGAATTTTACAGGTTTTTCAAGGGTTTTCAGCCCTTGAACCCTTACATGTGTAATTGAGATAAATGTTCTTCTAATTCAATCAATATGTCTATGTGTTGGTTGTCTATATCTTGTGCTTGTCTTAATTCCACCATGCTAGGCAAGATTTATCTTGTGTTTGCTTAGATCTAATGAAACCTAGATGTTGATTATGTGTTGATTACTTGTTTATGGTTGTATTGGATGAATGATTTCGATGTTAGGCTTAAGAAAACTGGCAGATCTCCAAATGGTAACATGCTTGAACGTCTTAGGAAACATGAACCGATGTGCACTAGGTTTTATTGGTTGTATTTAATGCATGAGTAAATTCTAATGATCCCATGTTAGGAGCTTCTTAGCCGGCTCGACATAGGAGTGAAGTAGGCACTCATAGGATTGGGGAGTTAAGTGCGCCACCCCATGAATGGTATTAAGGAATACAATCCGTCATCCACGCAACTATAACAAGTAATTAACGTGTAAAAGATATCTAGGGAGTAGTGAAATCTAAGTAAACACATTTCTCCACTTATTGCTCACAACCTTAGTTTAATATAGTTTATTTTTATTTCTAGTATTTTATTTTGATTGCATCTTTAGTATTGGGTTAGTTGACTAGCAACTAATTCCGCCCAAATCCTTAAAACCCGAGACTTTTACTTGCTTTCTAAAAAATATAAAAATACAAAAAATAATCATCCCTCATCTTTAGAACTAGTATTTAAGTTTTCTAATCCTAGCGACACTATTCCTAGCTGAACGATCAATCCCCCGATACTTGACACTATACTATACTACAACGATCAGGTACACTGCCTGGTGGGGGTTGTAAGCTTCTCGAGATCCCTCAAGAGGTAAAGCCTGGTGCAATTCCCACGCATCAGTATATCCCTTATCACTCTTGAATCTAACAATTCTTTCACCATTGCCTCAATTACATCCTTTTGATTTTGGGGAGGGAGGGGGGGGGGGGTTATCTGTATGGTCTTATGTTAATGGGGGGTGTGTTTGGCCTTAGTGGTATCTTATGGTCATGAGCTCTTTGAGGTGGTAGTTCTTTGGGTGCTTCAAACACCTCCTCAAAGTCTTCCAAAATTTCCTTGACTTCTTCCTACATCCCTTTTATTTTCCTCCATTTGATAACAAGTTGCAGGGTATACACACAACACCATAGAGTGCAATTCAGCCTATTTGGATTAAGGCTCTTTGTGAGCTTGTTTCCCATACATCCATAGTAATGTGGTGTTTTTAGTACCCCCCCCCCCCCCCTAATACCACGCTTTTCCCTTTAAAAATACGCTCCATAGTTAGGTCTTAGAAGTTCCATTTGATGTCACCCAAAGTAGACTACCACTGAACCCCAAGTACCATTTCACAACAACCAAGAGGAAGTAACATGACATCTCAATGGTAATTTTGCCCTTGTAAATTCCAACTAAACTGCTTACATTCATAAGTACTCAATATTTCTTGCCCATTAGCTACTGATACTTGTAAGGGCAAGGTACTTCTTAGTTTACATCCTAACATTTTTGGAGTCTTAACATCCAAAAAGTTTTGTGTACTACATGAGTTTACAAAAGTGTGTAAAGGTTGTTTTCCACCAAACCTTTAACTCATTGTTTGAAAAGAGTTAACACCACATAATGCATTTAATGAAGTTTAAGGACCTTGTATACCTGAATCAAAAGTTGCATTACACATTTCTACATTCTCAATTTCCTCATTCTAATGAGTTGTTTCATCATCTAAACACTCTACTTACGCCACACTCTCTCCTGTTACTTCTAAAGAGTATATTTGACCAATTCATTTATGCCCAGGACTATATTTTTTTATGACAGTAAAAACACTGATTTTTAGCCCTTTTCTCTTCCAATTCTTTTTGAGTCAATTGTCTTCTATATGGCATATTATTGATTCCATGCACATTATTAACTTGTGTAGGTGCCGGTAATGCTAAGGTATTCCTAACAGGTTTTGGCAACAACGCAGTTCCCTTATTACTATAACCAAAACTTGTAGGCTTAGTAGTTGGTAGATTCGTGGCTTCTTGCATCTTGGCTATGCAAAAAGCATGAGTCAAAGTGGACAGTTAGAACATCCTGATAGGCATGGAAATTTCATCTTTCAAATCCCCAACAAACAGACTCACTGCATAAGACTCATTCAATTCAACCTTGTTCAATAGACCTTTAAACAAGTCTTGGTATGTCTGAACATTCACAGTCGGCCTCAAATTCTTCAATTTCACCATACAATCTTCAAAAAATGCTTCAAATCTTTTCAAAACTTCTTGCTCATACAACTCCCATGAACTCCCTCATTACATATTGTAACAAACTGTTCGATATTCCACTTTCATTTTATCTTGAACATTAACAATTCTGAAAAATTGCCTACAACTGAATATCCAACCCTTAACACCATCGCCATTAAATTTTGGAAAATCGAATTTTGACATTCTTCTATACACTGCACAGGCACATTGCACCTAAGGTAAAAAATTGTATGGAACGAATATCATAATTAGACTGCATCTGACGCAGCGAGCGGTAGCCTCAAATTATTCATCAAAAGTAAGAGAATCAGATTTTTCTTTTATTTAGATTTTAGTCCAAATATCATACTTTGGGCGGCTAAATTCTTCGTTAGAAAACATGAAACACTGCTTCTTTCTGTACTTCTACGCTATTTCAATAGGAACTGATTTGATATTATTAGAACAGAATTCAATAAAGAAAGTTTTCATCCAATTTCAACCATTAGTGTCACAATATATCACATGTATTTTCAAATAAAATATCATATTTACTAATTAATAGGTTGATAACATCAAATAACGTCTATATTTTCCTGTCAACATTCTTCACTTAGGCCACTAGGTGCATCTCGCCACTCCTCTTCGTCAGTCCACCGTGGCAACTTGTACTCTTGTCAGGGGTAATTTTTTTTTCGATCTATAATCAATTTATGTTTTTGGGTTTAAGTGTGTGTGGTGTGTGTGTACATTGGGTAAAGAAGAAAAAGTAAAGTAAAGTAAAGTAACTCCCAATACCGTCTTTCACGGGTTATGGGTCCTAATACCGTCTTCCATGGTGTATGGGGGAGGTTGAGACGTAGACAACCATACTCCTACCTAAGATAGAGAGGTTGCTTCCGGTTCTACATTGGGCAAAGAAGAAGAAGAAGTTTTTATTTTTATTTTTATTTTATTTTATTTAATTATTATTATTATTATTATTATTATTATTATTATTATTATTATTATTATTATTATTATTATTATTTTTAATCTGATATAGTAGAATACTAGAATGTGGGCTATGGTCATAACATTGTGGGTTTAGTTGGCCCTACTTAGCTATTCGGTTTAGATTTGTATTGTTTTGTATTATTTTTTTAACTTTTTTTTTAATAAAAAATATTATTGGTAGTATTTGAATGTAATATATTTTTATTTTTAACGAAATGAATTTAGTTTATTTGAAAATTTGAATAAAAAACATAAAGTTATAAGTAGTGAGCCCCAAATTAGTAAGATGAGGTGAGTTGTTAATGAGAGGGTTAGTTGTAGAGATTAGTTAAAGTGATGTAACACCTCGTGAGCCCCAAATGACGAGATGAGGGTGCTGACTACACCCAGTGATCTTATGGCTCGTAATTATAACTTTTATGTGTGATTTGGTACTTAATCGTTTCCTATTGAAGCAAAAGGTACTTCGGTGCATATGAGGAGCACTAAATCAGAGATGAAACTTTAGTAAAAGAATAAACAAGGTTGGGGGCCACAAACGTAAAATCAAGTACAATTTTTGTGAATGAAGTAAAAGATGTCATGTAAATATCAACTCCGTTTCAGTTAAGTTTTCAATTTGTCTTATGCTAAAACAGTTGGAGTGGCTAGAATACCGTAGATATACTCATCAATGGAGATTTGATTATGATAGGTATACGCAAAATATATATATTTTATTTTCATGTCCAACATCTTATTTTAATGAAGTGTTATCTTAATATATATCTTTTATTTTTTGTGGCATGCTTTTTCCTATGACTAGTTTATGTCATCATTATTGTAGATAAATGAATGCATCCGATTGAAGAATGCGTCTTGAAAGTATTTGTTCGAAGCCACTTTGTGTGGTTCGTATTAACCCGTAATTAACACGTTTCACTTGATAGAAAATGCATGTCAATATTGCATGCATCACGCTCATTTTCGTTTGTGTCAACACTCATTTTCGTCTATCTTGGATTCTTACCCGAGAAGCACTCTTCATGTTAATTTCACATATAATGCCCCTCCTCACAAGTGCTAGCAAAATACGCATACGATGTGCATGGGGTGACCGAGCACCTAGGACGAGTCTGAATCTAGTATACACTAGGTGGTTGTTAGACACTTAAAACTCAGTAAATACATATTTTAGTAAAACTAAAAGTAATAATCTACTCATATTTTTGTCCAGTGTTGAAGTCCATAGCAAAACCATCTGATATCGATTATGTAATGATTGAGGACGACCCTGACGAGAGAGAAGAGTTTATCAGGACTCTTAGAGTCAAGATTTTTCTACCTTGCAGCCGATGCTCGATCATCATTAAGGTTAGTATACTACTGTCATGTTACCACCGCGTACTTTGTAATTGTTTGTGATGTTACTGCTAGGTATTGGATGTGCATTTTCAAGATGATTATTGCAACTTGAACAAGGATGAGTTAATCAATTTTTTTGATGGGATAATGCTTTCTGAGTACTCTAGCTTTTAGTTGATGTAGGCACCATTTATTGCTATTGAGACTTATAGGAAACACAAGCAATCTTGGGCAAGGTTAATGAATAGAGGCGTGGAAAGGAATTACTCATGGGATAATGATTCAGTTAATTTGAAAAAGTTGTCAAATGAGCTTTCATCGACTCACCTGACGTCAACTCAGTTAATCCAAATGTTTAAGGGACAAGGGGATACGGTTGATTAAACACATATGCTTTCATAATGGGAACTGTTCAAATACAAGCATCTTTATGTCACAGTTTCAAACTTCTGGGTGCAACCAATGCATTGTGCTAGACATTGTTATGTACCAGCATATTTGAACAAAGTTGTAATTTTGCATCTAATCTAAACTTATTCCAGCATAATTAATTAATTTGTGGTTTAAGCAATGGCTGAAATATTTAGAAAGGGTTCTATAAATGAACCGCCAGTGTAGACTTTGTATGCGTATGTATGCAATAATTATTTTGTTTATTGCTTTACGTTAGTTCCTTCATGGCATTTAGGTACGGTTATATTTTAGTAACAAATGACGCCGCCATGCATTGCCCCTAAGATCAAAAATTGTATGGAATGAATATCATACTTAAACTGCATCTAACGCAGCGCGCGACAGCCTCAAATTACTCATCAAAAGTAAGAGAATCATATTTTCCTTTTATTTAGATTTTGGACCAAATATCATACTTGAATTGGCTCCGCCGCAATATGTGGTGGCCAAATTTCTCGTTAGAAAACATTAAACACCGCTTATTTCTATACTTTTATGCTATTTTAATAGGAACTGATTCGATATTATTAGAACATAAATTCAATAAAGAAAGTTTTGATCCGAATCCAACCATTTGTGTCACAATATATCACATGCATTTTTAAATAAAATATCATACTTACTAATTAGAAGGTTGATAGCATCAAATAATGTCTATATTTTCCTATCAATATTTATGGCTAGTAATTATTACTTTTATGTGTGATTTGGTACTTAATCAGTTCCTATTTGTATAATAGCTAGGACATTTATGAGCAACGAACAGGAAGACGAGGAAATTGGCCAAATATTGGAAGAAACACAAAGGATGTGAAGCACAAGGTATTACGGTGCATATGAGAAGAAAGTCAATGATGAAACTTTGGTAAAAGACTAAACAAGGTAGGAGGCCACAAACGTAAAATCAAGTACCATTTTTGTGGATGAAGTAAAAGCTGTCATGTAAATATCAACTCCGTTTTAGTTAAGCTCTCAATTTGTCTTATGCCAAAAAAGTTGGAGTGGCTAGAAAACCGTAGATATACTCATCAATGGAGATTTGATTATGATAGGTATACGGAAAATAAAATTCACTATTAATCTAAACTATTTATTTCATTTTCATGCCCAACGTGTTATATTAATGAAGTGTTATCTTAATATATATCTTTTGTTTTTTGTGCCATGCTTTTTCTTATGACTAGTTTGTATCATCATTATTGTAGATAAATGAATGCATCCGATTGAAGAATGCGTCTTGAAAGTGTTTGCTCGAAGCCACTTGCATCCGATTGAAGAATCATTATTGTTGATAAATGAATGCAACTGATTGAAGAATGCGTCTTGAAAGTGTTTGCTCGAAGCCACTTTGTGTGGTTCGTATTCTAACCCGTAACACGTTTCACTTGATAGAAAATGCAAATCAAAAGTGCATGTTTCACGCTCATTTTCGTTTGTGTCAACACTCATTTTCGTCTATCTTGGATTCTTACCCGAAAAGAACTGTTCATGTTACTTTCACATATAAAGTCCCTCCTCATAAGTACTAGCAAAATACGCATACAATGTGCATGGGGTGACCGAGCACCTAGGACGAGTCTGAATCTAGTATACACTAGGTGGTTATTAGACACTTAAAACTCAGTAAATAGATATTTTAGTAAAACTAAAAGTAATAATCTAGCTACTCATACTTTTGTCCAGTTTTGAAGTCCATAGTAAAACCATCTGATATCGATTATGTAATGATTAAGGACGACCCTGACGGGAGAGAAGAGTTTATCAGGACTCTTAGAGTCAAGGATTTTCTACCTTGCAATCGATGCTCGATCATCATTAAGGTTAGTAAACTACTACCGCATACTTTGTAATTGTTTGTGAAGTTACTGCTAGGTTCTACAACATTTTAGGTTATGTAGCAGGGAACAAGATGTGAATATATCCAAATCAAGTACTTAGGTGGTATTGGATATGCGTTTTCAAGATGATTATTGCAACTTGAACCAGGATGAGTTAATCAGTTTTTAAGATGGTATAATGCTTTTTGAGTACTCTTTTAGTTGATTTGGGCACCTTTTATAGCTATTGAGACATATAGGAGACACAAGCACTCTTGGGCAAGGTTAATGAATAGAGGAATCGAAAGGAATTACTCATGGGATAATGATTCAGTTAATTTGAAAAGGTTGTCAAATGAACTTTCATCCATCCACTTTACGTCACCTCAATTAATCAAAATGTGCAAGGGGGATACGGTTGATGAAACACATATCCTATCATAATGGGAACTTCTCAAGTACAACAATACAAGCATCTTTACGTTAGAGGGCAAGGAGTCATAACATCTGTTAACACCAATACCACTGCCACGTCAGCGTCACATCACTTTAACACCAAATAACATATCACCAAAAATACCAGAAAATCATAACACCAAATAACACCATTTTCAGGGACCCATCTTTTTTTAAAATAACAATTTACAAATTCTACCCTTAACAATCTTATTCATTAAATATTCAAACACTTTATTTATAAAATTGAACATTACAATACGAAATAAAAAAAATATTATATTAAACAAAACGACATAAAAGAAATTACAAAATAAAATACGAAATGAAAAATACGATAAGTAAATAACTGAAATTATTCGTCATCTACTTTCATAAACTCCTCACGTTCATTCCAAATATGCTCCATAAGCTGCTGTTAGAAATTAAGATGAACATCTTTGTCACGTAATTCCTTATTCCTTCGACGATGCACATCACATCTATCAATCCATCTGTCTTGCATGTTTCTAGCCGGATTCCTAAACAATGCTCTATACTCACTTAGAGCATATTTTTGGTCTTTTAAAATCATTTTATGCAATATGATGCAAGAATACATGATTCTACGTATCTTGGAAACCTCGTAAGCTCGTGCTGGTTGTTGTATTATTCCCCATCGTCCTTGGAGAATACCGAAAGCACGTTAAACGTCTTTTCTTGCACTTTCTTTTCGCTTTTTAAAGAAACTGTGTTTCTCGTCTGAAGCTGTTGTGAACGATTTGACGAAAGTAGCCCATTGTGGGTAAATCCCATCGGCTAAGTAATAACCCTTATCAAACACAACTCCATTAACCGCAAATGGAGCTACAGGGGCTTCATCTTTAAGCAGGTCATCGAACAATGGCGAATTATCTAAAACATTGATGTCATTATTCGCTCCCGCTATACCAAAAAAAGCATGCCAAATCCACAAAATCATGTGACGCAATATAGTGGGGTATTTTTTTTAACCACTAACATATTAACCTTGCCATGACACCGGACAATTTTTCCATTGCCAATGCATACAGTCGATGCTAACAAGCATTCCCGGAAAACCATGTTCCTTTTCATGTTTTGCATATAGGTTTTCAATGTCATGCAAAGTTGGTTTTCTTAAAAACTCAGGTTTAAACAAATCAATAACGCACATATTGAAATTATCCAGACATTCACGCCCTGTACGTGCACTCATTTGCAAATACTCATCGAACGCATCCGGTGTGTTGCCGTATGCCAATTGGCGAATGGCCATAGTGCATTTCATGAGAACACTAATACCCATTGGACCTGTACAATCGGGTTCTTGGCTAAAGTATGCAAAATGAGCAGGGAGAGGATCGGCAGTATATGATTCAATACTAGAAACTATTTCTAGAAATAGTTTCCGGCTCATACTAAATCTATGACGAAAGTCTCTATCTGGATACTTACAATGTACATTAAAACAGTCGGCCTTCAAATGCTCTTCTGCAACCTCACACTCACGGTTAATTGGGTTACGGGTTAACCGGAAAGATAATTCGGCTTCTTCTTCTTGTATTCGTTGGTACTCATAGGCGGCCATAATTGCTAAAGCATCGGCTTCATCTTCGATATCGGCAAAGGTTACATGTGCGGCATAAGTTGAATTCTGATTCATGGCGATTTTTTTTTTTTGGAATATAAGATGGTTATATTTTGTTTTTGCAAATGGGTTAGAATACCCAATCTATTTATAAGCTTTAAAAAAATTTTGCACAACTTTTTTAAAAAATGTAGCCGTTAATAAACGGCATTTTTTGGCTTTTCTTTTTTTTTTTTTTTTTTTTTTTTTTAATACACGATTCATGCTAGTAACGCACGTTACTATGGCAACGCAGCAGCAACGCAGGGCATTGGGGAGTGGTGGAAACGCAGAAACGGTGTTAATAACATGCCACATAGGCTATAACGCAACTCAGGCGTTATTACTCCCTCCCCTCTTACAGTTTGAAACTTCTGGGTGCAACCAATGCATTGTGCTAGACATTATTATGTACCAGCCTATTTGAACAAAGTCGTAATTTTGCATCTTATCTAAACTTATTCCAAACAGATTCGGTGCCTATTTTCTGCTATTTACTCTCCATTAGTCACCTTAAATTAACAGCTAGCATAATTAATTAGAAGATAGCTTGACTACAATTTTTATAGCCAATTGGCTACAATCCTCCCTAGAATACACAAGAAAATGAATTAGGTCCCGCAAAAAAAAGTCATGAACCCACAAAATGACTCGGGGACTGACAATTTGTAGCACAAATTGTAAAAAATTTGCTACAATTTAATTGTAGCTAATATATTCCTAATTAATTAATATGTGGTTTAAGCAATTTTCAACAATCCATGGGTAGTTCAATGGCTAAAATATTTAGAAAGGGTTCTATAAATGAACCGCCATGAAACAAGAAATGGAGTCTGCGACTTTGATTGTTGACTAATTTTATATATAGGAGTTGATGAGTGTACAGTTTGTATGCGTATGTATGCAATAGTTATTTTGTTTAATGTTTTAGTAGTACGTTCCTGGCTCAGTTAGATTTGTATACGCAGTTAGGTACAGTTATATTTTAATAACAAATGACGCCGCAGCTCATTGCACATAAGACCAAAAATTGCACCTAAGAACAAAAATAGTATGGACCGAATATCATACTTAAACTGCATCTGACACGGCGCGCGGCAGCCTCAAAGTATTCATCAAAAGTAAGAGAATCAGTGTTTCCTTTTATTTAGATTTTGAACCAAATATCATACTTGAATTGGCTCCGCCGCAACATGCGGTGGCCAAATTCCTCGTTAGAAAACATGAAATACCGTTTCTTTTATACTTCTTCGCTATCTTAATACAAACTGATTTGATATTATTAGAACAAAATTCAATAAAGAAAGTTTTCATCCGAATTCAACCATTAGTGTCACAATATCACATATATTTTTAAATAAATTATCATATTTACTAATTAGGAGGTTGATAACATCAAATAGTGTCTATATTTTCCTATCAATATTCCTCGGTACTTATGGCTCGTCATTATTACTTTTATGTGTGATTTTGTACTTAATCGTTTCCTATTTGTATAATAGGACACTTATGAGCAACGGAACACGAAGACGAGGAATTTGGCCAAATATTGAAAGAAACACGAAAGATTGTGAAGCAGAAGTATTAGAGCGCATTTGAGAAGAGCACTCTACGGTGTAACGGACTGTATTTGAAAACCATAGCTTTATCAAGTGTATTACGGCGTATGAAGATCAATGGATATACGGCGTAAGTAATAAAGAACATGTTGACCAAGCTTTGTAACCGCTTTATAGCTATGATGTAATGACCCCGATACATCTATGCCGTAGCTAGCAAGAAAACAAGAAGGAAATTCTTAATAGAATGTATTACAGCGTAGGCATCACTTATGCCTACGCCGTATTGAAATCGAACCCATCAAGCCCTATATATAAATCAAGAGACTTATTCAGAAGTGCCCCAAATGACTAGGGTTTCGAGGAACCTCAGTTTTCACCACAAGAAGGCTGGAACTTAGGAAGAAGGAAGATCAAGAACATCACATACTATAGTCTACTTCGGTTTGATTAATTTGATATCATGAACTTGTTTTCTATGATTGTTTTATTTGTTTACCATATTTCAAACATGAATTCAGGCTAACACATTTGTGTTAACCTCATTATGACATTTATTATTTCTTTTCTTTAATTCTCTAGTTTATTTCTAGATTCTCTTGGATAGTTTGTGTTGTGTGCCTAAGACCCTTATATTCTCGTACAAGTTGTAATTCTTTGGTTGAGTGCATACTTGGGCGTAGGTGATCATCTTAACCCTAGTGTGCATGATTAACTATTAGTTGTTGTAGGGTTCTGGTTGTCATCTGCACAGCTGAAACATGCACAACGGAAAAATAAACACAGAAATATTAGTTCGATTAGGATATTTGAATTGGTGATTCGTGAAGAGGATATGAAATTGTTAGTGATTAATGTAACGATTTGTTTGGAAATGATTATGGTGGTTAAAAAAAAAAAAAAAAAAAAAGTTGAAAGAACGCTAGAACGTAGAGAAAAGTCAAAGATGAAACTTTGGTAAAAGACTAAACAAGGTAGGAGGACACATACGTAAAATCAAGTACCATTCCTGTGGATGAAGTAAAAGCTACCATGTAAATATCAACTTCGCTTTTATTTAAGCTCTCAATTTGTCTTATGCTAAGACAGTTGGAGTGGCAAGAAAACTATAGATATACTCATCAATGGAGATTTGGTTATGATCGGTATACGCAAAATAAAATTCACTATTAATGCTAAACTATTTATTCCATTTCATGCCCAATATAATTTAATGAAGTGTTATCTTAATATACGATAGTCTACTTGGTTTGATTAATTTGATATCATGAACTTGTTGTCTATGATTGTTTCATTTGTTTACCAGATTTCAAACATGAATTCAGGCTAACATATTTGTGTTATCCTCATTATGATATTGATTATTTATTTTCTTTAATTCTCTAGTTTATTTCTAGATTCTCTTGGATAGTTTGTGTTGTGTGCCTAAGACCCTTATATTCTGGTACAAGCTGTAAATCTTTGGTTGAGTGCATACTTGTAAGTAGGTGATAATCTGAACTCTAGCGTGCATGATTGACTACAGGATGACCATCCCTTAGGAGTTGTTGTAGGGTTCTGGTGGTCGTCTGCATAGCTGAAACATGCATTTTTGATGGCATGATTCTTTTCGCGTAACGATTAACTATTTATAAGATATTTAATTTTTTTTTTAAAATGATGAAATTGAGTTTTCCTTGCTTTGATCAAAGAATGAATGGTCAAAATTGGTTAATTGGGTTTATAGATAATTTGAGGTATATATTGAAGCTTTTTCTTATGTTACTAGCTTGCATTCGACACACATTTTTAGTCCGATAACGTAATTTACTACAGTACATGCTTGCACATGAATATAAGAAAAATATTCAAAAGAAATGAAGTCTTATTCTACCTAGCTAGCTCACATGATTTATAGTTTTACTAGAGGGAGTCGAAATACCCGTATATGTAATAAAAGGAAACAATCTTTCATGTTAATCAACTTAATTAAAAAATTATTGGCTTAACTTCTGTCATGATGTGACATGAAAGCTTTTTATACTAAAAAAAAAGGTAAGGAACATGCATGGGATGTCTATATATAGCCATGCTAAACAAGAGTAAATAGCAACTCATATCTCTTCAAATATAATTTCCATAGATCATCTAAAATGTATCTATCATTGAGTTCTCTCTTATCTGTTCTTTCGTTGCTTGTTCTAATACTGTTACCAGCAATTTACCTTAAATGCATTTCATCTACCAAAACGCAGAAAACACTACCACCATCTCCGTGGAAGCTTCCAATTATTGGAAACTTTCACCAAGTTGGTGCAAACTTCCATCGATCCTTATGTGACTTGGCTAAGAAACACGGCCCCCTTATGCTTTTGCACCTAGGAAGCGCACCCGTCCTAATAGTATCCTCTAGGGATGGTGCTAGGGAAATAATGAAAATCCATGAATTTGCATTCTTAGATAGAGGTGAATTAGGTATTTTAAAAAAACTCACATACAATGGCAAGGATATAGTACTTTCTGATTACGGTGAGAACTGGAGGCAGCTCAAAAGCCTAGTTGTTGTTCATCTTCTAAGTAACAAAAGAGTCGAGTCATTTCAACAAGTAAGAGAAGAGGAGATAGCCCTGATGATTGACAATATTGGAGAAACTTGTGGTTCAGTTATTGATTTCACGGAGTTGTTCCTTTCACTAGTAAATAGTGTACTTTGTAGGGTAACTTTTGGTAGAAAATATAGTGATAAAAATTTCATTGGAATGGTAGAAGAGTTCAAGAAATTGGTGGTTATTCTTAGTGTTGGCCAATATATACCGTGTTTGTCATGGGTAGACTGGTTACGAGGGTTGAATGTCAAAACGGAAAAAGTTGCCAAAAAGTTTGACGAGTTTCTTGAGGGAGTAATAGAAGAACGCCTGAATAGCAATCTCAGGGAATCTAATGATGTTAAGAGTATGACGGTTGAACATGGCAAATACTTTATTGATATACTGCTGGAGAAACAAAAAGAAGGCGTAAACAACTTTCACATTGATAGGGATACCATTAAAGCGGTCATCTTGGTAAGAACCTAATCATTTTGGGCACCTTAATTTATACAGAAGTTAATGTTTTTTTCACCGTTGTATGTTTGTCTTTTACTCACTTTATCTTCAGATTAAACGACTTTCTCAGCAACTAAAAAGTTTTTGTGTATGGTAAATAACTAACACACATGTCTCTGAACCACAACCTTTGTTTTACGGGACTGACTGAGTGGCTTTTGCTAGGGCTATACCATGTTACTTCACTTTTTACGCCTATAAGTAACTTTACTTCTCAACAACTTAAAACTTACCTGCAGGACATGTTCGCTGGTGCAGTCGATACAACATTCACAACTTTAGAATGGGCATTAAGTGAGCTAGTAAGGAATCCACGAGTGATGAAAAAGCTACAAAAAGAGATAAGCTTAATAGCCAAAGGCAAACCAAAAGTTACTGTGGATGACGTAGGTAAGCTTGAGTACCTGCGTCTTGTGTTCAAAGAGACTCTAAGACTACATGCCCCGGCTCCACTAGTTATTAGAGCATCATCTCAAGATGTCAAATTACTGGGATATGATATTAAAGCCAAAACAAGAGTATTTATTAACGTTTGGGCAATAGGACAGGATCCTACGATATGGGAGGAACCCGAGGAGTTTAGGCCAGAGAGATTCTTGGATACTCCTTTTGACTATAAAGGAAATCATTATGAGTTCATACCTTTCGGTGGTGGAAGGAGAGGGTGCCCCGGTATTCATTTTGCTAACACCCTAATGGAGCTTGTTCTCGCGAATGTGGTTTATAAATTTGATGTTGCTGTTCCTAATGGAGAGAGAGGGGAGAATTTGGACATGAGTGAGAATAGTGCTCTTACAGTCCATAGGAAGAACCATTTGCTTCTTGTCGCTACTCCACGTTCTGAATCGTAGCCTGTGTTTGACTTTCGGCGACTCGGTCTCACTAATTCTATATGTGAAATGTTTCAAATAAGAGACCATGGAGTGTTGTATTGTACTACTCCGTAACTTTATATCATGCATTAATCATTTATGCTTTGTAAGTTTCACATTGATTTTATGGTTCAATTCAGAGCATAATGCTTTCTATTTAGTATAGTAGGTAACTGCGCGTTGTGGTGACGAGTACTAATGATAACGCTCAAGTATAATTGTTAACTGTACGGCTAGAAATACGTAAGTTTATTGGGGGCATACACATATACACCGAGAGAATGTTTCTTAATGTAATTAATGAATTTATTGTATATTAATTATATTAATATGATTCACGAAATGATCGTTTGTTAACCGCCAGATGCATATTTAACTAACAGGCTAAACTAATTAATGTGCAATGGACTTAATTAATTAGTAAAAGTCCAAACGAGCCCAATAAGCCCATTGTGGGTGTTGGGTCGGCCGATCCAAGCAAGAGGAGGTGGAATTGCTTAGCTTGGAGGTTAAGCTAGGTTTTTAGTATATAAGGAACCCTCTAGGTTCATTATTTAGCAATTCTTGGATACCAAAAATAGAAAGCAAATCGACAACCCCCTCTTCCCTTAAGTAAACCAATCGGCAATCCCTAATCCCTAAGGGTTTTCAATCGCCAATCAAGAGAACAAAGCCAAGAGCCTCGTTTGTTCATTCGTGAGTCAAGCACTAGCATCCTAACGTTCTATCCTGAAGTGTAGTGTATGCATTCCTCATAGGTGACTTACTTTAGTCACTTAAGGATTTTGATTCAAGGTCCAAGATCAAGGAGAAGAATATCACTTGTCTTAATACTTCAAGTGATACGAGGTTAATAGTTATGTGCTTATTTGTGTTAATTCATATACATCAAATGGGATCCCTTTGGGACGTTCTCCGCTGCGTTTTTCTCATTTATAAATGTTATACATTTACTAAATCCCAATAGTCGCATCACGAGCCTTCGTTTGGTGTTACGGTTTACACTAAAAAAACGTTAAAATTTGACCTAAAATGCTTGTTTCATGTGTTTTCTTTGAGGTATTTTAAACAGTCCCAACGGATTATTTTTTGTGAAAAAAATCGACCCTCAGGGTCTTTAAAATTAAGTAGAAGAAAACCCTAGTTCATGGTTTTTTTTACATTGTCAAAACGATTTATTTTTACGTGCTTTAAAATCGCCGTTTCTGACTATTTATGACACATATTCCTTGATTATTTGATTCTCATGACAACTACATGCACACTTGTCATGAATAACATGTAAACCTCTTGATCTTAACATATATTTATGAGTTAATTGATTAAACAGACTAAAACGCTAATAAAATTGATACTTGACATTTGAGTGGTTTATTTTTGTTCGTTGATTTTGTGACATAGTTGCACTAACAAAACTCATTTTTGCTTCTTTGTAAGGAGTTAGGACTTGAAATATTTATGGTAGATTCACGACTCAGTAGGCTACAACTTTGTAGTTTACTACTAAGGTTGGGGAAGACCTCTTCCTTGTCTGATCGGGGCCTGAATTTTACTATTATTTCTGATCAACATGCTAAGTATCTTTGGTACCTTTCCATAATACTTTTTCAATCGAGTTTCTCGATGTATGTGTTCTACTTGCTTTATGCAAGTGGGATCCTTAACAAAAACTTGTAATCAACAAGATTATGTGTTTATTGCTTTCTTTATTTACCGCATGATAAGAATGTGTCTTCAACTCATCTCCTCTTTCTGTCTGTTTTATTTGCCTTATAATTGTTCCTTGAGACCTGATTTATTTGTGCAAAAGATTTATGAAATTAAATGGACATAAACTATAAAAATTTGATTTGATTAAATTCATGTCTTGCGAGTTTATGTCACATAGAGTCGGGGGTACATACCGTTATTTTCTCCCACGAAGAACTTGCTTGTACAAGGTTTAATAAAGCTCAAAATATAGACTTAAAGTTTTTGTGATGTTTATTAATGACCAATATTTGATCAAACTAATGTCTTGTATGTTTATAATGCATTGGGTTGGGTTTACATACCGTAATTTGCTCCCACAACGAACATACAGGTGCATTGGTTATGATCAAATGGTCTAGGGTTTGATTGACTTTTAATCTTTCTCCATGCCACTACATGCTTCAGCATATGAGGAAATGATTAAATACTTAAGGTTTTTATCTTTGTGTGGGTGTCAATCTTTAATGTTTTCCCGTGATAAAAGTGCGCTTAATAAGTTGGAAAATAATATTTTTGCAAACTTGGGCAACGAATATGTATGCGTGCTTCCTCTTACACGTTTTATGAAAATTATGTGATACCCTTATTTGAAGCATAAGTCATTGCCATCCGATTGTGAGGACACTTGTAATTGCCTTTTACTCTGTGTGAGACGTAGGTGAACTGCAACCCAATGTGTCTATCCTCTAAGCATGAGACCTAGTGTGATCTTCACACGTTCTCTAATTGGAAGACTTATTCGAGTTAAGCAGGTGACATCTTTAACCTAAGGCAAAAGATACGACGAAACATGCTACGTGACACTAGTAGATCGTTATCTAGTGCCATGAGTCTCATAAATATAAGAGTTGCACTAGTATTGTAATTAATCGCCTGTCGCTTACCTATTGAATCCACATGACTTACAGTGAGACTACCGCGATGAATAGAGGTTCAAACAAGATCTTAGCCTTTTATTAAGTTAATTATTTTCTTTTAAACATGGGTATAGTAGTTAACTTTTAAAAGGATTAATCATTGAAAATACTAATAACTGAACTTTATTTATTCTTTTATTTCTATGTTGCAACATGAACTGTAAATATAGTTTGTACTTTTCTTATAAAGATAAATTAATTCTTCTTTCCTTGTAAGAAAGAGAGATACTTATTCCTATATTTTTTCCTTGCTAGAAAACTTAATAACAGGAACAACTGAATTTACCCAAAATTCTAATCAAACTCATATGTGAACATACTCGGTGATTTAAATTAATTTATAACATGTCAAGCCCTCCAATACAACTTTCATGACCTTCCGTTTGTTCAATTTTTTGAAATAAGTGTTAATTGCAACAAGTAGAGCAATTTTGTTAGCATTAAATAAACTCGACCCGATAATTTATTTAATGGTTTATTATTGTATTAAATTTATAATAAAAATATTTTGTTTCATATTTACACAAACTACTTATTCATCGTATTAATATAGTTTAATATATACTAAAAAAAACAAACAATTAAATTTATTTAGACAATTATACAAAAACAAAGAACATTTTTCATTCAGATTCTGACTTTATACCCATCTATTAACAGTAAGATGTGATAATTAGATTCTGAACCAAAATATATTAATGAAACAAACACACCCTTAATAAATTCTTAGGTACATAAGCGTCAATTTTGAGCTCGGAGCTCTAAGGAAGCCACACTATTTATTTAGGTAGAATCGAAATATAGCATTGTAGTTCAAGCATCAACTCTTCATGGAATTGGGTATATAACTATCTTCCCTATAGCCCGGTGGGTCTCAAGATAAGTAAATGCCTCATTCACCTTGTCAAAGGAGTAAGGACCTTTAGGGTCGACCAACACCTTCACCTTTCCGCTTACCAGGTAAGGATTTAGTTTTGACAAAGTGGATCCAGTAGATGTGACAATGAAGGCGAACCCTGGTGGTGGAATAGGGCCGGTTATAGAAACTGCAATACCAGTATCTTTAACTGCCTTTACTGCTTTCTCAGGTTGTCCTGCAACATTGTTTCATGCGCATATATCAAGAAACAAACTTACACATATAACTTACACAATAGATGCTAGAGATTAAACTAGACTTGTTTTTGGTACATTTGGAAACGAGTGGGTCCTTTAAAAATATTTATTGATAAATCTATTATAAAGAACACATTATTTCATTAATGATCTAAACTTTTCATAAAAATTTTAGGAGGTTTTAACGCAGTAAGTATAAATTTAGAACGACCTATCTCACTTGATTCATTTCCTTTTAAAAAATTTATTCCATCATGTACCCATTCGACTTTTTGGGATAAGATGTAACCCAACCTCAAAACAGACCCATTTATAATTAAGTCAAAATTATCACTTCTAATAAATCATATGGCCTTCTTACCAACACAATCATAAACGACATCATATTTATCTGGTTGATCTTCAAAATTCTCCTTGGTGTAGTCAATAGCTACATCAGCACCAAGACTCTTACGCAACTCGAGTTTTCCTGAACTAGATGTTGCCGCTATTTTGGAAGCACCAAATACGTGTTTTGCAAGCTGCACCAAACAACATTTTCATCATACAGACTTACAACATTTAGTATAAAGTGTTAAAGTCAGACTTTAATTATGAAAAGTGATTGACACACTAATAAATTTGATTGGAATACTCAATGCATAAAAGAAACAATAATTAAATTTACGGTACAACTATTTAATGCACATTTTATAATGTCCCAATCAAATATGAAAGTGTACAAATTAAGTCCCTTTAATTACTATTCATTTAAGTATTCTCCAAACAGTGATGCCCATTATATACAGTTATTTCTACTAATATATAAAACATTTTAGACTATTTCATAATTAGCAAGACATAAAAATTCATACTTTTAAACTTGCTTGTTATGGAAGAATTAAAAATCATGATCAATAATTGTAATCTTAAAACTTGTAACCGTCATATTAATGATCAAATAATAATGGTAAAAAATGTGTAACCACCATATCAATACTTGTAACATATAAATCTGAAAAATAGTTATTAGTATACATTAAAATGTGAGTTATAAAATATTACTAGTAATATAAAAAGAACTCATGGTTTATGTAGGAATCAAAAAAGCTACAACACAAACTAATTATAAATTCGTGCAGACTCAGCTGGTGATGGCAAAGTATAGGTCACAGGGTACCCGCCTCCGCATTGCGCGGGTACGCTGCTAGTACGCTAATAGAATGTGAAACTTGAGATTAATATACCTGAATTACAAACGATCCAACTCCACCAGCACCATTCAGAACAAGGATCGATTTCCCTTCACTAAAACCGGCTCTTTCAAGACCTTCATATGCGGTCTCGATTGCAAGCGGAAGGCCAGCAGCTTGTACAAAATCCAAATTTTTCGGTTTCAAAGCCAACAATTTTTCCTCAACAGCTACGTATTCAGCCAATGTTCCAAACTGTATTGGTTTCTCTGCCGCTTTTTCTGCTATGTCTCGGTACACCTCATCTCCTTCTTTTAGGTTTTTTACCTTACTCCCAACCTTAACAACTATTCCGGCTACATCATGTCCTGGAATAATCTATTACCAAAGCCAAAAGCCCATTAAAATTATTGCCACCACCATCCTACTATATGATGAACGATACAACATTTGTATAAAATTCAATATAGTTTCTGTTTCAGTTTTGGATTTAGATCAAAGGTTTTTAAGTTAGATGATTTAAAAAGTAGTCGGGACTAATAATGCTCAATATATATATATATATATATATATATATATATATATATATATATATATGTCAAGTATTTAAATTCAACCAAAACACACCTAAAAGGCTTATAAGTTATAACTAGTATAATCTAACAAAATAGTATATCAAAACATCTATTTACATAAATTAATAAAATTATCATGCAGCATATCTTCTATCTAGTGTTCCTTACGTCTCACGATAAGCGTCCATTTGCATGTGGCACACGGTTTTAAGAGTGTAACTACTATTCTACTTTCATCCGATAACGTGTCACCTTTTACTTTTTTGCAAACAATTATTTTGAGATAAATTAAAATAGAAAGTTGGACACATACTGGTAGTAACAGAATTTCATATCATAGTACTTTATCCAAAAATTGATCACGTTTAGCACACAAAGACACTCAAAAACACACATTAAAAACATCATTAATAACCAAAAAGCATACTGGAAAAGGTGAATCGGTAGCTTTGAGGAAACCAAGCCTCCTTTTGAAATCAATAGGATTAAGAGCAGCAGCAACAACTTTAACTAACACTTGATCATCATTAATACTAGGAACAGGAACATCTGTAGACAATTTGAACACATCAACACCACCATATTCATCATATTTCCAGGCCTTCATTGTGAGTTATGAATACTGATCAGTGTGGACTTAAGAAATAAAAGCGTAGTTAGTTCAAGCAGTTGTATGATTTGACTTTGGTTTGTGTTTATTTGGCTAGTATTTATAGTTGGAGGCCTACTTCTTTTGGCAAAAGTTTGACATAACTACAGGATTGGTCCTTGTATAATCTTACTATTTGAGGTATTGGTGTTTAGATTGTAGTTTGGCTTCTGTAGTTCTTTTAAGGTATATTTGGCACGAGGTTTTGAGAGTTTATACGAGGTTAAGCTTTTAATTTAAACTAGCTTCTATCATAAGATTTGTTAAGAAAAAACGTTAAATGAGCTTGTGAATCGAAAAGCTCTTTTTCCTAAAAACTAATTGAAGTAGTTTTTGAAAACTGTGGAAACTTTTAAAATGATTTCAATATTGGTGCCTTATAATAATAATAATAATAATAATAATAATAATGGGCTTATTGGAGAAAAGAACCAACCCTTACGTCCAGCGGATATGTTGCTCTATTCATGGGACGGAGGGGTTGATGTATGTATCGATCTAACAAGGTCATCGCCATTGACGCAAACAGATGTTGTTGCTGGTGATTGATGCCGCACAATGTAAACGCGTCAAGTATGAGGCGAAATGCGCGGATATTGGATATGGGTTTCTTTCCTTCTCATTCACTTCTTTTGGGGAACTTGAGAAGGATGCGGTGACTTTACTGAAGCAGATCCGGAAGTTCTCGGTTACTCAAGATATTGGTGCGCATGTTGCTACCCATATTTTTAGTAGGATTTGCTTTGCTATAACTAGAGAAGTGGGGGCTCAGAAAGTTTCTCGGCTTCCCACTAATTTCTTGTAAATCCTATAATTTTTTAATAATAATAATAATAATAATAATAATAATAATAATATCGTTGTTTAAAATGTTATATTGTGTCGTTTCAACATCTATAAACTCAAGCTTCAGCTACTTTACTAAAGGTGCGTAAAAATAGAAGTTCAAGTATGAGCTCTAAATGCAACTCTTACAACTAATTACTTTCATCAAACGTAACCTTAAGCTATACCATACACACTTGGTCCTTGGACATGCATAACAACCCAAATTGTTGATTAACACGACTAGTATTAAGTAACTGTCAAAACGGTTATTACCTTTCTATATAATTTAGATATCCAATAAAAATTTTAATGAGTGTTGATATATAAGCCTAACAACTAGACCTAAAGTTAGACCTAATCCATTCATTTAATGACAAGTGTAATACATTTCTTCTCTCTCATACTTTTACACCAACCACTTTTTCTAATGCATCAATCAAATTCTTAGGTCTAAATTTAGGTTCTTGTTTTAGGCACACAAATCATTTTTCAATTTTAAATGGTGAGTAAATACAAACGTATAGAGTATGTTTGGCGAAATAGGTTGAAGCTGAGCCTCGGGTAGAGGCCGAAGCTTATGTTATAAGGAGAAAGCTGGAGATTATATATTTATAAAGTTGTTTGGCAAATTAGTTGAAGCCAAAACTTATTGATGTAAAAATGAATAAAAATATATCGAATTGAATTCAGATTATTTCTAGCTTTTCTGTGATAATTCATTATTTTTTATAGGGTATCTAAGTAATTTGATTAGTTATAAGCCCTCATAAGCCTACTTCAAATTTCAATGCGCTTGGGGTTATTCAGGCTTTTGGCTTATAAAAGCTTTCATAATTTTTTGTTACAAACAAAGTTTATTTCATAAACTAGCTTATTTTCAAAGCTTAAACTTCGCATCAAACACCACCATAATCACATAAGTTATACATGGACCATGGTAAATTAAATATGAGAGGACGATGTGTCTTTATACATGGCTCATGGTGAATTAAATACACATATCCCAAACACGACCTGTATTTTGGATACAGTCACGAAGAACGATTTCTCTTTGGGCATAGATATAGAAATGCTTTATATTTAAAAGTTTCTTTTAGCTAAGAGTTATGTGGGTTCTACATCTATCTAAGCCTCTTATTGGGGAGGAGGTGAGTTTTCATCCCTTTTAGATATAGACCCATTAAAAGATTTTTATAGGTCCCATCTCAAAGTAATAATATGAAATGGTTAGTGGGGCTAATCCCATCACTAATGGAAAAAAAGAAACATACCCTAAACAAGGTAGGAGGCTACAAACGTAAAATCAAGTACCATTTTTGTGGATGAAGTAAAAGCTGTCATGTAAATATCAACTCCGTTTCAGTTAAGCTCTCAATTTGACAGTTAAGCTGTCATGTAAATATCAAGTACTATTAATGCTAAAGGGATGTGTTGATCGGACGGGGGTGACCCACCTGTCCCTCTGTCATTTTCCTTTTTGTCTCCCTTTTTTTTCAGTACAACACAGTTTTTTGTCAGTTTCTGCTCCGTATTTCTGACAGTTTTAAGCGGTTGACTTATTAAACTTTAAATTTTCTGTTCCGCACTTTCAGGTTTATAGCTTTTTAATATATAAAAAAAAAAAAAAAAGGTCCGGCTAACAAAAAGAGGGACCGTCTGGTTAACCCATGCCATGCTAAATTATTTATTTCATTTTCATGTCCAACGTATTATTTTAATGAAGTGTTATCTTAATATCTTTTGTTTTTTGTGGCATGCTGTTTCTTATGACTAGTTTATGTCATCATTATTGTAGATAAATGAATGCATCCGATTGAAGAATCATTATTGTTGATAAATGAATGCATCCAATTGAAGAATGCTGTCTTGAAAGTGTTTGTTCGAAGCCACTTTGTGTGGTTCGTATTTTTACCTGTAACACGTTTCACTTGATAGAAAATGCATATCAAAAGTGCATGTTTCACGCTCATTTTATTGGCTAATAGAGAAGAATAATGATTTGTGAATGAATTGTGTATTAAAAGTGATTTACAAAGCCTCTATTTATACAGAAAGACTATGAGCTATATATGGAAGATACAATTATTCTTGGCTGTCATTGAGGCTGTAATTGATTCGCCGATTTATGAGTTGATTTCTTCTAATTCGGGAAATGATGTTAACTGATCCCACAATATTCTAACACTCCCCCTCAAGTTGAATGGTGGGATTACCAAAGTTCAACTTGCTCAAGCACTTATGTAGAATCCCTAGATCAACTGATTTAGTGAGGATATCGGCCACTTGTTCTTGAGACTTGACAAATGGTAATTTAATAATTCCTGCCTCCAGTTTTTCTTTGATGAAATGTCTGTCGATTTCCACATGTTTGGTTCTGTCATGTTGTACAGGATTTTCAGAGATTTGAATTGCAGCTTTATTATCACATATGACACGAGTGGTTTCTTTCGGGGGAAACCCAATTTCGGTCAAGAGTCTTCTAATCCAAAGGACTTCTGCAATTCCCTTAGCGATTCCTCTGAATTCTGCTTCGGCACTAGATAATGACACTACTTTCTGTTTTTTACTTTTCCATGTAACCAAGTTATCTCCTACCAAAGAGAAGTATCCTGATGTTGATCTCCTGTCCCCTTTGTCACCTGCCCAATCAGCATCCGTGTATATTTGAATATTCAAATGTCCATTTGGTTTGAACCACACTCCATGGCCTGGAGTTCCTTTGAGATATTCAATGATTCTTACTACTGCATCCATGTGGGCCTTTTGAGGTTGGTGCATAAATTGACTTACAACTCCCACAGCGTACGCTATGTCTGGGCGAGTATGTGAGAGATATATCAGTTTACCGACCATTCGTTGATACCTCTCTTTGTCGGCCTGTTCAGCTTCAGGCTCCATGTATAACCTTTGATTAGCAATCATTGGTGTCTCAGCCGGTTTACAATCCATCATGCCTGTTTCAGCAAGAAGGTCTAGTATATATTTTTTCTGACAAATAAAGATCCCATGTTGTGACCTGAGAACTTCAATGCCGAGAAAATATTTTAGTCTTCCTAGATACTTCATCTCGAATTCTTTGAACAATTCTATTTTGAGTTTCTTTATTTCAGCTTCGTCATTCCCGGTGATAATCATATCATCCGCATATATAATTAGGCATGTTACTCTATCTCTTCTGCGTTTGAGAAATAGAGTATGGTCTGAGTTACTTTGTTTGAACCCGTATTTCTTCATTGCCACAGTGAATCTTCCAAACCATGCTCTGGGTGATTGCTTCAAACCATATAGTGATTTCTTCAACCGACAGACTTCTCCGGTTTTGAAGCCACCTGAAAAACTAGGAGGAGCTTCCATGTATACTTCCTCTTTTAGATCTCCATGCAAGAAGGCATTCTTTACATCAAACTGATGAAGAGGCCATCCTTGATTTGACGCTATTGAGAATAACACCCTTATTGTATCAATCTTAGCAACTGGAGAAAACGTCTCGGAGTAATCAATTCCGTAGGTCTGAGTGTATCCTTTAGCGACTAACCGGGCCTTGTATCTGTCAATTTTCCCATCGGGCTTGTATTTTATTGTGAAGATCCAACGGCATCTTACTGGTTTCTTTCTTTTTGGAAGAACACACTTCTCCCATGTTTTATTCTTCCTTAATGCCTCCATTTCTTCATTCATAGCCTTTTTCCAGTTTTCTGATTTTAAGGCTTCTTTTGTGCTTGAGGGGATTTCTTCTGAGTAGAGACTGGCATTGAAGGCTTTTGCTTCTGTGGTCAGGTATCCGTTGGCTATGTTGGCCATAGGGTACCTGGACCCTTTGGAGATCTTTTCTGGAGAATACCGCTTTGCTGGAACTCCTCTATTTGCTCTTGGTGGAAGATTATATTTGTTTGATTCTCTTTCCAAAACAGGCTCCTCCAACACAGGCTCCTCTAAACCAGACTCTTCTTGAACAGGCTCTTCTGGATTGGGAAGGGGTTCTATATCTGGTTGTTCTGGTTCTGCATTACTGGCACTTTCAACCAATTCGTTAGAGTTATTATTTGGGGAATCAATTGGTTGGGAACTACTTACCTCGGATACCAGATTGGGGAAGACATTTTGGGTGGCACTGATAGAACTTGGACTGTATTGACTACTGGGTTCTGTAGTACTGTGAGTGGGGCAGCCTTCAGAACATGTCAACCAATCCAGCGCGTCACATGGTTCCTCCCCCTGACTGCTGTGTTGGTTGGTGTAAAAGAATCTTGTTTCAAGGAAGTCACAGTTCATGGTGGTGAACATTCGGTGTGTTTTTGGATTGTAACACCTGTACCCTTTTTGGTTCACACCGTATCCCAGAAACACGCATTTCTCTGCACATGGATCGAGTTTATCTCTATATGTTTTGGGTATGTGAACAAAGACCGTACACCCAAACACCTTGGGTGGGAGGGTGAGTGTTGGAGGTATTTTAGTGTATTTTTCAAGGGTTTCCAGTGGGGTTTTTAGTTTGAGAATTTTAGTAGGGAGACGGTTTAGAAGGTATGTGGCGGTAGCCAAGGCTTCTGGCCAAAAAGACTTTGGAACATGTGATTCGATTATAAGTGCCCTGGTTATTTCGAGCAGAATTCGGTTTTTTCTTTCAGCAACTCCATTCTGTTCAGGAGTGTGAGAACAAGTGGTTTGGTGGATTATACCTTTTGATTGGAAAAAATATTTCATTTGGGAATTCACATATTCTCCACCATTATCGCTTCGGACGATTTGGATTGATTTTTTGAACTGGGTGTCGACCATGGTGTAGAAAGAAGTGAATTTTTCAAAAACTTCACTTTTATTTTTCAAAAAATAGATCCATGTCATTCGAGTACAATCATCGACAAAGATAACGTAAAATCTAAATTGCTGCCCCCCAATTACAGGGGCTGGCCCCCAAACATCCGAATGAACTAATGAAAAAAGGAGTTTCAACACGAGTATTATTATGTTTGAATGATTGTCTATGGCTTTTGGCTAACAAACAAGTTTCACACGAAAGAGGTTTATTGGTCGGAAAAAGTGCAGGGAATAAAATATGTAAATAACTTGCAGAAGGGTGGCCCAACCTTCTATGCCATAGCCATGCTTCTCTTTCAGTAGTCCCATGCGCCAGCATCACAGTACCATCTTGAACCATCTCATCAACGTAGTATAAGCCATTTTCCTCAATGCCACGCCCAATGATCCGTCCCGTCCTGAAATCCTGTAAGAGACAAAAAGTTGGGTGCATTAGAACAGAACAATTAAGTTCTTTTGTCACATGACTTATCGACAAGAGTTTGTGTGACAGAGATGGAACATAGAGGCAATTAGGAAGTTTTATGTTTGGGGAAATTTTAATTGTCCCTCCGGTTTTGACATCTAATTTTTCCCGATTTGCAACTTGGATGTGAGTTTTTGTGGGTTTGGTTGTCTCGGAAAAATCAGACAAATCATATGACATTGTATCGGTTGCCCCACAGTCAAAGATCCATGGTCCATGGGAATTTGTAAGATTGGTTTGGGCCATGTGGGCTAATCCATTGGGATTTTGGGTATTTGTAAGTGGGCTTGGACTATCACAAATAAAGGTGTTTAGATTTTTTGTTTTGTGTGGATATATACTATACGGCTCATGTTTTGTTTTTTTGGAAACACTATCAGCAAAAAAAAGAGGGGATTCGAAGGGTTTGTCCCTTTCTTCCCCGTTACCTTCCACTGTAAAGTTCTCCCCATCCTTCTCTCCGGCCGCCGCCACTGCTATTCCCCCGAAGCCACCTTCCGATCGTCGAGTGGTAGGAGAGAGGGAGGGTTTGTCTTTCTTGGCACCCTTCTTGCTTGCGGTTTTATGCCCATCGGTCCACCATTCGGGATATCCGATAACCTCGAAGCATTGTTCCTTGGTGTGCCGATTCATGCCGCATACCTCGCATTTGAGGTGAGATTTGTCCTCTCTGGTGGTTGATTTCTTTTTACCATCAAACTTTCGGAAGCTTTTGGTTGCTAATCCTGTGCCGCCGGTTTCTCCGGCAACCAATCCGGTAGCCACCTCATGGGTTTCGCTATTAGTTGCTCCCAAGATAACTTGGTGAGCGGCTTCTTTGCGTACCATGGCGTAAGCGGCTTCGGCAGTGGGAAGTGGGTCGATTCGGAGAGCCTCTCTTTTGATTGGTTCGAATTTTCGATCAAGCCCGTTCAAGAATTGGAACAGTTTTTGTTCCGATCGTATTTGGGTATAGGCTTGAATATCTTCTTTGCACTTCATTGGGTTCGGATCTATCCGATCGATCTCGCCCCACACACCTTAGAGTTTGATCCAGAACTCCTCGAGGGACTTATCGTTTTGTCAGAGCTCATTGGCTTTGACGTGAAGGTTGAATGTTTGAAGTTTGTCCTTGCCACTACTGTATGTGACCACCAGGGCATCCCATAATGCTTTCGCAGTGGGGTACTCGGTCAGATTGCCGGCTATATTGGGCTCGATGTTCTGGATGAGCCATGAGAAAACAATCAGGTCTTCCTGTTCCCATGTCTCATACTTTTCTGTTGTGGTTTTTTCTGGTGGTGCTTCGGTAAGATGTTTTAACAAACTTTTTGATTTGCCGCCTATGGCGACTCGGATCATTCGAGTCCATAGAGCGTAGTTTTGGCTATTTAGTTTGATGTTTATTTGAAGGCTATCGGAAAGTTTTGGATTTGACGGTTGTGGGTTAATATTCTGTTGCAACAGATTGGCTAATTGGGTTACAATTTCCAATCCCGAGCCGCCGGCATCATCTGCCATGGTGGCTTGGGCTTCGTTGATGGTTTTGTTTTAGTGGGTAGATGATGAGACCAGAACCATATGCTCTGATACCATATTGGCTAATAGAGAAGAATAATGATTTGTGAATGAATTGTGTATTAAAAGTGATTTACAAAGCCTCTATTTATACAGAAAGACTATGAGCTATATATGGAAGATACAATTATTCTTGGCTGTCATTGAGGCTGTAATTGATTCGCCCATTTATGAGTTGATTTCTTCTAATTCGGGAAATGATGTTAACTGATCCCACAATATTCTAACACATTTTCGTTTGTGTCAACACTCATTTTCGTCTATCTTGGATTCTTACCCGGGAAGCACTCTTCATGTTAATTTCACATATAAAGCCCCTCCTCATAAGTACTAGCAAAATACGCGTACGATGTGCATGGGGTGACCGAGCACCTAGGACGAGTCTGAATCTAGTATACACTAGGTGGTTGTGAGACACTTAAAAACTCAGTAGTAAATATATATTATTTTAGTATAACTAAAAGTAATAATCTATTTATACTTTTGTCCAGTGTTGAAGTCCATAGCAAAACCATCTGATATCGATTATGTCATGATTGAGGACGAGTCTGATGAGAGAGAACAGTTTATCAGGACTCTTAGAGTCAAGAGTTTTCTACCTTGCAGCCGATGCTCGATCATCAGTAAGGTTAGTATACTATTTTCATGTTACTACCGTATACTTTGTGATTGTTTGTGAAGTTACTGCTAGGTTCTACAACCTTTTAGATTATGTAGGGAAGAAGATGTGAATATATCCAATCATGTACTTAGGTGGTATTGGATATGCGTTTTCAAGATGATTATTGCAACTTGAACCAGGATGAGTTAATCTGTTTTTTAGATGGGATATATAAATGCTTTTTGAGTTCTCTTTTAGTTGATGTAGGCACCTTTTATAGCTATTGAGACATAGGAAACACAAGCACTCTTGGGCAAGGTTAATGAATAGAGGAATCGAAAGGAATTACTCAAAATGTGCAAGGGGTTACGGTTGATGAAACACATATCCTTTCATAATGGGAATTGTTCAAGTACAACAATACAAGTAGAGGTGGCAATTTGTGCCAAAAATAAAAAAAATGGGCTAAATGGACACATTTTTAAAAGATTTGGGTACATTTAGACCCCCCTTTTTTTTTTTAAATGAGCATATATTGCCCATTTAGAAGTTAAATGGGCATAATGGACACACATGTTTTTCTCTCAATTGGAGAACATTTAATGAAAAACTTATGGATATATTACTTAAATATAAATGTGGTGTTACGTTTGAGGAATTTTTGTTGTTGTTTTAAGTCGTTTCTAAAGTGATTCGTATAACATGCGCCCGTTTGACCCGCGCCCGTTTAGCCCGCGCCCGTTTAGCCCGTAGCCCATTTAGCCCATAGCCCGTTTAGCCCGTGTCCGCCCGGCCCGCCCGTTTTGCCACCTCTAAATACAAGCATCTTTATGTTACAGTTTGAAACTTCTGGGTGCAACCAATTCATTGTGCTAGACATTGTTATGCTCACCCTTATCTTATCTAAACTTTTTCCAAACAGATTCGGTGCCTGCTTTCTGCTATTTACTCTCCATTAGTCACCTTAAATTAACAGCGTAAAATTTGTGGTTTAAGCAATTTTCAACAGTCCATGGGTAGTTCAATGGCTAAAATATTTAGAAAGGGTTCTATAAATGAACAGCCAGGAGACTGTTGGAATTATATAATCATTACATGCATATAAATATAAACAATAAATATCAAGTACACATCCGGAAGCGTTATAACAAGATCATATAATGCATAATTAATTAACCAATAATAAATAGTAAACGTACCGTTGATTCTAGCATGAACAAGAATCAATTCCAAGCAATCAACTTAAAAACCTAATTCGGGTTTATGTGGATTATTGGAATTATCCCTTACCTTTTTGTAATTCAATCCAAGATACAATCAATAGTGTGATTATATCACGTTCTTATACACACGTACTAAAACAAGTTAAAGTAATGCTAGTTTTTAGAACACAAAAATTAAACCAGAAACCTTTTGCTTAATGAAAAAAATTAATCAACTCTTTAAGGGTGTTTGTTTGATCGATCACAAGAGAACAAGGAGATAAAAACTGTAACACACCAACCCGACAAGGGTCAAAATGTCACATTATGGTGCCAAATCAGAACATACATACGTAAGCGAAAGACTTACAAACATAAAGTTACAAAGGTATTCTAAAGTTACAAAGGAAATACTAATTCTATATAAGAATGAAATACAAATCCAAAGAGAAATCTAATCGAATCCGAATCCAAGTCTAATCCAAGTGTCAATGGGCTTCTAACAATCGGGGTAGTCCACTAACGCTCCTATGCACTCTTCACCCAAACCCAGCTTCTAACCTAAAACATGCCACAGGAAAGGAAATGCGGCTGAGCTTAAAAAGCCCAGTGAACAGATATGGAACAAAGCAAACGGGTAAACGAAACATATATAAGTATGAGAAATAGGACATCATAAGCTTCTACTGAAAGGAATATCATCTGTCAAATGCATAAGAGATTAACATACACTGAACGAATATCATAAGTCAAATGGAAACGAAGTATCAAAGATATATAACATAAGCATAATCATAAGGAAAAGGTAATGAATACGTATCAACAAAGAAGCGTCTAAACAAGGTACTTGAATAGACAAATAAACATGGGAAAGCCACGAGCCGACCTACCGAGGTACTCGGTAGATCTCATACATACATACATACATACATACATACATACATACATACATACATACAGTAAAACCTCTATAAATTAATTGTGTTGGGACCGGGATATTTTATTAATTTAGCGAGATATTATTATATCGATAAATTAATAATTTATTAATTTAAAGAGGTTTTACGTAAGGCCATTAAATTTTCAAGTCTAATATACTAGCTAGTTATAATGTATACTCATTAGAGACGAAAAATGAATTTGAAAAACAAGTTCCAATTAACATTTTATGAATTCACATTAACATTTATGAAAATAAAATTAAAACTTTTTGTTGCAATACGAGAAGGCAACGCACCAACTCTTTAGTGCAATAAGGAGATATTAAGATAAACTCGATATAGATTTGAAGTTCAACAAAAAACAAGTGACTATGGATTAATTTTTTACTAAACAATCTTAGGATTTTGAAGTGTATCTCTCTCTCTCTCTCTCTCTCACACACACAAATATATATACATATATATGAAATTTTTAGTAATTATTAATTTATAGTTTCGTTGGGACTAACATATATTCATTGGAGTTTCAAAAAAATTATTATCTTATTATTTTATCGATTAGGGATCAAATTTGTACTGGTCCCAAGTTGGGACTGGACAAATTATTAATTTTATCGAGGTTATTAATTTATCGAGTATTAATTTATAGAGGTTTTACTGTACATACATACATACATACATACATACATACATACATACATACATACATACATACATACATACATACATACATACATACATAATCCATAACCACATATCAAAGGATATAGAGAGGGGAGACCTCTCGGTACAACATATCAAAGGATACGGAGAGGGAAAAACTCTCGGTACCACATGGAGTCGCGCACACTCCCGAAGGTGTATGGGTACAGAGCACGTACAACCATCACGCTACGAAATGAAATGAAACAAAGCCTAGGATGCATCCATACACCCCCTACAAAATAAAATTATACATGCATCCTACTCGCATGACAGGGCTACACATAAGCTAAATGGCCAAGTGATCACAAATCATAACATATCCTACAAAATGGGGACGTCGTGGATCAATCACACCTCCACAGAAAGTGTCATGCCATCGGTGCCTTGATGCGTGGGAATTGCACCAAGCTTTACCTCTCAAGGGATCTCGTGAAGCTTACAACCCCCACTAGGCAGTGTACCTGATCGTTGTAGTATAGTATAGTGACAAGTACCGGGGGATTGATCGTTCAACTCAGGAATAGTGTCGCTAGGATTAGAAAGCCTAAAAACTAGGTCTAGAGGTGAGGGATGATTCTTTTTGTATTTTTATATTTTTATAAAAGCAAGTAAAATCTCGGGTTTTGGAAGAGTGGACGGAATTAGTTGCTAGTCAACTAACCCAATAACTAAAGATGCAATCAAAATAAAATAACAAAAATGTAAATAAAGCTAATTAAATTAGTGGTGTGAACAATAAATGGGAAAATTGTGTTTACTTAGATTTCATTACTCCCTAGATATCTTTTACAGGTTGATAGTTTGTTACAGTTGTGTGGATGACGGGTTATATTCCTTAATACCATTCGTGGGGTGGCGTACGTACTTCCCCAACTCTATAAGCTCCTACTTCACTCCTATGTCGAGCCTGCAAGAACCTCCTAACATGGGATCACTAGAATTCGCTCATGCATTAAATACAACCATAAAAACCTAGTACGCATTGGTTCATGTTTCTTAAGACGTTCAAGCAAGTTACACTATGGAAGTCTGCCAGTTTTCTTAAGCCTAACATCGAAATCATTCATCCGTAACAACTATAAACAAGCAATCAACCCATAATCAACATCTAGGTTTCACTACATCTAAGCAAACACACAAGAGATATAGCCTAGCATGTTAAAATCAAGACAAGCGTAAGATATATTCAAACAACACATAGACATATTGAATGAATTGAAAGGATACTTATCTTAATTGAACATGAAAGGTTTCAAAGGGTAAAAACCCTTGAAAATACTGATAAAATCGTGCTAGGGTTTCTCCAAGTTATCCCTCTAATTGTCCTCTCGTAATGAATGAAAATTACAAAACTATATATAGATTTTCCAACGTGACGGCGTCAAGAAGAGAAATCTGACGCCGTCAACTCGCCGCCCATAATAATATCGGATTGCCTAGATCCAGATCTGACGCCGTCAAGAGCAAATTATCTCTTGGCCGTCACGTGTAATGGGATCATGACGGCCTATGGTGACGCCGTCATGCCTCTTAGTGTAAAACTCTCTGGAGTGTCACGGACTCTATCCACTTCACCTCTTGTTTTATCTCTTGACGCCGTCATGTAGAATTTGGTGACGCCGTCAGGTACTGTTCCCAGCAAGGAAAATTAAGACTTTGCTGTTTTCTCCACTTTTACGCTCCAAAAACGTCCAAAATGCTTCCTTTTCTAGAATTCACTCCAAAAGTACCTAAAATCACAAAAGGAACGATTTAGGGCAATATTTGATCAAATAAATTCAATTCCTGGCTTAAATGACCCTCTAAAAACGGATCATTTTTCGCCTCATCATATACCCATACACTTGAGATTTGCTTGTCCTCAAGCAAATGCGCTTTTATTCTAGTCAAAATACAAGTTAGGGTCATTTAACACTAATATAAAAGTAATTACAATGAATAATTGTTCCACTAAAGACCAAAGACAAGCACGGAGGTCATACACTAGCACCTCACAAATAGTGTTTAGATACTCACATCTCTCGGGTGTAATAAAGTATATATCACAATATGGAAATGGAAAACATCTCTCACTACCTGTCATAGCAAAATAGATTACCATAGGCTTGGGAAAGGATCAAACCTCCACCACTTGGCGTAAGCACCTAGGATAAACTGTCAAAGAGGTCTTTCAAAGGGTTATAACGTTAGGTGTAGGGATATGGATGTAGGGATCTATACCTTGATAGATCACGAGCCAATAGATCGTTAGCCAACTAATGTAATCACTAGTAAGACTAAGTTAGATAATCTCTATGAGCTTGTAATTATTGCGGAATATAAAAACAAACGTATACTAAACTCGATCCTCTATGGATCAATAAACTAATAATATTAATAAAACTCGTACGTAAAACTTGTGTCTATTACAATGACCTAGGGTTCCTTATATACTAGTGGAAACCCTAACCTTTCTTACAAGAAACGAATAATGATAGACTATTAAAAGATATTCTACATATCTTGTCCTAAAATACATAAGTTCTATCCACGGTTAAACTCTATCCGTAGGATCTCTATATGTCCGCAGGAACCAGTCATCAACAGAAAGTCACTAAGCCTTCCGCAGGAACCTGTCAGCAGTATTTTCAATAATTCTTTACAATCCTCCCCTAATCTTGAATTTGACACAGTTAAGTTCAAGATTTCTTGATAGATCGCCAAGAGCACAAACCAGAGGATTAAGAATAATCATCAGCAGCAAAAAATCTTCATAAGTAGAATCTCTATGATCATCAAACAATTGAAAAGTACCATTCTTTGCAACAACACAAGACTGAATGTACATCAAAACATATAAGTTTCATACTATTCTCATCACATCCAGGTGTGTTAACTCCTATGAGAGGTGAATAATTGAAAATAATGGATTTGATGTCTCTTTACCAATAGCCATCACTACTGGAGTAGCCAAGTGTTCAAAGGTACACTGATAACCACATGATTTTTAGCAAATCATCAGCTATAAATGGATTTGATATGTCTTTACCTGTAGCCGTTTGTTCAGGACTAGTCAATTATTGATGAATAATCATCTTGGTCAATTGAATACCAAATATGGTTTTCCACTGCCTTTACCACAAGCCATATACATGTGGGCTAGCCAATTATTTAGAATCCATAAAGGAAAAATCCATGGTCAATTGACAACCATTTCAACTACTCAGCAATAAAGCATAGGTGAGTTGAAAACCTTATGATTTTGAGCAAACCATTACAGCTATCAACAGATTTGATGAGTCTTTACCAAAGCTGTACCCTTTGGACTAGCCAACTTTTTGATGGAATAGTCAACATCAGGCAAGTTGATGACCAGAAAGAGTGTGATAAGAATCAACACCAAACCTGCATACAACATACACAAACTATACAAATATGATAGGTTTTTTTTTTTTTTTTTTTTTTTTACTAAACTAAAAGAAAAATAAAAAATATACAACAAAATACAATACCAAGATCAGCTCATTGCAGATATGAATCCATTTGAATGCCATGCTTGGTTGCCAGTTCCTGCTTAGTCAAGATACTTCTTCTGATGAACCTTACCAATTGTTCAGCAAGATGAAGATCATTCTCAGTCATATCCAAAGGAACAGATAACTTTGTCTCCAGCATGAGATGCATTACTTCTTTTGTGATTGGGTAAAGAACATCAGCCCAGTAGTATAAGGTTTTACCAATGGTTGTTACAATCATATGAACATTAGGTAGTGGAAAGAACTTCCAATAGTCAACCACCCATGTCTTTTGACCTTTCCATACTTGAAACCTTACACCTGAATCACCTTTATAAGAATCACACAAAATCTGCAAATCACCCATCAAATACATTCCAATGTCATCAGGGGAATGAGTTTGATAGTACTTGGTAACCCAATCATAAAGTGAGAGAAGATCTTGCTTGTCCACCATATGTAAGATCTGACTCAGAAACAAGAATGTCTTAGTAGTTCCATCTTATCTAGTTATGACATTCACTTTTCCTTGACCAAGCTCAGTATCAACAAGTTCCCACTTCACAATTTTCTCCCATGCAACAGGGTCTTGACCATCATCAGAAGCATAATCAAGAAAAGTAGTACTATCTTCTAAAGGAATATCTTTTGTAGCCTTCCTCTTGATAGCTTTAGTCTTTCTCCTAGTGCCAGTAGTAACAGGAATAGAAGGACCATCAGCAGGTTCCTCTTTAGGCACTTGTTTGGAAGTATCAGCAGGAACATCTGCAGAATCATCATCATCAGGTACTTCAATTGGAGTATCATCTGAAGCATCATTGGTAACATCATGTGGAGCTTCAGTGGTATCAGGATGAGATTCAGCAGTATCAAGATGAGAAGCAGCTGGAGTATCATCCATCTGAGCATCAGGAGTATCATCCTTCTGAGCATCAGGAGTACCATCCTTCTGAGGCAAGACTGAAGGAGTTTGCACATTCTCTTGACCACCATGAAAAGACCCAATAGACTCAGCAGGTTGAGCAGTAGTCTCATGAAGCTTAGCTTTCTTAGCTTCAGGCCCATCCATAAGTCTGCCTCTAAACTCCAGAACATCTTGGACATGTATACCAGAGGAATGAAGATTTGAAATGATCTTGTCATAGTAGAAGGTGAGCTGCTTATCTGAAAAACCCCAAACCTTCTTTTGAGTCCAGCCTGACCCAAACATAGAACATCCCTGATTCTTTACAAAATTCCTCATGTATTTCTTTATTTCCTGTGTAGTCCAAGGCCTTTCCCTGAGATGCTTAGCTTTTCTCTCTTCCTCCTGTTGTTTCAACAACTTTCCTCTTTCAACCATCATCTAAACAAAATCAGGATTATTCACTCCAAGCACAGATTCACCCAAATTAGGCTTGGAAGCAGCTTGTTCAGCCAAGTTCTCCCATTGTTCAGCAGTAAGATTCTCAGCTATTTCACCAAGTTCCTTTTGTCTCTCAGCAGGTAAGGTGCTAGTAAATTGAGGTCCCATCTTATCCAAATCATCTTGAATTTTCCTAGCTAATGCTTCTGAGGCTTTCAAATCCAATTGAACTTTAGTAGCTGCAGCTTCCTCTTGAGCTTGCATATGTGCAGCAGCAATCTCACTAAGTTTTTCATTAGCAAGTTCCACCTTGAATTTCACTCTGGAAGGAATGTCTTGATCAATCAATATAGACTTCCCTTTATCTTTCTTCTTAGGAGGGACAAAAGTCTTATCAGGAGAATCATGAGGAAGATCAGCTTGGACATCTACTGATGGACCATGAGTGCTCACTTCTGGCATAGTAGTAGGAAAAGATTCTTTCCTATGAACATCAGCAGAAGACTTCTTTCTAGGAGCATCAGCAGACTTCTTATCAGTAGAATGCTTTCTTCTGACATAAATGACTCTGGAGTCCTTTGGTACACTTGCATCAGTAGAATGAGCAACATCAGCAGTTGGAGCAACATCAGCAGTTGGAGCAGCAGATGGTTCAGGCCTAGTGTCAGCATTCTTCTGAACACTCTCCAAAGTGGTAGCAGCAAGAAGTTCAAGGCCTTCCAAGTCAATGTTGTCAGATGCTTTAGTAGAGTCCTCATCTGAATCATACACCACACCTTGTTTCTTCCTTTGCTTAAGCTTACCCTCCAACTTTTTAACTCTTCCAATTAGAGTCAGAACAGCATTGCTGAGGTTCTTTTTGGTGAAGTTCAGATCATTCTCCAATTTGTCCACCTTAGATACATACCTGTTCAACAAAGCAGATATAGAAGTGAGAGTAACAGGACCTTCAGCTCCACCAACAGGGATATCTGTGGCATTTGAAGCATCATTGGTCCTGTGAGTAGAATAATCTAAATTTACATCTACATCTACATGATCCTCAAAGGACTAGGTGTGGGAAGTCTGGTAAATTGTGGTGAGTGTACAGGTTGGTCAAAGCCTAAATTCTCATGGAGCTCATGCTCAGGAGAATTGATATCCATTGGTGAATACACAGGTGTGGGTGACCTAGGAGGAGGTGGTGGTGGCTGAACATCAGAAGCAACTGATGCATTTGCCTCAGGAGCATCTTTAGTTCTTTCAGGAGAATCCTCTGGTGCTTGAGCATCAGGAGCCCCTGACCACCAGCAGCTACATCAGCTGCTTCTCCATCAGGGGGATTGCCCACCGGGGCATCAGCAGCTGCATCAGCAGCTACTCCATCAGGAGCATTGCCAGCAGGCAACATAGCTGGTAGTAAGGGTCTGTGTTCACCAGCAAATTTAATTTTCATTTGGGTAAACAACTTTTTAGATAAACCCTTAACAGGCAAGTGAGTGGGGTCATTGGTCTCAATGTCTAAAATGATTTGAAGAAACCTAGGATACAATAAATATTTAAGTTTGGTATCCTTAACATTTTCAAGCATAGCATTAAAGATGTACCTAGAAAAGTTAAATGTTCTTCCCTGAGAGAGACATACAATGGCAAGAGCAATGTCTGTAGAAAATTGGTCCCATCCACCAGACTTAGAACCCATGCACTGAAGCAAAGTGTGTGTCAAGAACCTCCATTTCGGACAAAACAGATTCTTGTACCATACTTTCCTATCACCACTATATCCGGCAGCCTGAAGGCCTCTGAGTATCTCTCCTTTAGGCAAATAAGTCACCCCTCCTTCATCATCCAACTGTAGTTGAGTCCTGACTAATGACTCAGTAACCACATATTCTTCCCCATCTGTGACAGCAACAATCTCTGTTGGTCCATCTTCAACAGTCCTTGTTTGTGCGGTTTCCCAAAATTATACAACAAGAGACTCATGAATAACATTTGGGTACTGAAGCAGAGCATAGCGAATCTTGGACCTTTGAAGAAATTCGTTCATGCCTACATAATCTTCATCATTTTTACCACGACCAAGAAAGGCATGTTTGTTATGATCTCCTTCGAAATATAGTTCAGCCATTGATTGAGAATAAGAAATTAGGGTTGGGAATTCTGAAGAATGTTGAATTGGTTTTTGAAATTTCATAGCGAGAGGGAATCAGTTAATTTGGGAGTTGGATATGCACGTCTTGGTTAATTATGGAAGTTACCAAACGTGGAATGAAACTGATATGAATTATTGGAAAGAAATCTTTGACCAATAATCAACTAAGGCAAATCCCAATTAACTGACTCATCCGAAGAAACCAAGTCAATCGGCTGAAATCAAATGGTCAATCCGCAGAAAATAGTCAAATGTTGACTATGGTCAACAGAACCATCAGTAGTATCAATCAGCAGAATCTACCCGTCAGTGGAAACCAAATATCTTTGAAAAATATCTCTTAATCCAAATTTCAAAGAACCCTTAAGTATCTCAAAACTACCTCGCATTAATGATAATAAAGACACGCGGTTGGGTGATCTTATAAAAAAAGGCTAATTATCCCCAAATCTTTCCACTTCAAATCAAATCCCTAATTATAATACCTCCAATCAGCAATACATCCATGGCTTCCAATCAAGAAATCATCAACCTTTCTTCTGACTCCTCTGATACATCTGACTCACTAACATCTCCACCACCACTCAATATGCCAACACGTCCTCGTGGTCTCACAAAGGAACAAGCCAAGAAGAAGAGACATGATGTCCCTGCTCCTAGTTCATCATCAGAAGATCTTCCACCATACCCTTCTGAAATCGATGATCCAGAGTACCAGAGAGAGATGGAGAGAAGATGGAATGCATTGGAGAGGGCAAACAGAGTTCCCAATCCTGAGGAGTCTCCCTTCATCTTCACTTCTTTTGATGAAGAGGATGATGATAATGATGCACTTTACAACCCTACAACCCCTGAGAAGCCTCAGTCCTCTCGTCCAAGAAAAAGAAAAGTGAATTCCCCATTGCCAAAGACCAGAAAGGTTGTTTTAGGTTTGCCCTGTCCTCAGTGGCAAGGACTCTTCAACATCAACAACAAAGGCAAAGAGAAGACTGTGGAAGGCAAGGGCAAGGGCAAAGTAGAATAGGAACTTTGTTGTTAATCTATCAATTTCACTATCTTGTATTGTACTTCTGAAGAATCAATAAAAATTTGCTTTGTTAATAATTACTTGTTTTAATTCTTCTGATAGATTAGTATTCCCCTGAATAAATTGATCTTGAATAAGCCATCAGCAGGAACATATTTAACAACAAACTAGATAGTATCAGCAGTATATTGGTCAAACCATTGACTTTCATCCGAAGAATCCACTTAAGTGGACAACTTGCACACTTAGTAATTGCTCCTGACTCAACTACCTCCCATTCACTTACATTTACTCACATTAAACCCAAATCAAGTCTTTTTAAATAAGTCTTCAAGCCATAATCAACTCACCATCCCACAAATAACATATCCCAAAGTCTTTCTCACATTCAAAACATGAAGCCATCCCCCAAAATTATTGAAATCTCATCTGATTCATCAGACTCTACTTTTGACATACCTCAAATCCAAAGATCATACTACTATTTAGGTGAAGGTCCTTCAGAGTTATGTCCATCTCCAACCTCATCAGAAGAAACCACTGAAGCTGAGGAAACACCAACTCCTTTAGCTATGGTTGTCCCTGATTTCACTCCTGTCACTGCATTCTTAACCAGTGAAATGGAAAGAGTATGTGCAGATATGAGAAGGATATCTGTCCCTGAAGAGCCACAGTCCTCAAGAAGGAAGAAGGGTCCATTGAAAGTGGTCCTTGGTCTTGCTGCTCCCAAGCTCTGGAACAAAGACATGCAATCCAGAGGGGTCCACAAGAAAATGTCAGACCCAAAGGACTTGAGCAAAGGGAAGAGGAAGATGGAGTAAGGGGGTTGATGGTTAGGGATGTAGTGGTGGTTAATTGTTGTTGTTTGATGTATTTTGTGTTTCTTCTGATGACAGATCTTGATGTACCAAGCTTTCAACTGATGAATAAAATTTACATTTATGTCTTTACATCTAATTCCACTGAATGTAGATCTTTGTATATCAGCAGAAACATGATCTGAAACCAAACATTCAAACAAAACACAACAGAACAACCAAAATAATATACACAATTAGAAAGAAACCTGTAAAACAAAGTTAGTAAACATAATTCTAGAAAACATAATAATCTACATAAATACAACATGTACAATCCTCCCCTGAGGCATATGCCTCCCCTGAGGCTTATGCCTCCCCTTAAACACAGCATTCAAGGGTTAACCATCCCAATGTTGACAACTAGGTGATTAAACCTAGGTCCATCAAAAGCTTTTGTTAACAAATCAGCCACATTATCATCAGTGTGAATTTTAAGCACTTGAATTAGATGCTTCTCATTTGCATCTTTTATAAAATGGTTCCTAATTTCTATATGTTTAGTTCTCTGATGAAAAACAGGATTTTTAACAATAGAAATAGTACTTTGATTATCAATGTAGATTTTAGTGTTCATAAAGTTAAACCCATAATCCAACATCTGATTTTGAATCCAAAGTACCTGACCACAGCAATTGGCAGCAGCAACATATTCTGCTTCAGTAGTAGAAGTAGCCACTATGGTTTGTTTCTTGCACTGCCAAGAGATGAGTCTTCTACCAAGAAATTGACAACCTCCTGTTGTGGACTTCCTATCCAAATTAGCTCCAGCATAATCACTATCACTGTAGGCCTCCAACACAAATGGTGAATCCCTTGGGTACCAAAGGCCTAGTTTGGGTTGGCCCTTGATGTAGTTGAAAATTTTCTTCACAGCATTTAGATGGGAAGTCAGTGGAGTGACTTGATGTCTTGAGCAAGCACTGACAGCAAAGGTAATGTCAGGCCTAGAAGCTGTTAGATACATGAAGGATCCAATCATGGACCTATAGAGATGAACATTCACAGCCTCATCTTGCTCATTTGGATTCTTAAGCTTGGGTGGTTCATATGGAGTGGTAGCAGTCCTCAAAAGGTCAAAGTCAAACTTTTTCAAAATATCTTTAATATACTTCTCCTGATGAATAAAGATCCCTTCAGGTTGTTGTTTGACTTGCAGCCCTAAGAAAAAGGTTAGCTCCCCCATTGCACTCATTTGAAATTCACCTTTTATCAATTCTTCAAATTCCCTGCACCATGCCTCCTTTGTGGAGCCAAAGATAATGTCATCCACATATACTTGTACTAGAATAATGTCCCTGGAGTTTTTCTTAATAAAGAGGGTCTTGTCAATAGCTCCTCTTCTGTATCCATGCTCCAAAAGAAATGTAGACAATCTAGCATACCATGCTTTTGGTGCTTGGTGAAGTCCATAAAGTGCTTTGACAACTTTGTAAACCTTCTTAGGATGATGGGGGTCTTCAAAGCCCTGTGGTTGAGTAACATATACTTCCTCTTCAATTTTGCCATAGAGAAAGGCACTCTTGACATCCATCTGATAGACCTTAAACCCCATATATGAGGCAAAGGCTAAAAACAGTCAAATGGCCTGTTAGAAATGAAGCTGAGCGATATTTACGTGAATTGGAGTAGACAACTAGAATGCATAAAGTGCAGGGACTACTAATGTAATATTGTAAAAGTTGTCTTATGTAAGGCCTATAAATACCTCTCAAGGCTTCACTTGAGGGGTGTGGGTGTGCAACATAATTTATAATAATAAAAACATCTTTGTTTCACCTCACCTTCTCTCTACTTTCTCTCTCTAGAATAATGGCATATTTTGATCAACCTCGTCCTCCAGAAGGTGATTCTTGGTTTCTACAATTGGCATCAGAGATAACCGGGGGCGAATCGTGGTGTTTTGTGGTGAAAAATCACGTTTTTGGGTGAATAATCTCGTGTTTTAGGCTGTTCTTACATTTTCTGCGAGTTTGGAGCCCTAGAATTGCGAGTTAGCAGTTTTTTATCGAGTTAGGATTTGTTGTTTATCGAGTTTGGCAGATGATTATTGAGTTTGGCAGTTTTTTATCGAGTTAGGATATCGAGTTTGGCACTTGTTATCGAGTTAGGGCTGTTTTTTGGCGAGTTAGCCTTGGTTCCTTATCGTTCATCGAGCAAGGATTTTTATTTGGTTAACATTAAACGTAACTCTGCCAAAATTTATCTGGATTATCGAGTTAGAAGTTGCTTACCGAGTTAGAACATAGCTATCGAGTTAGATGAAGCTATCGAGTTTGGGAAGTGGTTACCGAGTTAGGAAGCTTTACCGAGTTACAAAGGTTATCGAGTTAAGGGACAGTTTGCGAGTTAAGGGAATTACCGAGTTAGGGACATTCTGAAAAGTTTGCGAGTTTGGGTGCTTTATCGAGTTACAAGAATGTTTCCGAGTTACAAAGGTTACCGAGTTAGGGAGTTTATCGAGTTACAAAGTTTGCCAAGGTTACCGAGTTAGGATGATGTTATCGAGTTAGCAAAAAAAAAAAAAAAAAACAAAAAGAAAAAAAAAAGAGTAGAGTTTTTTGGCGGGAAAATTTGAGTAAAATTTATTTTTGAGAGGAGACTAAACGTTCAATTTTTACGCGAAATTCAAATTTTGGTATAACGTTGAAAATTTTGGCCCGAAATTCATATTTTTAGGCCAAAATTCAAAATTTTTCGACAAAATTTGGCGTAAAAATTTTTAATACTCAAATTTTTCTGGTAACCTTAGCAAAGCATTTCTTAGTGATTTCCAAATAATGGGCGAGAAAAATTTCCAATCTATTTTTGGAGGGAAAATTCGAAATCACTACGAATCAACGAGATTGAATGTCAAGCTTCACCAAAAACACACCACGAATTGCTTAAAAGATCCTGATCAAGATTCACCAAAGATCGATGGCTAAATTTTGAACGTTATCAAAAGGTGACTACGGGGATAATTTGTTTATTACTTATTTGAGCTTGAAGTGACGTTTCACGGGTGCGTGTACTTAGTATCTCAAGGTCTAGGGGTTGGTTGGATGCAAGACTTTTGAAGATCCTTGTTTGAGCATTCATGGGATAGTGATTAAGACTTGGACATCTAGCTATGTGTGAGATCTATAAACGCATAAGTTGGTTCTTAATGCTCACAATAGCTATCACTTTAAGGAGTTACGTTGTAGTGCTCAGTGTCACAAAAGGTTGTGGATTGTTCAAGAGATGGATATACAATAAAGGATGGATGGTTGGGTATATGCCACTACCTATATTGTAAGGAGTAACGTTGTTGTGCTCATATAGGTACTTAATCAGGATAGTACAAGCGTAAGTCACAAGTCTGGGGAATTTTACTTCACACTCAAGTTTGTCATATCGGGTTGTCTCCACACGTGGCCACTTACTATTAGCCAATGGAAGTGAAAAGAGGTTGATCTGAGATGAATTGTAGAGAGAATAGTTATTGCCATTTCACTCATGGGGTATTGATTTGTATGTTGCTTCTAGTTGATATGTTTATGTACACATATTTATGATGATTCCGAGATATTGTCATCATCCAGGAGGGAGAAATGTGTACATCGGGGCTTTTATTGAAGAACTGAAAGCATTCTAAGTGAGTTGAAGATGACGATATGATGCTCCCCAAACAAACCTGTGAAGAAGTTACATATTATCAGTCTAAGATTCATTTTCCGCTGTGCATGAGACTGAAGATTATATGGGCAGAATTCAAAGATACTTCTTCAACAAGCATCAAGGTTATATCAAACGGGTTGTCTATTTGGGAGGGAGCATGTAAAAGAAAATGGTTTACTAATTGGGAGGGAGTAATAACCCAATTAGGTTAGCAAGTGATTCGTCTACAAGTAAACAAAGATTGCTGGGGATATTTATGAAGAAAAGAGCTATGAAGTCCTCCTCAGCATTGCTGCGCTTACTTTGATTGTTTTATTTACTTGTTAGGAATCATTGTAACCAATTCACGTATATCTCCAGCTGGAGGGAGATTGTTAGAAATGAAGCTGAGCGATATTTACGTGAATTGGAGTAGACAACTAGAATGCATAAAGTGTAGGGACTACTAATGTAATATTGTAAAAGTTGTCTTATGTAAGGCCTATAAATACCTCTCAAGGCTTCACTTGAGGGGTGTGAGTGTGCAACATAATTTATAATAATAAAAACATCTTTGTTTCACCTCACCTTCTCTCTACTTTCTCTCTCTAGAATAATGGCATATTTTGATCAACCTCGTCCTCCAGAAGGTGATTCTTGGTTTCTACAATTGGCATCAGAGATAACCGGGGGCGAATCGTGGTGTTTTGTGGTGAAAAATCACGTTTTTGGGTGAATAATCTCGTGTTTTAGGCTGTTCTTACATTTTCTGCGAGTTTGGAGCCCTAGAATTGCGAGTTAGCAGTTTTTTATCGAGTTAGGATTTGTTGTTTATCGAGTTTGGCAGATGATTATTGAGTTTGGCAGTTTTTTATCGAGTTAGGATATCGAGTTTGGCACTTGTTATCGAGTTAGGGCTGTTTTTTGGCGAGTTAGCCTTGGTTCCTTATCGTTCATCGAGCAAGGATTTTTATTTGGTTAACATTAAACGTAACTCTGCCAAAATTTATCTGGATTATCGAGTTAGAAGTTGCTTACCGAGTTAGAACATAGCTATCGAGTTAGATGAAGCTATCGAGTTTGGGAAGTGGTTACCGAGTTAGGAAGCTTTACCGAGTTACAAAGGTTATCGAGTTAAGGGACAGTTTGCGAGTTAAGGGAATTACCGAGTTAGGGACATTCTGAAAAGTTTGCGAGTTTGGGTGCTTTATCGAGTTACAAGAATGTTTCCGAGTTACAAAGGTTACCGAGTTAGGGAGTTTATCGAGTTACAAAGTTTGCCAAGGTTACCGAGTTAGGATGATGTTATCGAGTTAGCAAAAAAAAAAAAAAAAAAAACAAAAAGAAAAAAAAAAGAGTAGAGTTTTTTGGCGGGAAAATTTGAGTAAAATTTATTTTTGAGAGGAGACTAAACGTTCAATTTTTACGCGAAATTCAAATTTTGGTATAACGTTGAAAATTTTGGCCCGAAATTCATATTTTTAGGCCAAAATTCAAAATTTTTCGACAAAATTTGGCGTAAAAATTTTTAATACTCAAATTTTTCTGGTAACCTTAGCAAAGCATTTCTTAGTGATTTCCAAATAATGGGCGAGAAAAATTTCCAATCTATTTTTGGAGGGAAAATTCGAAATCACTACGAATCAACGAGATTGAATGTCAAGCTTCACCAAAAACACACCACGAATTGCTTAAAAGATCCTGATCAAGATTCACCAAAGATCGATGGCTAAATTTTGAACGTTATCAAAAGGTGACTACGGGGATAATTTGTTTATTACTTATTTGAGCTTGAAGTGACGTTTCACGGGTGCGTGTACTTAGTATCTCAAGGTCTAGGGGTTGGTTGGATGCAAGACTTTTGAAGATCCTTGTTTGAGCATTCATGGGATAGTGATTAAGACTTGGACATCTAGCTATGTGTGAGATCTATAAACGCATAAGTTGGTTCTTAATGCTCACAATAGCTATCACTTTAAGGAGTTACGTTGTAGTGCTCAGTGTCACAAAAGGTTGTGGATTGTTCAAGAGATGGATATACAATAAAGGATGGATGGTTGGGTATATGCCACTACCTATATTGTAAGGAGTAACGTTGTTGTGCTCATATAGGTACTTAATCAGGATAGTACAAGCGTAAGTCACAAGTCTGGGGAATTTTACTTCACACTCAAGTTTGTCATATCGGGTTGTCTCCACACGTGGCCACTTACTATTAGCCAATGGAAGTGAAAAGAGGTTGATCTGAGATGAATTGTAGAGAGAATAGTTATTGCCATTTCACTCATGGGGTATTGATTTGTATGTTGCTTCTAGTTGATATGTTTATGTACACATATTTATGATGATTCCGAGATATTGTCATCATCCAGGAGGGAGAAATGTGTACATCGGGGCTTTTATTGAAGAACTGAAAGCATTCTAAGTGAGTTGAAGATGACGATATGATGCTCCCCAAACAAACCTGTGAAGAAGTTACATATTATCAGTCTAAGATTCATTTTCCGCTGTGCATGAGACTGAAGATTATATGGGCAGAATTCAAAGATACTTCTTCAACAAGCATCAAGGTTATATCAAACGGGTTGTCTATTTGGGAGGGAGCATGTAAAAGAAAATGGTTTACTAATTGGGAGGGAGTAATAACCCAATTAGGTTAGCAAGTGATTCGTCTACAAGTAAACAAAGATTGCTGGGGATATTTATGAAGAAAAGAGCTATGAAGTCCTCCTCAGCATTGCTGCGCTTACTTTGATTGTTTTATTTACTTGTTAGGAATCATTGTAACCAATTCACGTATATCTCCAGCTGGAGGGAGATTGTTAGAAATGAAGCTGAGCGATATTTACGTGAATTGGAGTAGACAACTAGAATGCATAAAGTGTAGGGACTACTAATGTAATATTGTAAAAGTTGTCTTATGTAAGGCCTATAAATACCTCTCAAGGCTTCACTTGAGGGGTGTGAGTGTGCAACATAATTTATAATAATAAAAACATCTTTGTTTCACCTCACCTTCTCTCTACTTTCTCTCTCTAGAATAATGGCATATTTTGATCAACCTCGTCCTCCAGAAGGTGATTCTTGGTTTCTACATGGCCTCAACCCTAGCAACAGGTGCAAAGACCTCAGTGTAGTAAATTCCTTCTTCTTGTCTGAAACCTTGAGCCACCAATCTTGCTTTATTTCTGACCACAATACCTCTGGCATCCCTCTTGCTTTTTAATATCCACTTGGTCCCAATTGCAATCTTTCCTACAGGCAGATCAACAAGTACCCAAACATCTTGATTCTTGAATTGTTGCATCTCTTCCTGCATAGCTTCAACCCAACTAGGCTCACTCAAAGCCTGTTTAATGCTTGTGGGTTCAACTTGAGACAAGAAACAAGCAAACAAACAATGCTTCTGATCTGTGTGATTGTCTCTCTTCTGAGTGGATACATAAGTCAAAAATGCACATTGCCCAAACTTGGTACTCTTAATGGCACTCCTGGTGAGTACCATAGCATTTGGATCACCAAGTATATTATCTTGTGGATGTATGGTGTTGATCCTTTTAATTGCAATAGGATGAACATCAATTGAGGTATCAAGATTGGTTAAAGTAGGAGCAAAGTCTTCATCATAAGAAGCTGATTAAAAAATGCCTTCATGTTGCTCAACATTAGCAAGATCTAAGGGAATTGGAAACCTGCCATAAGGTTCATCCAAACTTGTGGAAGCTTTAGTGGAAATAGGAACTGCAGCAGAATTGGCTTCAGCAGAATCTCCATTAGCAGAATCAAAAGCTGCATCAGCAGATGTATCAGCAGAATCAGGTTTTCTGCTTTCTTCAACAGCAGCTTGTTTTAAGAGTGCTTCAGTGTCTTGAGCAAATTCAAGACCAAGTCTTTTAGCTTCCTCAGCAGCTGCATGTTCTTGCTTTTTGAGTCTAGCAAGATCTTCTGCATAGGTTGAATTTTCCACATCATCAGCAGATTTGGCATCAGAGGTTTCTTTGTTAGGAGGATATGCTATCTGGATTGGTAGAGTTGTTACAACAATAGTGGGTTCATCACAGTCTGAATCACTGTCTGAATCATCCTTTAGGGTACCTACATTGTTAGAAGATGACACTTGTATACCTGCAGATGGGTTAGATGTGTGTCTAGCATACCCCAAATAATCAGTAAGGTAATCAAGGTCAAAATACCATTCATGACCCTTGCCCTAAACATTTACATTATCCTCCAGAAATTTCAGGTTAAGAGTCTCTTCTATCTTCTTTGCAGCCAAATTATAGACCCTATAAGCCTTGCTATGAGCTGAGTAACCAACAATATATCCTTCAGCAGCTTTTGCTTCAAATTTGCCTAGGTGATCACTTGTATTAAGAATGGTCACCTGACAACCAAAAGGTTTCAAGTGTTCAATAGTAGGTTTCTTCCCTGTCAATAGTTCATAGGGTGTCTTATTGTGAGGTCTAGTAGTCAACACCCTATTCAATACATAACAGGCAGTACCAACTGCCTCAGTCCAAAACATGGTGGGAAGTTTAGAGTCAGCAAGCATAGATCTTGCAGCCTCTATAAGGGTTCTATTCTTCCTTTCAGCAACTCCATTCTATTGTGGAGTCCTAGGGGTGCTATAGTCTCTTCTAATACCCTTTAAACCACAAAGTTCAATGAGATTGACATTTTTGAACTTTGTCCCATTGTCACACCTTATACCTTTAATCTTCTTGTTAAGTTGATTTTCAGCTAGAGCCATAAATTCTTTAAGTGCCTGAAAAGTTTGATCTTTAGTCACTAAGAAAAATGTCCAACTGAATCTACTGAAAGCATCAGTGATCACCAAACAGAAGTACTTATGATCAATACTCCTGATGGATGTAGGACCAAAAAGATCCATGTGAAGTAGCTGCAATGGTTCTGAGATTGTGCTCACAGTAGTAATGGCCTTATAAGAAGCTTTGTGTTGCTTTCCCTTGTTACAAGCCACACAATTATGCTCATTGGTGAAGATCTTTGAAGGAAGTCCATGAACTAGTCCATCTTTAGCAAGTTTGTTGATGACTTTAAAATTAACATGTTCCATCCTCCTATGGCATTTTGTAGATTCATCCAAGGATGCTTTAGCCACCAAGCATATTAGATCACCTTCTGGCTTGACATCATTCAAGTCAAAGGTATAAAGATTATGGTTTCTTGGAGCCTTTAGTAATACTTGATTGTCATCAGGTATTTTGAACTCAGTTGAAAGAATGAAACAACCTTCTTCAGTGAAGAGCACAGGAAGCTTTTTGTCACATATTTGTGAATCTGAGAACAAATTGAATCCTTGAAGCTCTTTCACAAAGTAGACATTCTCAAAATCCACCTTTGGAGTTCTAATGGTTCCTTTGCCAGTGATCCTTCCTACACCACTTCCAAACCTCACTATGCCACCATTAATTGGTACAAAGTCATGTAGTTTCTCTTGATTCCTATACATGTTTCTTGAACAGCCACTATAAACAATACCTAAGTCTTTATTAAGAAGAGGATGTTCCTACAACAAAGAAAGTTAATATACAACAACAACATATGTTAAGAGACTTAAGTCATGAAAGACTTGAGCCTGCCCTGTGGATCATTATGATGAACCCAAGAAGCTGAGTTAGATCCACAATTGTTCCTGGAGTCCCTGTAGTTAAATGGTCTTTTGTATGTCCAAGAACAATCTGCTGAGGACTTTTCAGCAGAATCCCAATTACTCCTTCCCATAAACATTTGGTCAGTATATTCATACCAATGATTAATACCATAAAATGGTTGTGACCCATATCCATTTCTATTGGGATATCTATTATGAAAAATAGACCTATCAGAAGGAACAGTCCAATCAGCAGGAGTGGAATACATTCTGCTGACATTATACTTTGCCTGTGGAACTAATGAGGGTTTGGAACAGGTTTTAGTCCACTTTTGTCTAGGTCTATTATTAACAACAGAAACACCCATCCTCTTTTCATGAAAATCACAATCCTTAATTAAATGCAACTTGCTACCACAAACAAAACACTTCTTCTTCTTATAAGATTTATTAAATCCAAAAGATGTCTTATTAAACATAGAATTATTCAAATAAACACCAGAAATAGAATTGTTTTGTAAACACTGAAAGGAATTGTTTTCATAAGAAGTCTTCAGAAGAGGCTGTCTTAGAAAGAACTTCATCAGCAGCAACTTCAGAGTCCACAGACTTGTAAGATGACTTGTCAGAAATCTTCATTGAGGACTTGGGTGAATCTGACTTGGTGTTGGAATCACAGCTGGCATAACTAGAGGTCTCTGAGGTCTTGTCCCTGGAAGAACAAGAGACATAATTGTTAGAGTCATTACTAGATATACTTCTAGTGTCAGGGGAGTCATTGATCCTAATGCCAGTGGTTTCCATTGATGCTGGTAAGTCAACCTTATGGGATGTGGGCTTAGGGGTTCCTATGGTTGGTGAGTCTTCAGACCTATTTCGCAAGTCTTTAGACTTTTTGCCAAAAAGATGGTGTGAACCATCAAAGTCAGAGGTTTTGGTAGTAGGCATAAATACACCTCTGATGGGTCCTGGTACAGCATGCAAATTTCCTTCTTTAACATAATGTGCTAAGCCTGCTGGTGTAGAATTATCCACATCATTCCTTGCTTCTAAGCCAACATATTTTTTAAACCCTAAACCTATCCCAGAGTTTACAGCTTGACTACCATAAAGACAACTAGCTAAATTATCTCCTGAGATCAACCAATTTTTATGTAAAGCTACTTCTTTATCTAGTTTTTCTTGCAAAACACTTTTCTCAGACTTAATCCTAGCTTTTTCTTTCTCAGAAAACTTTAATTCATTACTAGCACATTCTAAATCTCTACTTAAAACTCTAATCTTTTCTTCATAGGCCAATTGATTCTGTTGAAACCACACCTTTTGTTGTTCTAAAGTTTTAAAAGCTTCTTTATAAGTTGCAGCTTCAATAAAACAATCATTATATTTTGTTTTCAAATCATCATAAGCTTCTTTTAGAGTTGTATATTTAGAATCACAATCACAAACACAAGTAGATACCTGAGGAGAGATTCCCATGAGTCCAAAGCTATCATCACAACTAGCCATGCAGGAGATTTGAGGAGTGTTGCTTGTATCATCATCATGCTCATTCCTGTCCACACTAGTACCTATAGCAGTGATCAAGGCCTTTGATTCTCCAGCTTCCACTTCTTTCTTCTTGTATGCTGAATATCTGGTACTGGCTTCACCCTTCTTGGCTGTGCATTCTCTTGCAAAATGGCCAATTTCTTCACAAGCATAACACTTTACTTTCCTTCTATCAAACCTAGCTGCATCTTTTCCATCAACATTGAGCTTTTTACCAACCTTTTGCTCAAATCTTCTAACCTTGAGGGAGAGCATAGCCATTTGCCACTTTAAGTCCAACTCTTCTAAAGCAAGTTCATCAATCTGCTCAAAATCTTCATAAACAATTTGTTGCTGTTGATCAACTTCAACAACAAATGAATGAAGTACATCTTCCATCACATTAATAATCTTTGGATGAGTTATTGGATTAGCACTTGAAAAAGACAATGTGGTCATTGGAAGACTTTGGCTTAGAGTAGATGGACTAGAGTAAGCCTGTGGTGCTGGGGATGGACTTGTATAGGTATGTGGCATGTAGTTTGAGTTAGAACTGACAAATGCAGATTGTGAAGGAGTTACTGCATATGGAGAGAATCCCTTTATGTCACCTTCCAAAGCTCTGAGTTTGTTGTACAAGTCATCAAAGGTGAGGTAGTCCAAGCCACCTTTGGTTTTCAATGATATACTCACCTGAGACCATGAGGGAGGCAAGGCTCTTAGAAACCTAGAGTTCACCTCCTCATTGTCAGGTCTGGCTAGCAGCTGATTCAAGTGACTCAGAATCTTCTGAAATCTGTCATAACCTTTGTGGAGACCTTCGTCTTCAGTAATCTTGAATTCTTGAAATTCCATCTTCAACATACTCTTTCTCATCCGCTTTGATTCTTCATTCCCACCAAATCTAGCTTTTATGGCCCACCAGATTTCTCTTGGATCAGTCATGGAATGAAAATCTCCCATGTGGTCATCAGGGATTGCCTACAGCAATATGGTTCTTGCTTTGTTCTCCCTTTGAATAGCAAGAATTTCTTCAGCAGAAACAGGTTCCAAAATTGTAACTTTACCATTAGCATCAACACTTTGCTTTTTAGGACGACAACCATTGAGTATAACATTCCAGAGGTTATAGTCAACACTTGCAATCTAGTTCTGCATCTTCATGGCCCAGATATCATACTCATCCTTCCTAAGAAAAGGAAGTTTTGCATTGCTGTTGGAGAAGGCCACCTGTTGTAGTTGTTGAGTAAGAGAGCCTGCTTCTGAGAGAGCAACATCACTGCCTGGTTTGTCTCCCATTGGTACTGATTGAATAGTTATGTGATTGTGTAAAGGTTATAGAGAGTATCTAGTGGCTCTGATACCATTTGTAGGGATCTATACCTTGATAGATCACGAGCCAATAGATCGTTAGCCAACTAATGTAATCACTAGTAAGACTAAGTTATATAATCTCTATGAGCTTGTAATTATTGCGGAATATAAAAACAAACGTATACTAAACTCGATCCTCTATGAATCAATAAACGAATAATATTAATAAAACTCGTACGTAAAACTTGTGTCTATTACAATGACCTAGGGTTCCTCATATACTAGTGGAAACCCTAACCTTTCTTACAAGAAACGAATAATGATAGACTATTAAAAGATATTCTACATATCTTGTACTAAAATACATAAGTTCTATCCACGGTTAAACTCTATCCGTAGGATCTCTATATGTCCGTAGGAACCAGTCATTAGCAGAAAGTCACTAAGCCTTCCGCAGGAACCTGTCAGCAGTATTAGTCAGCAGTATCTTCAATAATTCCTTACAATGGAATACACGGTTTTGTTGGATAAAGGCAATCTTTACTGGTGGCGAGTTAATCATCTTGGTCAATTACATGTACAATATGGCATTGCTAAGCCAAGACTAGACTCGACTTAAGCTAATAAATGAAAAATAACAAAAACATAAGATAAACATAAAATGAAACGGGATGGTAGTCCGTATGTTTTTTCTATTTTTTATTTTTATTTTTTATTTATTTTATTTTATTTTTTGCATACACTCTTACCCTACCATCCAAAATAATACATCATAGGGAATGAACATTCCCTTTACACTTGAATTTTTACATACTTTACAATAAACTAATCTAATGACTCGAATTAAGATAATCAAAACACTTGGAGTACTTTTCAAGATAAACGCACATATGGGGGTAATATATGATGTTCTTCCCCATTACTCCCATAACACAAGTACTTTACCCATGAGTCCCAATCGTCCCAAAACAATATGTACAAGGATATGACTCGACTTAGCAACCATGTAATCAATTAGATAATTAACTAAGGGTTTAAACAAATAACAATAATGCACTAAAGATGAGTGCGTACACGGAAGGCTAAGGCGATTTGGGTGTACATTTAAGTGGGGTGTAACAAATTCTTCCTTTAAGTAAGATGCTTAAAGTTAGAAACAAAAAGATAGGCTCGGAGGGGTGTACTAGGGGTTTCGTGTACTAAAAATGAATACAACGCTAAGGTGTGGGAAAAATTAATTGACTTTACTATCCAAGTAATATGACTTAAATGGTCAAGTAATTATGATACGGGTTTAATACAAGTGTGATCCTAATGCCTCTTATCATGTAGTAAATCCTACTACACGAATGTAGTCTCACTAGCGGTCTCGGGATGCATCACTAACGCAAGTTCTAGAATCTAAATGCTACCGGTACACTAGTAAGCACTAATAATAAATGCTTTTCCTATCAAATCTAAAGGCGAACCTCACATATTTGGGTGGAAAATTTTTCTGAATGATACGGTTTTGTGCTAGTCATACGACTCCTATCCATGAGACGCTTGCTAAGGCTAAAGTTTCAATCCTAAATGTTGTAAAAAATTTTAAATTTGGCGCTAAAATTACACTAACAAGTATTTCTCATAGTTTTATTACACACCTAACATGAAACAAACAAACTCAAGTGCAAGTGTATCCTATAAGGTATCATCTTTAAATTTGGCGCTAAAATTACACTAACAAGTATTTCTCATAGTTTTATTAAACACCTAGCATCAAACAAACAAACTCAAGTGCAAGTGTATCCTATAAGGTATCATCATTTACCCTCCCCTTACACTTAGGATGAACATTGTCCCCAATGTTCAATTAAAGAATGTAAAAGTGAAATAGGTAAAAGAATAAAATCAAATACTCCCCTGATTCGTTCAGTGTGGATAGTGCGGTAACAAGGTTAGATCTTCCTCCAAGAAAATGAACAATCAAAGCTTCCCTTCCAGAATATAAATCATCTTCTTGTCATACATAACCTGTTAAACCTGAGAAAACAAACAAGGCAACCTCGCTTAAAATCGGTGGCAATCTATATATACTAACAAATCCTAGAAAAATAACATATATATCTTAAATTGCTTTCTAGGAATTAAAGGGATATAATGCTTGTGGAATGAATGTTTGCAGATTTCCTGGAGTTTATAAAACTAAAGAATTAACAAAAACTTTAAGGCTCTGTTAGAAAAACATAACTAGCAAATTTTCCTGAATTTTACACATGACGCCGTCAGGAATTAATTCCTGACACCGTCAGAAGTGACCTGCAGAAATCTTTACGTTAAGTTTCCGGAAAGTTTTTTGAAAAACTTATGTCCTACTTCCTGGAAAATCCTGCAAAACATCATTATGACTCGATACAAGTATTTGACTCAAACAATTACTAATACACATGTTCATTTAATATTGTTGTGGTTCATGCTCAATTTCGTTCTTATAAACAAATTTGGATCTCCCTTGCATTTATCTTTTGCAAAATACCTTTATATGCAATTAAGACGAAGTTAAAAACAAAATAAAGCATTTTCACAATTTACTTTGAAACATGAGCCACAAACAACAAAAATAAAACATGAATACGGAAACAAATAAAATCAAATAAATAAACAAACAAATAAATAAATAAATAAAGCTTGGGTTGCCTCCCAATAAGCGCTTGTTTTTTATCGAGTCACGAGCCTGACTCTACCCTTATTTAACAGAAATTGGGAAGGTGTTCCCTACACTTAGGATTAAGTGCGGGTGAAAGTAGCGATACACACCCTTAGGGTGGAAATATGCCATGTGAGGAAAGAGTGGTGGATGAATTATATGCTCAAAGGGGTGTGCTCCTATCATCATAACCTTACCTAATTCAATCGGGTTAATGAGTGGATTAAGATTTTCTCTCAGAAATGGATCATTTTCTATCAACTTTGAGAGATTACTAGTTGGGGATCCATCTTGACCTAATAAACCCGGTTTAAACCCATAATGTTTCTTGTGATCAATCATGAATGGGTGATACAAGTATGTAAGGTCATGGTTCACACCTATTTCAGCTTCCTCTCTACAAGGCTTAGAGTCTACTACCTTTATCCAAAGACTACCTGGACTAAATGGTTTGATGGGTGGATCGAGACCTTTTTCAATTCCTAACTTTTCATTCAAGGATGGAAGATTAGGTAACGGATTTTGTTGAGTCTCTGGTTCATCAAAACTAGGAACTTCCCTAGAACTAAGAGTAAGGTTATCATTATAAGTATTCAAACCTATATCCTCTAGTTGTGTTTGGTCCAAGGGCTCTACCTCTATCGGGGCTCCTATAGTCTCTTCTACTTCTTCTGGGTAAGTCACGGGTGGTATGTGTGCCTCAAATGATGGTAGGACTTGTGGGGTACTTAGTGAGCTTATGTTATTTACTTCATCATTCCCTGTGTCACGATCACCTATATCCTCAACATGTGTTTTATTATAATCTAACCCTAACATTTTCCCAAGTATCTCAAGTGCTTCTCTAGGCATCTCAACTTCTATATCCGAATCATAAGGATCATCCTCAATATTCTGACTGCTATATACAAATTGCCCAAAAGATTCATCATGTGTTTCTTGAGATTCATCATCATCGATCATAAAACCTAGGTCTTTTTGATCAATGTGATCATGTTCAGCTACATCCTCCATTACATCAAGGTCAACTATGTGTTCATCCTATATTATGGTAGTGCCTAACCATGACATGCAGCTAGGTGGCTCATACGAAACTATCCTAGGTGAAGGCTCATATGGTGCATAGGTTTCACTAAGTGAGGTATTTTGAGGGGTTGATGGAGCTCCTAAGGTGAATTCTTTAAAAGCATTATGCACTTGGCCTCTTTTCTCAAGGTACTCAATAAAATCAATATAAGATCATGTCCTCCTCATTTCATTCCTCCATCTTAGTATATCCAAACTGGTGTAATTATATTTTTTCTGGTAAAACTCTAGTGTCGGACTTGGTGGATTCACGTTCTCCATAATGGTGAACGGAAGAGTCAATGGAAAGGTCTTTATGAACAAAGACGCAAAGAAAAAGATAGACTAAAGAAAACCTTAAAATAAAAATAAAAATCTTACTAGAAAGGAATCTAGCAAGTAGACCTAATAAAAAGAAATACTAACCTAGACAATAACTATTCCCCGGCAGCGGCGCCAAAAACTTAATGCGTGGGAACTGCACCAGGCTTTACCTCTCGAGGGATCTCGAGAAGCTTACAACCCCCACCAGGCAGTGTACCTGATCGTTGTAGTATAGTATAGTGACAAGTATCGGGGGATTGATCGTTCAACTCAGGAATAGTGTCGCTAGAATTAGAAAGCCTAAAAACTAGGTCTAGAGGTGAGGGATGATTCTTTTTGTATTTTTATATTTTTATAAAAACAAGTAAAATCTCGGGTTTTGGAAGAGTGGGCGGAATTAGTTGCTAGTCAACTAACCCAATAACTAAAGATGCAATCAAAATACAATAACAAAAATGTAAATAAAGCTAATTAAACTAGTGGTGTGAACAATAAATGAGAAAATTGTGTTTACTTAGATTTCATTACTCCCTAGATATCTTTTACAGGTTGATAGTTTGTTACGGTTGCGTGGATGACGGGTTATATTCCTTAATACCATTTGTGGGGTGGCGTACGTACTTCCCCAACTCTATAAGCTCCTACTTCACTCCTATGTCGAGCCTGCAAGAAGCTCCTAACATGGGATCACTAGAATTCGCTCGTGCATTAAATACGACCATAAAAACCTAGTACGCATTGGTTCATGTTTCTAAAGACGTTCAAGCAAGTTACACTATGGAAGTCTGCCAGTTTTCTTAAGCCTAACATCGAAATCATTTATCCGTAACAACTATAAACAAGCAATCAACCCATAATCAACATCTAGGTTTCATTACATCTAAGCAAACACACAAGAGATCTAGCCTAGCATGTTAAAATCAAGACAAGCGTAAGATATATTCAAACAACACATAGACATATTGAATGAATTGAAAGGATACTTATCTTAATTGAACATGAAAGGTTTCAAAGGGTAAAAACCCTTGAAAATACTGATAAAATCATGTTAGGGTTTCTCCAAGTTATCCCTCTAATTTTCCGCTCCTAATGAATGAAAATTACAAAACTATATATAGATTTTCCAACGTGACGGCGTCAAGAAGAGAAATCTGACGCCGTCAACTCGCCGCCCATAATAATATCGGATTGCCTAGATCCAGATCTGACGCCGTCAAGAGAAAATTATCTCTTCGCTGTCACGTGTAATGGGATCATGACGGCCTATGGTGACGCCGTCATGCCACTTAGTGTAAAACTCTCTGGACCATCACGGACTCTATCCACTTCACCTCTTGTTTTATCTCTTGACGCCGTCATGTAGAATTTGGTGACGCCGTCAGGTACTGTTCCCAGCAAGGAAAATTAAGACTTTGCCGTTTTCTTCACTTTTACGCTCCAAAAACGTGCAAAATGCTTCCTTTTCCCGAATTCACTCCAAAAGTACCTAAAATCACAAAAGGAACGATTTAGGGCAATATTTGATCAAATAAATTCAATTCCGGGCTTAAATGACCCCCTAAAAGTGGATCATTTTTCGCCTCATCATGCCTCGATGACACAGCCATGGTACCTCCATGGCTAGTTAGTAAACTCGGGCATATGATCGAAACGAATCACATCATAACATATAATCACAAAATATCAAAGGATCCTAACGGGACCACCTCAAAAAATCCTAATAGAGGACCACATCGAAAAAAATATAGCAAAGAATCATATAAATGAAGCATAGCAAAACGAATCATATCATATCAACAAAGTATATCAAATGAATGAATCAAATATAAGGGAACATGGCAATAGCTTAGGGAAATCTTAATAAGATAGCGAATCAAAGATCAAGATCAAAGTCATGAGAACGAAAGTACCCTTACTGAAAATGGGTATAATATTTGTACCTTAAACCGCCAATGAAACATAGCATAAGAATAGGAAGTCACTCCTGCTTCAGCGACTCTACACGAATTAATGATCGGCTTATTATTAACTTGTTTTAAATCAGATTACTCATTTTAGCCGGCTTTCTATTTTTAGTAACTTTCCATTTATAACAGCTTTTCAAAAATTGTAACTTTCCCAAATTAGTAAGCTTCCATTTATAGTAAGTTTCCACTTTAAGTAACTTAGTCATTTTAAGTAACTTTCTATTTTTAGCAGGTTTCCCAAATTAGTAACTTTCCTTGTTAAGTAAGTTTTAACATGACTTCCCAGTTTAGTTAAATTAGGTTTAGGGTTCGGGATTATTAATTAGGTTAATTGTACCCACACACAAGTCAACACAACATTAAAAAGACATACCCAACATAAGAACATGTATTAGGGCACCAAACATCAAAGTGACACATTTAATACTTTTATAACACATGCATACACATTAACTAGTTTTATAACAAAACTATGCCCACTAAATGAATTTTAGAAATGTATCAGAAGCCCAAACTAAAAATCAACAAAATTCTCACAGAAGCATATATGTCTTGAGAGTCTACATGAATTTTTACAAATTTTATTATTAAGATGAAATCCCCTTTCAAAAATCGTTTATCAAAATAGTCCCAGAAAGTTAACTGCAAATATATGCAGAAAGTTTGAATTTGGTTAACCCATTTCAACACAAAATCCACAAAAAATTCCAGGAAGTCACGCCTAACCTATATTTAACCCTTGTAAAAGGAGAGCTCTTAACTTCTTATGGTTTGAAAATGAAAAATCAAAAATACCATCTGAATCTCAGACTCGATTACTCAGCTTTGACACTTAATCACATAAAAAAAAAAAAAACATGACCAAATCAAATCGAAATCACTCCAAACCAAATGTAAAACTTATTTAGGACATTAAACAAAGTTTACAAGCAAAAACCCAGAATTTAACTCTTATGAAAATCGAGCTATAGTGCATAGAAATTAGACTTACAAAGCTGTCATGCTTTAGAATCCATTTTATGCTATCATATCACATGTTTTGATTACACAAACGCACAAGAGACCTCAAAATTCACAAGACATGTTTTTAACATTAGTTTAACATGTATCCATGACCCCATAGAATCATACCATCAAACAAAACCCATATAAAACACATATTGGCACAACATATATATACAAACACGAATTCAATTTCAAAATACAAATCAAAACTTGCAAACCCTAAACATATCTTCCAATATCCTTTTAAAAATCCAGATCATAATCCAACATCCAACGTTTATGTGTTTGATTATATGTTTATTACAAATTATTATCATCACCATATATGTGTCGAATTGTTGCAGAAAAAAAAGATGATGAAGTTACTTTAGAGACAAAATTAACAAGACCAAGGAAAGACCAAAGAAACCCACGAATCAATACACAAATAACCCAAGAATTACACGATCAAAGAAACTTCAAACCTTTCTTCTTCTTTGCTTCTTGATGGCTGAACAAAAATGTTAAAGGAGGCTGCTAGGGTTTCAAATGGAGAGGACAGAAAACAAGCCGCAACTTTTACTTTTCTTGGGCTTTTTTTATGTGCCGTTTTTTTTTTTTTTTTTTTTTTTTTTTTTTTTTTTTAATTATTATTTATTATTTATTTATTTTTATTATTTATTATTATTTTTTTTTTGTGGAAAACAAAACCGGTAAAAAAATATAGGGGGAGAAGTAGGCTTGAGCTTGGCCGGTTTTGGTTTGGGTTGGAAAAGCCCATTCGAAAATAATTGGTCATGTTTTTTGTGTGCTAAAGAAATTCAGCCCACAAATAGTTATCATGTAACTTAGAAATTATCAAAGTCGTAATTAAATTTTACATATATTATTCGGTTCTAAATATAACGTATAGTTTTTACTTATAAGGATTACGGATTATTCGTAAAGTTAAACCAGACTTTTTGGTAGTTATAATTCTTCCCCTCTAAAAAGAAAATTTCATCCGCGAAATTGAAGTCGCAAAAGTTAGATGGAGTCGTAGCGAATCTCAAAAGATCGTCACAAATATCCTCACGTTCAGGGAGGTTCTTCCAAAAGAATCTTCACAACCAAAATTTTCTCATGACTCGATCCTGATGCTCCAAAATCATAACGAATCGAATCCAACGAATGCGAAACAATGCGCGTGTCAATTGACAAATGATAGAGGATAGTTGGAACTTTTCAAGGAAATACACTAGCCGCACATACTTACGGAACAAACACGAAGATAGCACTAAATGATAATTCTTCATCAACTCCTACTGAATTCTGAATGAACGAAAGACCTTGCTAAAGTCAAAAAAGCACAAATCAAATCGTCAAACGTATAAAGAGTCTTATAAAGAAATGGATAACAACATCATTTTGACGTTCCCAAACACGAATCCGAGTATCAAAATGTATCAAAGGCGTAATCGAAAGGTAGAATAATCTTACGAATAGAAATGAAATCAAAATCTGACGTGTTGCGAATCAAAACTTCCTCAAATGACAAATCGTCAAACTCTCATGTTCCTCTTTTGAAAGTGTGAACCAAGCCATCCTAATCACTTCTTCACTGTGCTCCACTCGTGTTGTCTATCCTCCTGTGCATGGAAATCTCCGATATAGTCACCACCATCTTCATGCCATCCTGTCCAGCTCCTGCTTCGAAACTCTATACATATTAGTACAACTAAGATGAATAGAGTTGATAGAATTGTGTGCTTCACTTCAAGCAGCTTCCTTCCGTCTTCTAACATAGCTAATCTTCTTTTGAAGTAGAAACAATTCTCTTTCCAGCTCTTCCAAATTCACCTCTCGTTCTACCTCCCACAAAAATTATTCTTCGAAAACAACACCTAGAGCTTTTCTGACGTAGAGATTCAACACCACAAACGAAAGTGATCCTCATGTTTCTCTTTCGTCTCCGAACATATCAAAATGTCATACAATGACAACTAGTTTGTTGACATAAATAATGCCTAAAAACATTGTTAACATTCATTGACATCTCTATATTTTGATAATTACAAAACGTAAATTCATTAAACTAAAAATTATGACGAAACAAGTATTTAGCGATAAATATCTCACTTTACATCCAAATCACTTAAGGTATGAATAAACAAATTGTTTATCGCATTCTATGATCAAAGAAATTTTTTTTATCAATCACTAGACTTTTTATAAAATGTCATAAACATTTTATATCTTTACAAAATCATTTTTGGAATTTAAAGAATATGTTTAAATCATTATAAATATATGAATTCAAATTTTTAACCAAAAATGGAAAATATAATCCAAAAAAACCTTCCCCACAAAAGGACAAACAAGTCCAACGTTCTAGAGGGGGCGGCCCCCTTAATTCCTTAGGCGCCCTCCTTAATAATTAAGGGGACCGGCCCCTAATTAAGGGGGCCGGCACTAGGGATGGCACCCGTGGGCAATGGGCACGGGTACCTCTAACCCGTCACCCACCCACGTAGTTTTTCTCTCACCCGTCACCCACCAATGGGTATAATTTTCTACCCATGCCCTTGCCCGCGGGTATTTGTTGCCCATGGGTAAACCCATCGGTTAGTGTTATTCAACAAAATTACAAAATGATGATATTAAAACTAACTATGAAACTGCGTAATAAGACACTAATCAATTTGCCAAATACAACTTTGATTATTTGATCTTTCATATTGCTTTTTTTAGTCTTGAAACTCAAAAAAACTTTAGGTTAATGTGTTTTTCTTGAGAGTTGGTGGTAACTATTAAATATATACCTGTAACATAATAAATATTTTAATTAGTATAACTAATTTTAACATGGGTTTATGGGTACACCCACGGGTATTTTGACAGGTATACCCATGGGTATTTTAAATGGGTGTCATGAGTTTACCCGTGATGGGTATGCCTCACCCGTCACACACCCACCACCCATTGATGGGTACAGATTTCCACCCACGACCCACCCGTGAGTGAAAATTGATGTGTTTACCCACCCATTTATGGCGGGTACCCGCGGGTTGTGGGTTTTTTCTCGCCCATTGCCATTCGTAACCGGCACGCTCCAGAACAGTGTTTTTTCTGTGCTATAAATACTGGTTCATTTCACATAATTTTCTCACCTTTTGCACCTCAAAACTTTCTGATCTAAATCCCCATTTCCATTTCCTATAATCATTTGATCATATATACATTAATCTTTGTTTCAAAGTGATCCAAGTCTCATTCTTTAAAGTGCAAGAGAAGAATACTTCAATCCACCAAGACAAGAAGTAGTACAACTTGTTGTGACCTCCACATCTAAGTTGTTAGAGCATCATTTATTATATCTATTTCTTTGTGTAATTAGTTGTGAATATTTGGTAGAACATAGATTAGCAAGGTGTGTAGATAGAAAGATTTTGGAGTAGATAGTTGGGAAGTAGATTGTTGTGAGGAAGATAGTAGTGAAGTAGATAGTTGTGAAGATAGATAGGTGTGAAGAAGTAGTGTCGTAATCAAGCTGTGACTAGGTGTGAAGAAGTTGTGTAGAAGGTGTGACGAAGTTGTGTTCTGAATGTTGGTGTGTAAGGTTTTCTCCGCCATATGGGAGCTTGTTGATGTAGTGAATAAAACTCTCGAGTTACGTGCTCGGGGAGTGGAGTAGGGCAAGGAAGGTGTCCTTGTAGCCGAACCACTATAAATCTCTTGTCTCACGGTTCGATCTTTCCATCTCTCATTTATTTCTTTACTTACATTATAATTGCTATAGTATACATATATATTGTTATTTATATTGTGCAAGACTTGAGTTCACATAATAACGAATCTACATTTTTGAAAGTAAACAAAACACATAAACAAAATTATTTCATAACAAATTAAAAAGACGTAAAACTATTCAACCCCCTCCTTCTAGTTTTCCACAATTGGTATCAAGAGCCAGGTCAAGCGAGATTTTTAAAATATATTATATTTTAAAACTTGCAATGATCTATGGAATCTAAAAAATATTAGGAGGGCAATTTATGCAAAGACCACCACTATTTGAAAGTGATGGATTTTTATATTGGAAAAATAGATTTGAAACTTATGTGAAATCTAAAGATCTTGATCTTTGGCATGTTATTACCTTTGGTGATTTTCCTCCTACTCAACATAATCCGGAAACTAAAATAGATGAAATTGTACCTTTTGAAAAACAAAATGATGATTTAAAAAAGAAACTAGCAAAAAATAATGAAGCTAAAATGGTAATTTATAATGTGTTACCCGAGCAAAGAATATGAAAGAATTTTTATGTGTAAAACCGCCAAAGAAATTTGGGAGTCACTACTTATTAGTCACCAAGGTAATAGTCAAGTCAAAGACAATAAAATAAATCTTTTTGTACAACAATATGAACAATTTACGATTCCGGAAGAGGAATCAATTGATAATGCTTTTGTGAAATTTAACACTATTATCACAAGTTTAAAAGCACTTGATGAGACCTTTTCTAGTAAGAATTATGTTAGGAAATTTCTTAGGCCATTGCATCTAAAATTGCGAGCTAAGGTCACGGCTATTGAAGAATCGGAGAATTTGATGACGTTATCACTTGATGAACTTATTGGCAACTTGAAGGTCCATGAAGAAATTATAAGAAGAGATTCGGAAACGATCAAAGTCAAGAAAGAACAAACTAAATCTCTTGCTCTAAAAGCCAAAAAGGAACCTAGTGACGATGATGATTCAAGTGACGAAAGTGAAGAAAAAGAATATGCAATGGCCGTAAGAGAATTTAAGAAATTTTTCAAGAGACAAGGAAGATTTACTAGACAATCACGAGACGAAAGAAGATTTCAAATAAATAGAAGTGATAACTATAGGAGAAGAAAGTGCTTTAGATGTGGAAGTCCAAGTCATCTCATTGGCGAATGTCCAAAGCCACCGGGTTATGAAGATCAAGGTGCCTTCATTAGTGGAACATGGAGTGATAGTGACAAAGAAGAAGTGGAAAAACCAAGAGACGAAAAATGTTTTGTATCCAAAGCGACCGATGAAATATGCTTAGGAATAGACTTGGAGCCCGACGAATGGATCAAGGATAGCGGATGTTCGAGGCACATGACAGGGAAGCGCAAGTTATTTTCTAGGTATAAGGCATACAATGGAGGTAATGTTATTTTTGGTAGTGACTTGTGTGGAAAAATCATTGGCAAAGGTACGATCTCTCAAGACTCACTTACTATTGAAAATGTTGAGCATGTAGATAATTTAACATATAACTTACTTAGTATAGGCAAAATATGCGATAATAAATGTAGGGTTACCTTTACCGATAGGGATAGCGAAATAGTTAAGAATGGAAAGGTCATAGGTAAAGGAATTAGGAAAGGAGGCATGTATGTTATGAAACTAGGAAACAAACCGGAAGATAGGATATGCCTAGTAACCCTAGACGAAAAATCCACTTTGTAGCATAGGAGATTAGGACATGCAAACATGCAACAAATACAATCTTTAGCCTCTAAAGAATTAGTTAGAAACTTGCCTAACCTAAGATATGACAAACACTTTTGTGATGCTTGTAAAATTGGAAAACAAGCTCATGCAAGTCATAAAGCTAAGAATATAGTATCCACTACTAGGTGCCTAGAATTATTACATATGGATCTATTTGGTCCATCTGCTGTGCGGAGCTATAGAGGAAACCTCTATACCTTAGTAATAGTAGACGACTATTCACGATACACGTGGACTAGGTTTTTAAGTGACAAAACCCAAGCCTTTGAAAAATTTAAAATAGTTAGTAAAATGATTCAAAATAAATTAGGATGCACAATAGTATCTATTAGGACGGACCATGGTAGGGAATTTGATAAAGAAGTACAATTCGGAAAATATTGTGATTTAAATGGAATATCTCACAATTTCTCCGCTTCTCGTACTCCTCAATCAAATGGCGTAGTAGAAAGAAAGAATAGGTCACTACAAGAAATGAGTAGAACAATGCAAAATGAACAATCCATCCAATAAAAATTTTGGTATCACGCTGTAGATACATCAACATATATAATTAATAGAGTATCAATTAAGAGAATTTTAGGAAAAACTCCTTATGAGTTGCTAAGAGGTAGAAAACCTAACTTAAGCTACTTTAGAGTATTCGGAAGTAAATGTTATGTTTTAAACACTAGGGATTACTTTACTAAGTTCGACCCAAAATCATACGAAGGAATATTTTTAGGTTACTCACAAAATAGTAAAGCATATATATAATACTTAACAAACACACTATGAAAGTAGAAGAATCATTAAATGTAACATTTTATGAAACACCACCACCTCCTAAAACATTAACTTTAGAAGATGATGACTTAGTCAAAGATGAAGCTATTGAGGTTAGTAAAATGATGAGTGCTAAAATACTCATCATTTTATACCCATTTAGACTGTAAAAACAGTTGAAAACACACATATATGTCATAAAATACTGCAAATATCCTTGGATTGTGTTTTTATGTGTTTCAGGTACAAAAGGATTGAAAATAGATGAAAAACGAGCAAAGTTAGCAGAATTAGCAAAATCAGTCCCTCGACTTTCAGAAAATGTCAGAATTGGTCCCTGAAAGATTTACTTTTTAGAAAAGACAACAACAGTCCCCAAGGAATCAAGAAATGATATTTGTGTTCCTTGGAACATAATTTTCATAAATTGGCGAATTTAGTCCCTTAAGTTTGGATTTTGGCAAAAATGGTCCTTGGGAATTCAAATTTGGAAAATATTCATTCAAGGTCCTTGGGTTATTGGTACTTGGTAAGATTGGTCCTTTAGAATACTTTGTAAAATTTCCAATTTTTACCCCTTAAAAATCAGCCTTGTATAATTTTGGTCCTTGTGACTTTGATACTATAAACCAAACGGACCATTTTATTTTACAAACAAATCCACCCATTAGCACCTGATCCAGTCCACCAAAACTCAGGCCCAAACTACCCAAGCCCAATCCCACCTTTATTATTAAAAATGGGTCAAACCTTTGACCTTTCCTCCTTCCCTCCCACTTGCTTCACTGCAAAACCAGACAACACTCCACCTCCATTACCAACTTTGCTAACCCTCCCTTCCTTGTCCCCTCCACCTCACACTACTAAACAAGAAGCAATTAATGTTTATTTTTCCTTGTACTCAACCCCAACTGCCAATTGGATTTTTCTCGCTAAAACCAACTTGAATGGCTCAGATCAAAAGTAGCCATCTAATGGCTTAAAATGGAGTGGGAAAGAGAGAGAAAACCTTCCTGACCCTTATAAGTGAAAGAAAAAGAATGAAGGAAGGGAGTAGTTAGCAAAAATTAGTTGTAGTGTAGTGTAGGATGTCGCTTTTAGTATAATTTAAATTCCAGTTGTTGAATTCAGTTTAAATATGTTATAATCTATGTTTTTAATGTAAAATCAAGTTTCCTCAACATTAATTCCAAGTTTATTAGTCGAATTCAGTTTTTACATTTTTGGTGAAGAATCTTATTTTGTGTGAATATTGTTAAAAGTTGTTAAGTGGTGATCCTCTAAGTTCAGTTAAGCTCCCTTGAAAGCTTTTCAAGGCTTTCAAAGCATTTCTATCAGTCTTTAGTCACTTTTACAAAAATACTCAAAAATCATGAAAAATTGATGAAAAATAAAAAAATCAGAGAAAAAGAAGATGAAGCATGGAGCAAGGTAAATTGTGGAAGGCCTTGGGTTAGTTGCTTTGTGGAAAGCTTTAGGATGTGTTGAAAAGCCTTGGTACTTAGTTCTCAGTTGGATTCATATTCTAAGCCTATTTCTCTATTTTTAGCATTCTACTGTAGAATAGCTTTATGATGTTCATTTGTGTTCTTGCATGCTTAGTTAGTGTTATTAAGTGAATTTATGATGTTAGTTTAAGTGCTTGTTCACTAAAAACCTTTGTTGCTTACTTTTTCATTTTAACTGTGAAATTAGCTTTGTAGTGATTTTGGTGTTTTGTTTTTATCAACGGTCTTTTTGTGCTTAATTCAGTTTAAGATATCATATTTCAACATTTGGAATGAATTTCATGGTCTTAATCAGAGTTTGCTTTGAAAAATCACATAATGGCCTTTTTAAAGGGGTGTTTGGATCAATGATGAATTTAGGGTAGAAAAGAGTTTTGGTCAAAAAAAATAATTTGTAATAGCTTTAGTTTAGTATAGTTAGTTGTATTTGGTCATATTTTAGTAGTTATGTCAAGCTTTTAGGAAGTCGAGCGAGTTTTGCGAAATTTCCTAGTTTATAGCTGAGTTGCATAATAGATAGGGGTAGAGCCAAGGTTTGGCTTAGTTAGGTGTTTATTTTGGTCTAAATTAGTCCCAAATAGGTTATAGTAGTTGTTCAACATCTGGTACCTTAGTTTTGTGGGTCAAAAGTCCATTTTTGACCCATTTGACACAAATTCTGCACTAGTCGAAAAAGTCGCCCAACAGCAGAAAAAGTCTTTGATTTTTCATTTCTTCGTTATAAGCCCGTTCTTCCTGAAATTTGGTATGCAAGTTACTGGGTTGGTAATCTAGTTGCCTATATTTTTTGGATTTTTTAGATTTTATTTTAGTAGCTTTTCTGCCCTTTTTACCCATTTTTGACCCATGCACAACCACTTTTTCTTTTATTTTTAGTTTTTTCATTTTTCACTCAATTGATCTAAAATTTGGTACAGAGCTTCTTTGGTAGCTAGGCTAGTTGTTAGTATTTTTATTTTATTTTTTGTAATTTTTCTTGATATCTTATTAGGCCTCCAAAGTTGCCCCATAGTCACTAGATTCTGCTTATGAACCTCAGTGTTGACTGAGGTTGTTTGATCCTTGTTTCTGCTGTTCTTAGCTTGTTGAATTGTTGTATTTGGTTTGTTTATGCTACTTAAGACTATTTGTTTGCTTTTACCTTTGTTTTAGGTTATGCGCTTGATTTGAGTAAGCTACTTGTTTCAAAATTCACTTTGGCATCTAAACCTTGGAATTGTTGGGATTTTAATGATTGCATAAGCTCGTTTAAAACTTTTCAGAAAAACTCCATTCACAAAAGTTTTATAATTTTGGTTGTTAATAAGATTTGCAGCAAGAAAAATAAAAAAAAATAAAAAGTTAGCAAAAAGAGGAGAGGCAGGGTCGAACTTGAGACCTCCCCCCTTGGGCGTGTTAGTAGTGTACCTGGATGCATGGTTGCCCTTGAGTCTTTTCTTGTCAAACATTACACAATCAATTTTCTTATAGTAGTTTTCAAGTATATAGCTTATTAATCTGTCAAGCTTAAATTGTAGCTTTTTAGTAGCTTATTTCTACTTTTCAAATTTTTCTCTCATTTATGTTATTATATAGTGTTTGTAGAATTTTTTTTTTCATAATTTAAAAAATTAGTTTAGTATTTATAATAATTAAAGTTAGTTTAAATAGTTTTTAACTAATAATAAATAATTAAAAAGTCAAAAAAAAATATTTTTCTTTTTCTTAAAATTTTCTTTTGTCATCAGGTTTGTAAAAATGTAATTTTCATTCCCGTAGGCTTTGTATTGCTCACGTTTCACTTTTTATTTTGCGCGTTGATGTTATTTTTAACGTAAACGTGCGTTTTTAATTTTAAATTCCTTCTAGGGTAATTTGGTCTTATGTTATTGTTCATATAGATTATTTAAGTTATTCTCATTCATATTTCCTTAGTTTAATCATCTTACCCCTTTTCCTGTTCAAATTCACCCGATCACAAATCCGTTTAAGTACCTTTGCATGCCTCATCGGGACATAACAACCCAGGGAAACACTATACTCCACGGAGATTTGGCCCAAGCCGTCTGACCTTGTTGACCATTTACCTTGGTCCATATTGGTTGACCTTTTGTGGAACCAACCAATTTTTGGCGCCGCTGCCGGGGAGGTTGTGCGCGTATTCTAAACGGTGAATCTGGATATACGCTCATTGTATATTTACCATCCTTGTTCATATTCTCATATTTTCAATAAAAACAAAACAAATCGTAAATTTTACCATTTCAGATTACTCAACAATTACTGAATGTGATCCAAGAGGAAACGATTTGGTTTTTCAAAGCGATTACCAAAACCATTTTAATTTAGTTTTCAACGAACACAAAAACCCAAAAAGACTTTCTTTCTTATTTTTATAAAATGTTTTTCAAAAATCCCAAAAATATTCTTTTTATCCCTCTTATTAGTTTGATTCTTTATCCCTTACCCCCTCTAACCATTTGATTCTTTCTATGTCTCATCCACACCTTCTTGATTGTCAATGGTGTGGTGGTCCTTATAATGGTTGTAATTGCCCCAGTTGTAGCATGGTAGAGTCAGGAAACGGGTCTGTTTATAACCAGAATCCCTATTCCTACCATGACACGACTAATTTATTCCATCAGCTTCCAAACCGTGAGACTCAACAGTTTTACTGTTGTGAGTACTGTGGTGATTCACACTACAGTTCTGATTGTCAATCAGGAAACACGCTTGTCTATGAGCAGGTTCCTGATAACAATTATGACTCCAGCACATATGACTCACAGCCACATCAGTTCAACTATTGTGAATACTGTGGAGGTCCACACTTCAGCTCTTATTGTCAAACAAGGAATCCATTTCCTTGTAACAATTACGACTATCCGTATTATGAACAACCTCCACAGTACCAATTGAATCAGGCACCACCTCAGCCTCAGCCACTTCCTCAAAATCTTCCCCTCGATCTTTTGGATATAGTGAAAGATTTGAAAGGAATTAAACATACCCTAGATAATCCAAATCAAAAATCAACGGAAGAATTGTTAGCTGAAGAGCAGGCTGCTAAAATAATTTCCTAGATTGCCATTGAAAAATCTATTAGGGAATCAATTAAAAAAGAAAAAGCAGCCAGATCTAGCTCTCAATTTCGTTTCATTCCTGATGACGGTGATGATGAAGATACCCTTGATATTCTTCAATTTTATAAAGATTCATCTAGTTCATCAGTTGAAATTCCATCAGTTGAGATTCCATCTCAAACTACTGTTATCACACCCAAGGTTCCCACTCACTCTCTAAGTATGGGGGACGAGCATCTTAACACTGTTCCGGAAAAGGAATCGGACGAATTCATAAAGTCTAGTGTTGAGAACCTTGTCCCAATCCCAATTGAGTCACATGGAATTCTTGGTCATATGTGTGATATCCCTCCTCCTCTTGTCTTCCCAAATGATCATGTTGAGATGTTCTCTGATTCTAACGATGACGATTCGTTATCTTGTGGAGACATTAGTTATGTGGAAGAATTATCTTCTGAGTTAGTCAGCTTAGAAGAAGAAAATGATGAAGAAACTAACACTTAAATCCAAGATGAAGCTCTTCATGCTACATTATTGAATGTCAGTCTTCTCATTTCTAAAATCGAGGCTTTCAATGAAAAACCCATTTCATCTCCTATCCCCATTAAGGATAGTGACATTTTTTCCGATGATTCTATACCGGAATTTGAAGCCTTCAGTTTTGATCATATGGGAGAGAAGATTAGTGGCAGTACCACTTCTCATTCCCATAATTCTCTCCCCGAATATGATTCCTTCACCTTCGAGGAGTTCTCTTGTGAACTCACTCATATCATATCTCCACCGGAGTATGATAACTTCTACTTTGATCTAGACAAAGATGATCTTTGTATTCCGGAGGGAAATATTCTCAGTCATGAGAATTTGCTTGATATCAAAATCCCATCCCTCCCGCCCATAATATGTCTAGATCAAATAAGCTTCAATGATGAGATTCATGATATACACATTATGAATTCTCCTTCTGATGAGGATGAGTTAGTCATGATTGTTATCATAACTTTCTTTCCTTTCTTCACCTACCCGGTGACCTCTCCTGTTCTTCACTCCTTCGGAAATGAAGACACTATCTTTGACCCCGACTTTCCTATTCACCATTCTAGGTAAAGCCGGGAATACATCTCATCGGTGTGGAACTTTTACGTACTTCAATGTTTATCCAAACATCTTGAATGAAAGTCTGATGGAGATTATCTCTTCCACATGTTGCTTCCCCAAGAACCAATGAATTCGGCGTCGAGTCAGGCTAGTGACTCGGTAAACAAAAACATTAGCATAACATGGGTTTTCACCCATGTCTCTGACTTCTTTCTATTTTCTAACACTAAGTGTGGGGGAGTTTCCTCTGCTGTTGTTTGCCTTGTTGTGTGTTTGCTCATGTTTGTAGGTATCCTTTGGATCGTGATGATTGACGCGCCTGTTTTCAATCCAACCGCTCAATATCCTATCCTTTTGCTAACGATTATCTAGGGATATCATTTTTAATCCTTTTTGTGAAAAAATAGATTTCTGTTTCACACTTGGCTATTAGTATTACCTTTTTACATTCTAAGTGTCGGCATAATAGCCGGTACTTTGAATATCGAGGGCAATATTCAATTCTAAGTGTGGGGGGGGGGGGGGGGGGATTCTATCGTATTTTGTCACATATGTTGTACCTTCTAGTTCCCTAGTACCCCCGTTTTGGCAAAATTTTAAAATTTTTGCATAAAAAAGAAAAGTGCTTTGCACGCAAAAAAAAAAAAATGAAAAATTTTTGAAAATTTCTGCAAAAATATAATAAGTTTTGACGCCTTGTTTGACTTTCCGTTGGGTAGAGTAGGAAAAGAATTTTGAACTGACCGGGCACATTGAGCCCTAGCTGTTCCCTTAACTCTGTGAGGCTAAGCGTTCGCGATTACCCAATTATTAGATTAATTGAGTAATCGCGCCAACGAGCTAGTGTGTGATTTGGTGACTTCCCGTTATGCAAATAATGTGCCAGCGAGCCAAGAAGTGCACTAGTGACCATCCGTTAGTTGAAGCATCGAAATATTCGTGCCAGCGAGCTACTAATATAGAGTTTGTTTAGAAGTTAGATGCTAAACATGGAGTAGTTGGTTCTCTTTAGAGCTCATCGTAGATACTTGTGGCTTTTTGCTCCCACAAAATTGTCTCACCCTATATCTATAAAAATAATAAGTAAATACATTATGTTCTAACGAAACTTAGTTCTTTATCTTTTTAAGAGAATCCTTGTTTTAAAAGTTGGGTACACATCAAGGTCATTCCATAAGCTGCAATTCTAAAAACAGAACTTTTGAACCTCTTTTCAGAAATATGTGAGGTCTTGATCAAAAACCTTTAGGTCCTCATTTCAGGAACGTTTAGAGTGGAAATACCCCATCTTATGTAGGAAAAGTTATGTCATCAGATACGTGGGAATCGCACCAGGTTTTACCTCTCGAGGGATCTCGAGAAGCTTACAACCCCCACCAGGTAGTGTACCTGATCGTTGTAGTATAGTATAGTATAGTATAGTGACAAGTACCGAGGGATTGATCGTTCAATCAGGAATAGTGTCGCTATGATTAGAAAGCCTAAAAACTAGGTATAGAGGTGAGGGATGATTCTTTTTGTATTTTTATATTTTATAAAAGCAAGTAAAATCTCGGGTTTTGAAAGAGTGGGCGGAATTAGTTGCTAGCCAACTAACCCAATTAACTAAGATGCAATCAAAATATAATAACAGAAATGAAAATAAAGCTAATTATACTAATGTGGTGTAAACAATGATGGGGAAACTTGTGTTTACTTAGGTTTCATTACTCCCTAGATATCTTTTACAGGTTGATATCCTGTTACAATTGCATAGATAACGGGTCATATTCCTTAATACTAGTCGTAGGGCCGTGTACAATATTCCCTAACTCTATAGGATCCTACTTCACTCCTATGCTAAGCGTTCGCGAATCTCATTTCTTGAGGTAGTGACCATCCAATTATTAGATTAATTGAGTAATCGCGCCAACGAGCTAGTGTGTGATTTGGTGACTTCCCGTTATGCAAATAATGTGCCAGCGAGCCAAGAAGTGCACTAGTGACCATCCGTTAGTTGAAGCATCGAAATATTTGTGCCAGCGAGCTACTAATATAGAGTTTGTTTAGAAGTTAGATGCTAAACATGGAGTAGTTGGTTCTCTTTAGAGCTCAACGTAGATACTTGTGGCTTTTTGCTCCCACAAAATTGTCTCACCCTATATCTATAAAAATAATAAGTAAAGACATTATGTTCTAACGAAACTTAGTTCTTTATCTTTTTAAGAGAATCCTTGTTTTAAAAGTTGGGTACACATCAAGGTCATTCCATAAGCTGCAATTCTAAAAACAGGACTTTTGAACCTCTTTTCAGAAATATGTGAGGTCTTGATCAAAAACCTTTAGGTCCTCATTTCAGGAACGTCTAGAGTGGAAATACCCCATCTTATGTAGGAAAAGTTATGTCATTAGATACGTGGGAATCGCACCAGGTTTTACCTCTCGAGGGATCTCGAGAAGCTTACAACCCCCACCAGGCAGTGTACCTGATCGTTGTAGTATAGTATAGTGACAAGTACCGAGGGATTGATCATTCAATCAGGAATAGTGTCGCTATGATTAGAAAGCCTAAAAACTAGGTATAGAGGTGAGGGATGATTCTTTTTGTATTTTTATATTTTATAAAAGCAAGTAAAATCTCGGGTTTTGAAAGAGTGGGCGGAATTAGTTGCTAGCCAACTAACCCAATTAACTAAGATGCAATCAATATAAAATAACAGAAATGAAAATAAAGCTAATTATACTAATGTGGTGTAAACAATGATGGAGAAACTTGTGTTTACTTAGGTTTCATTACTCCCTAGATATCTTTTACAGGTTGATATCTTGTTACAATTGCATAGATGACAGGTCATATTCCTTAATACTAGTCGTAGGGCCGTGTACAATATTCCCTAACTCTATAGGATCCTACTTCACTCCTATGTTGAGCCGTTAGAAGCTCCTAACATGGGATCATTAGAATTCTCCTACGCATTAAATACAACCAAATATCGTAGTACACCTCCGATCATGTTTCTTAAGATGTTCAAGCATGTTACTAATGGAAGTCTGCAAGTTTTCTTAAGCCTAACATCGAATACAATCATCCGTAACAACTATAAACAAACAATCAACCCATAATTAACATCTAGGTTTCACTACATCAAAGCAAACACAAAAGAAATCTAGCCTAGCATGTTAAATTGAAGACAAGCGTAAGATATATTCAAACAACACATAGACATATTGAATGAATTGAAAGAGTACTTATCTTTAATTGAACATGAAAGCTTCAAAGGGTTGAAACCCTTGTAAAGGCTAGAAAATTCGACCTAGGGTTTTCCCTCAAAGTTTCCCCCTCAAAGTTACACCCCAATGAATGAATTTTGGAAAACTGTATATAGATTACAATGGGTGACGGCGTCATGTATTGGGTTGTGACGCCGTCAAATCGCTGCCAAAATAGAAATCGTATTGCCTAGATCTGATTTTGACGCCGTCATGTGTAAATTTCTTCTAGGCCGTCACTAATACTTGGACCATGACGGCCTTGGGTGACACCGTCATGTCCAATGCACAAAACTCTCTGGATCATCACATGTATTTCCCACATCCACCTCTTTTGTTACTCTTGACGCCATCATTAAGGAAGTTGTGACACCGTCAGGTACTGTTCCCTACAAGGAAAATTAAGACTTTGCCGTTTGCTTCACTTTTATGCTCCAAAAACGTCCAAAATGCTTCTTTTTCCAGATTTCTCTCCAAAAGTACCTAAAATGACAAAAGGAACAATTTAGGGCAATATTTGATCAAATAATCTCGAATCCGGGCTTAAATGACCTCCTAAAAACGGTTCATTTTTTGCCTCATCAAATACCCTTACACTTGAGATTTGCTTGTCTCAAGCAAATGCGCTTTTATTATAATCAAAATACAAGTTAGGGGTCATTTAACACTAATATAAAAGTAATTACAACAAATAATCGTTCCACTAAAACCAAAGACAAGCACGGAGGTCATATACTAGCACCTCACAAATAATGTTTAGATACTCACATCTCTCGGATGTAATAAAGTATATATCACAATATGGAAATGGAAAACATCGCTCACTACCTGTCATAGCAAAATAGATTACCATAGGCTTGGGAAAGGATCAAACCTCCACCATGGCGTAAGCACCTAAGATAAACTATCAAATAGGTCTTTTAAAGGGTTATAACGTTAGGTGTAGGGATATGGAATACACGGTTTTGTTGGATAGATGAAATATTTACTGGTGGCGAGTTAGTCATCTTGGTTAATTACATGTACGATATGGTGTTGCTAAGCCAAGACTAGACTCGACTTAAGCTAATAAATCAAAAATAACAAAAACATCAAATAAACATAAAATGAAACGGGATGGTAGTCCGTATGTTTTTTTCTCTTTTCTTTTTCTATTTTTTTTCTTAATTTATTTATTTATTTTTATTTTATTATTTAATTATTATTATTTTTTTGCATACACTCTTACCCTACCATCCAAAATATTACATCATAGGGAATGTACATTCCCCTTACACTTGAATTTTTACATACTTTACAATAAACTAATCTAATAACTTTAATCAAGATAATCAAAACAGTTGGAGTACTTTTAAGTTTAACGCACATATGGGGGTAATATATGATGTTCTTCCCCATTACTCCATAACACAAGTACTTTACCCATGAGTCCCAATCGTCCCAAAACAATATGTACAAGATATGACTCGACTTAGCAACCATGTAATCAATTAGATAATTAACTAAGGGTTTAAACATGTAACAATAATGCACCAAAGATGAGTGCATACACGGAAGGCTAAGGCGATTTGGGTGTACATTTAGGTGGGTTGTAACAAATTCTTCCTTTAAGTAAGATGCTTAAAGTTAGAAATGAAAAGATAGGCTCGGAGGGGTGTACTAGGGGTTTCGTGTCTTAAAAATGAGTACAACGCTAAGGTGTGGGAAAAAATTAATTGACTTTACTAGCCAAGTAATATGACTTAAATGGTCAAGTAATCATGATACGGGTTTAACACAAGGGTGATCCTAATGCCTCTTATCATGTAGTAAATCCTATCACACGAATGTAGTCTCACTAGCGGTCTCGGGATGCATCACTAACGCAAGTTCTAGAATCTGAATGCTACCGGTACACTCATAAGCACTAATAATGAATGCTTTTCCTATCAAATCTAAAGGCGAACCTCACATATTTGGGTGGAAAATTTTTTCTGAATAGTAAGGTTTTGTGTTAGTCATACAACTCCTATCCATGAGACGCTTGCTAAGGCTAAAGTTTCACTCCTAAATGTTGTAAAAAATTTTAAATTTGGTGCAAAAATTACACTAACAATTATTTCTCTTAGTTTTATTACACACCTACCATCAAACAAACAAACTCAAGTGCAATAGTATCCTATAAGGTATCATCATTTACCCTCCCCTTACACTTAGGATGAACATTGTCCCCAATGTTCAATTAAAGAATGTAAAAGTGAAATAGGTAAAAGAATGAAAGCAAATACTCCCCTGATTCGTTCGGTGTGGATAGTGTGGTAACAAGGTTAGATCTTCCTCCAAGAAAATGAACATTCAAAGCTTCCCTTCCAGAAAAATAAATCATCTTCTTGTCATACATAACCTGTTAAACCTGAGAAAACAAACAAGGCAACTTCGTATACAATCGGCGGCAATCTATATATACTAACAAGTCCTAGAAAATAATGTAAGACATAATGCTTGTGGAATGAATGTTTGCAGATTTCTCGGAGTTTATAAAACTAAAGAATTAACAAAAACTTTAAGACTCTGTTAGAAAAACAAAACTCGCAAAATTTTCAGAATTTTACACATGACGCCGTCAGAAGTGACCTGCAGAAATCTTTTCGTTAAGTTTCAAGAAAATTTCTGGAAAAACTTATGTCCTACTTCCTGGAAAATCCTGCAAAACATCATTATGACTCGATACAAGCATTTGACTATAATGAATACTAATACACATGTTCATTTAATATTATGGAGAATCATGATCAATTTCATTCTTAAAAACAAATTTGGCGTTTCCCCTTACACTTAGCTTTTGCAAAATACCTTTATATGAAGTTAAGACGAAGTTAAACAACAAAATAAAGCATTTTCACAATATAGTTTGAAACATGATCTACCAACAATAAAAATAAATCATGTATATGGAAGCAAATAACAATCAAAACAAATAAAAATCACACAAAACATGGGTTGCCTCCCAAGAAGCGCTTTTCTTTATTTACGAGCCTTGTAGCTAGACTCAAGGTCATGGGCTATTACGTGACCTCATCATTGGTCTCTTTCTCTAGGTAATCTCTAATCTTAGTTTTGTATTCCGGACCTACTTGCAAACATTCCTTGTAGAAACCAAGTATTCTATTCATGACATAATCTACTCCTCTACGTCCATCCTCATCATTCCTATAGTAAACCGCTTGCTTGTGTTCCTTTTCTATGTTTGAAAGAAGACGGTATTGTTCAATCTTATAGGGCATTTGGTAAGCAATCTCATCATTCTCTCCCTTGAATCTAACTATCCCTAGGGTCGGGTCATAACTCATCTTAGAGGCCTCAACAAATGGTTTTCCGAACACTACTTGACTTAGGCAATCATCTATTACCGGACGAGTATCCTCTACTATCACAAAGTCGGTAAAATAAGTGAAGTTTCCTACAAAGACATGCAATCCTTTCACTCTTCCTACAAAGTTGCTCATCCAATTTGTGTTGGGCGCCATCCTATAACCAAGTTGCTTCTTCATTACCCAATTATAATAGGTCCTAGTCATGATGTTTACAGGAGACCAAAGATCGATATAAGCTTTCCACACATGCATATGCCCAATGTTGCATGGTATGTTAATGTTAGAGGGATCACCTACTTTAATAAGGGGTGAACCAAGGATGTATGGTGTCTCGGGGTCATCGAATAAATCCGTGTGATATTCCCGTTCTTCATTGGTGGGTAACTTATCAAAGTACTCTTCTACGTTTTCTACTTCCTCTAACTTTTCACCCTTATTATCCTCAACTTCCTTACTCTCATCCCTAGTCCCGGTTTCTATTTCAACTTCATCCTTGTCACTTTCTTCTATATTCTTATCTATTGGCTTAATGGTGACAACGTTGACAAAGTGGACATGTTTGGATGATGGGGTCCTTAATTGGGATTCCGCTATTAGTGTCCCTAGTATCATTCCTAGGTGTAGTTAGCACTTGGTTGTTGAGGGCTTTCAACAAGTTGTCAATCTTATTGGTCATCTCCATTTGTTGTTGATTAAATTCGGTTTCAAACTTAGCTATGTGAGCTTCTTGAGATGCCATAAACTTGGATATCGATCCTTCAAGATTATTGGTACTACCATAGTTATTAGAAGGATTGTTGTTGAAAGTACGGTTAGCGGGTGGAGCGTTTGGTTGGTAACGATTAGGTGGATTGGAAGAATTGTTTTGGTTTTGTTTCCATCTAAGGTTCGGGTGATTTTTCCAAGAAGGGTTGTAGGAATCACCGTAAGGGTTTGGCTCAGGTTTGAAAGTATACCACTTGTCTCCCGCTTTGTCGATACGCGAGGATGCGTAGTCCGCAAAAGCTTGTCCGGGGAGTTCCACACAATCACGAGTGTCATCGGGACCACTACATAATTCGCATGAAGAAGTGATTTTGTTCACTTCGCTTGAGGGCTTAGGATTTTCGTAGGATTTCATGAGAAACTTGACTTGGTCCTCAAGTTCCATGATCCTACGGTCGGGAGTGCTAGGATTGTTCGAAGGCAAAGATATTGCCTTGACCGTTTTGTTCAAATCACGGGGATCATTCCAACTTTCGTTGTCATAGAGAGCAAGATCTTCTATGAGTTCCCATAATTCTTCCGTACTTAGATCACGCACCTTGCCACCGGCCGATTGGTCAATGGTTCGCCTTGTGGAGAGATCGATATGGTCATAGAAGATTTGGACTTGGAGCCAAAGATCTATGCCATGTTGAGGGACTTTTTGGAGTAAGTCCTTGAAACGAGTCTACGCTTCATATAGAGTTTCACCTTGACGTTGTTGGAACATCAAGATATCATTTCTAAGCTTGGTAGTTCTCCTCGGTGGGAAAAATTGAGCAAGGAAACGAGTGGCGAGATCATCCCATGAGGTGATGGATCCCGCGGGTAAACGTTCAAGCCATTGACTAGCTTGATCACGTAGAGAGAATTGGAATAGGCGTAATCGGGTCGACTCTCTAGTTACAACATCAAGGTCTATGGAATCTACGATTTTAAGGAAATCCTTGAGATGTTGGTTAGGATCTTCGGAACGAAGTCCATGGAATGCACATCCGCTTTGCACCAACCGGATGGTGTCCGATCGCAAGGGGGACACATTGGCTCTTTGCGTGAGCTCAATAGTGTTTCGATAGCCTTGGTGGCTAGGACGGGAATACTCTCCTAAAGTTCGGGGCCTAGGAGGTGGGTTTGGTAGCGGTGGGTTTTGTAGGTGGTTTTGTTGTAGTGGGTTGATGGGTTCAAAGATGTTACCACCTTCCATGATGTCGGATGGTAAAGGTTACGAACAAAGACATGAAGAAATAAGATAGACTAAATAAAACCTAAAAAATGAAAATAAAATCTTACTAGAAAGGAATCTAGCAAGTAGACCTAATAAAAAGAAATCATAACCTAGACAATAACTATTCCCCGGGCTGCGGCGCCAAAAACTTGATGTACGTGGGAATCGCACCAGGTTTTACCTCTTGAGGGATCTCGAGAAGCTTACAACCCCCATCGGGAAGTATACCTGATCATTGTAGTATAGTATAGTGACAAGTACCGGGGGATTGATCGTTTAACTCAGGAATAGTGTCGCTAGGATTAGAAAGCCTAAAAACTAGGTCTAGAGGTGAGGGATGATTCTTTTTGTATTTTCATATTTTATAAAAGCAAGTAAAATCTCGGGTTTTGGAAGAGTGGGCGGAATTAGTTGCTAGCCAACTAACCCAATTAACTAAGATGCAATCAAAATAAAATAACAGAAATGAAAATAAAGCTAATTATACTAATGTGGTGTAAACAATTATGGGAAAAGATGTGTTTACTTAGGTTTCATTACTCCCTAGATATCTTTTACAGGTTGATATCTTGTTACAATTGCATGGATGACGGGTCATATTCTTTAATAGTAGTCGTAGGGCCGTGTACAATATTACCTAACTCTATAAGATCCTACTTCACTCCTATGTCGAGCCGTTAGAAGCTCCTAACATGGGATCATTAGAATTCTCCTACGTATTAAATACAACCAAATATCATAGTACACCTCTGATCATGTTTCTTAAGACGTTCAAGCATGTTACCAATGGAAGTCTGCAAGTTTTCTTAAGCCTAGCATCAAATACAATCATCCGTAACAACTATAAACAAACAATCAACCCATAATTAACATCTAGGTTTCATTACATCTAAGCAAACACAAAAGAAATCTAGCCTAGCATGTTAAATTGAAGACAAGCGTAAGATATATTCAAACAACACATAGACATATTGAATGAATTGAAAGAGTACTTATCTTTAATTGAACATGAAAGTTTCAAAGGGTTGAAACCCTTGAAAAGGCTAGAAAATTCGACCTAGGATTTTCCCTCAAAGTTACACCTTAATGAATGAATTTTGAAAAACTGTATATAGATTACAATGGGTGACGGCGTAATGTATTGCGTTGTGACGCCGTCAACTTGCTGCCATAATAGAAATTGTATTGCTTAGATCTGATTTTGACGCCGTCATGTGTAAATTTCTTCTGGGCCATCACTAATACTTGGACCATGACGGCCTTGGGTGACGCCGTCATGTCCAATGCACAAAACTCTCTGGATCGTCACGTGTATTTCTCACATCCACGTCTTTTGTTACTCTTGACGCCGTCATTAAGGAAGTTGTGACGCTGTCAGGTACTGTTCCCAGCAAGGAAAATTAAGACTTTGCCGTTTTCTTCACTTTTAAGCTCCAAATACGTCCAAAATGCTTCCTTTTCCAAATTTCTCTCTAAAAGTACCTAAAATGACAAAAGGAACGATTTAGAGCAATATTTGATCAAATAATCTCGAATCCGGGCTTAAAAGACCCCCTAAAAATGGTTCATTTTTCACCTCATCATTATAAAAAAAATGAATAAGAGTGATTAGTGCTTAAGTATTAGACAAAAGTTGATAGCGCATGAGGTGCATGTACATGGTCCTAGACCAGACACATAAGGTACACGTGTATTTTTCCTCAACTAATGTCTATGAGTCTGTGTGAATCCCAATTCCTTGATGTGGACCTCATTTTTAAAGCAGCGATTCTCGAGAAAAGATAGAAAACTGCTTAGCGTCTTAATGTGGTATCTTTATCGGAATAAAAATTATCGAAACGAGAAACTATGAAGTAATTCATATCTCAACAAAAATAAAATAAATAGAGGAAAATAGGAAAATGGGAGCCATAAGTTATTACACAATTAACTTCCATGAGTAGTGTTAGCACCTACCTTGTAATTCAATCTATGACTTCATTTTTACGTTTAGCATGGGAACTGGTGAAAATTCAGGAACGATGAATTCTATCCGTATGGACACTTCTCTCTGAGCTGTGTTTCCTACTCTGTAACCCTAAAAGTTATTAAAATGATGAAAGTCAAACATCTTGTCACATAATATATAGAAAAATACAAAAACAGTAGTGTAGATAATAAAGCCAAAATGGGTTGATCATGGAATTTTGGTATCCTTTCATTACTTCATATGATCGGATTGCTAAGGACTAGTAATAGTTTAGTGTGGGGATTGATGAGTGCTCAAATACTCATCATTTTATACCCATTTAGACTGTAAAAACAGCTGAAAACACACAGATATGTCATATAATACTGCAAATATCTATGGATTGTGTTTTTATGTGTTTCAGGTACAAAAGGATTGAAAACAGACGAAAAACGAGCAAAGTTTGCAGAATTGGCAAAATCAGCCCCCCAACTTTCAGAAAATGTCAAAATTGGTCCCTGAAAGATTTATTTTTTAGAAAAGACAACAACAGTCCCCAAGGAATCAAGAAATGATATTTCTGGTCCTTGGAACATAATTTTCACAAATTGGCGAATTTAGTCCCTTAAGTTTGGATTTTGGCAAAAATGGTCCTTGGGAATTCAAATTTAGAAAATATTCATTCAAGGTCCTTGGGTTATTGGTACTTGGTAAGATTGGTCCTTTAGAATACTTTGGAAAATTTCCAATTTTCACCCCTTAAAAATCAGCCTTGTACAATTTTGGTCCTTGTGACTTTGATACTATAAACCAAACGGACCATTTTATTTCACAAACAAATCCACCCATTAGCACCTGATCCAGTCCACCAAAACTCAGGCCTAAACTACCTAAGCCCAATCCCACCTTGATTATTAAAAATGAGCCAAACCTTTGACCTTTCCTCCTTCCCTCCCACTTGCTTCACTGCAAAACCAGACAACACTCCACCTCCATCACCAACTTTGCTAACCCTCCATACCTTGTCCCCTCCACCTCACACTACTAAACAAGAAGCAATTAATGTTTATTTTTCCTTGTACTCAACCCTAACTGCCAATTGGATTTTTCCCACCAAAACCAACTTGAACGGCTCAGATCAAAAGTAGCCATCCAATGCCTTAAAATGGAGTGGGAAAGAAAGAGAAAACCTTCCTGGTCCTATAAGTGAACGAAAAAGATAGAAGGAAGGGAGTAGTTAGCAAAAATTAGTTGTAGTTTAGTGTAGGATGTCGCTTTTAGTAAAATTTAAATTCCAGTTGTTGAATTCAGTTTAAATATGTTGTAATCTATGTTTTTAATGTAAAATCAAGTTTCCTCAACATTAATTCCAAGTTTATTAGTCGAATTCGGTTTTTACATTTTTGGTGAAAAAACTCATTTTGTTTGAATATTGTTAAAAGTTGTTAAGTGGTGATCCTCTAAGTTCAGTTAAGCTCCTTTGAAAGCTTTTCAAGGATTTCAAAGCATTTCCATAAGTCTTTAGTTACTTTAACAAAAATACTCAAAAATCATGAAAAATTGATGAAAAATAAAAAAATCAGAGAAAAAGAAAATGAAGCATGGAGCAAGGTAAATCGTGGAAGGCCTTGGGTTAGTTGCTTTGTGGAAAGCTTTAGGATGTGTTGAAAAGCCTTGGTACTTAGTTCTCAGTTGGATTCATATTGTAAGCCTATTTCTCTATTTTTAGCATTCTACTGTAGAATAGCTTTATGATATTCATTTGTGTTCTTGCATGCTTAGTTAGTGTTATTAAGTGAATTTATGATGTTAGTTTAAGTGCTTGGTCACTAAAAACCTTTGTTGCTTACTTTTTCATTTTAACTGTGAAATTAGCTTTGTAGTGTTTTTTGGTTTTTTGTTGTCATCAATGGTCTTTTTGTGCTTAATTCAGTTCAAGATATCATATTTCAACATTTGGAATGAATTTCATGGTCTTAATTAGAGTTTGCTTTGAAAAATCACATAATGGCCTTTTTAAAGGGGTGTTTGGATCAATGGTGAATTTAGGGTAGAAAAGAGTTTTGGTAAAAAAAAAATTTGTAATAGCTTTAGTTTAGTATAGTTAGTTGTATTTGGTCATATTTTAGTAGTTATGTCAAGCTTTTAGGAAGTTGAGCGAGTTTTGCGAAATTTCCTAGTTTATAGCTGAGTTGCATAATAGATAGGGGTAGAACCAAGGTTTGTCTTAGTTAGGTGTTTATTTTGGTCTAAATTAGTCCCAAATAGGTTATAGTAGTTGTTCAACATCTGGTACCTTAGTTTTGTGGGTCAAAAGTCCATTTTTGACCCATTTGACACAAATTCTACACTAGTCGAAAAAGTCGCCCAACAGCAGAAAAAATCTTTTGATTTTTCATTTCTTCATTATAAGCCCGTTTTTCCTGAAATTTGGTATGCAAGTTACTGGGTTGGTAATCTAGTTGCCTATATTTTTTTGGATTTTTTAGATTTTATTTTAGTAGCTTTTTTGCCCTTTTTACCCATTTTTGACCTATGCACAGCCACTTTTTCTTTTATTTTTAGTTTCTTCATTTTTCGCTCAATTGATCTAAAATTTGGTATAGAGCTTCTTTGGTAGCTAGGCTAGTTGTTAATATTTTTATTTTATTTTTTGTAATTTTTCTTGATAGCTTATTAGTCCTACAAAGTTGCCCCATAGTCACTAGATTCTGCTTATGAACCTCAGTGTTGACTGAGGTTGTTTGATCCTTGTTTCTGCTGTTCTTAGCTTGTTGAATTGTTGTATTTGGTTTGTTTATGCTACTTAAGACTGTCTTTTTGCTTGTACCTTTGTTTTAGCTTATGCGCTTGATTTGAGTAAGCTACTTGTTTCAAAATTCACTTTGGCATCTAAACCTTGGAACTGTTGGGATTATAACGTTTGCATAAGCTCGTTTAAAACTTTTCAGAAAAACTCCATTCACAAAAGTTGTATAATTTTGGTTGTTAATAAGATTTGCAGCAAGAAAAATAAAAAAATAAAAAGTTAGCAAAAAGGGGAGATGCAGGGTCGAACATGAGACCTCCCCCCTTGGGAGTGTTATTAGTGTACCTGGATGCATGGTTGCCCTTGGGTCTTTTCTTGTCAAACATTACACAATTAATTTTCTTATAGTAGTTTAAAAGTATATAGCTTATTAATCTGTCAAGCTTAAATTGTAGCTTTTTAGTAGCTTATTTCTACTTTTCAAATTTTTCTCTCATTTCTGTTATTATAAAGTGTTTGTAGAATTTTTTTTTTCTTTCACAATTTAAAAAATTAGTTTAGTATTTATAATAATTAAAGTTAGTTTAAATAGTTTTTAACTAATAATAAATAATTAAAAAGTCAAAAAAAATATTTTTCTTTTTCTTAAAATTTTCTTTTGTCATTAGGTTTGTAAAAATGTAATTTTAATCCCCGTAGGCTTTGTATTGCTCACGTTTCACTTTTTATTATGCGCGTTGACGTTATTTTTAACGTAAACGTGCGGTTTTAATTTTAAATTCATTCTAGGGTAATTTGGTCTTACGTTATTGTTCATATAGATTATTTAAGTTGTTCTCATTCGTATTTCCTTAGTTTAATCATCTTACCCCTTTTCCTCTTCAAATTCACCCGATCAGAAATCCGTTTAAGTACCTTTGCACGCCTCGTCGAGACATAACGACCCGGGGAAACACTATACTCCATGGAGATTTGGCCCAAGCCGTCTGACCTTGTTGACCATTTACCTTGGTCCATATTGGTTGACCTTTTGTGGAACCAACCATAATACAAAACCCATAGGAAATGATAATGAAATTATAGACTTAGAAGATAACGAAGTCGTAAATATTAAGGAATCTAAATCACATCCATTAGATAACATAATAGGAAGTCTTAATCAAAGAACCCTTAGGTCAAAAGCCCAAGATAAAAATAACTTCTTTTGTTTCCTCTCAGCAATAGAAACTAAGAATATTAATGAAGCATGAAAGGATGAAAGTTGGGTTATGGCTATGCAAGAAGAATTAAATCAATTTAAGGCTAATGATGTTTGGGAATTAGTCCCAAATCCAATGAACATGACCATCATAGGAACTAAGTGGGTATATAGGAATAAGTTAGATGAAAATGGAATAGTAACTAGGAACAAAGCTAGGTTAGTTGCCCAAGGTTATAATCAACAAGAAGGACACTGGTACAAAAAGTTCTATTGGTCACGCATGGTCGATTTTGAAATGTCACACTGTAACATTTATACGTGACTAAATGTACCAGAATAAATAAACAGCCACACTTGATCCGACTTGTGTGACCATTTCGGAATTCTATTGTCACACATTTGAATATTTATGTGACTAGAGGTAACTGGAAAAAACATTTGGATTATTTAGTCACTTTTAATTCGGGACGTGTGACAGATACAAATCAGCTCGAAACATTAGTGACACTATAGATATACATATGTGACAAATATATGTCACACAATTGAAAAGTGTGACCAAAATAGATATATGGTCACATGAGGTAATTGTGTATGTGGCTAAATTATATAGTCAAGTTTGTTACACATTATTTAAACGTGACTGCTATTCTTTGCTGAATATTTAGCCACATAGCATTTGAAATGTGTGACAACGGAAAAGTAAGTTTGAAGCGTTAGTCACGATATGCATTTAATAGTGACAAATATATGCCACAAACTTGACGAGTGTGACCAAATGTCATATATGGTCACACTAAACCATAGAAACATGATTAAGTGTAACGAAAATTCGATACATATGGTCATGTAAGTTAATATGTGTGTCTAAATTTTAGTGTGTGTTTGCTTGCCAAATCCTAATGTGTATAGTCACACTTAATTGAAGCACGATCATGTGACTATAGGCTTTACAATAGTCACACCATATCACAAATGTGTATCTAAATGATGTTTATGGCCACATTATAAGGGTATTATATGTGACCAATACATTCAAAATAGTCACATTGTGAAATATTCATGTGACTATTATTTATAGCAAAGTGTGAAGTCATGAGTTATCATTAACCTTGATATTAGTCACATTGAGTTTTTGTGTGACTAAATCATAGTCATATTTTGTCACACATTACTTAAGCGTAGTCACAATTCGATAAATATGGTCACACATTTCTGATAACTTATGTAATTTGATATTCACTTAATTGAGTTCAGTCTATTAGTCATGACTGCACATTGACTACTTTTTAAACCACTATTTTTTCAACAAATTGTGCCTGAAATTGAGAATCTTTCATACCAAACACTGTTTTTTTTATTCAACTCTGCACTATATTAAGGCATAACCACATACATGAAAACTGCATATACAAGAAAACTGTAACAAAAATATGCAGGGTGTTTACTACTGCTAGTACATAGTTAATACTGCTAGTACACAGTTTATGCTGGCAGAAGTTATAGTTTTGTATAATCTGGAATCCTTTAAAAGAGTATTCGCAAGTACGAACTAAACAATTAACACAACAACAACAACATAAATCCTTTAAAAGAGTATTTTCAGCAAAACAAAAGCTTAAATAGGTTCTGAAAACAAAAATAAATCCCTAAACAGAGTGTTACAGATTGAGAATGACACGTGCTTCACTTTGATTTTCGTATAACAATACCTTCACAGTCGGTTCGATAGTAGGCATCTTTTGCTTGTGGATTTATTCGCGGCAATATGTTATCATTTTGCTCGTGAATGACTGTACTAAATTCCTCATCGACATCGTCATACGTATCTTTGTAATTCTTGGTAGGTGTTTTAAAGACAATAGACAATTTTTTATCTGCCTGGTCTTTCACATAAATCACTTGTCGTGCTTGTGAGGCTAATATGAACGGATCATTCTTGTGGCATAAATTATTCAGGTCTACCAATGTGTAACCAAGAGTGTCGCGTTTGACCCCACCATGTTTTGAATTAACCCAATTACATTTGAAAATAGGAATTTTCCTGAAACAGTAATCTAGTACCCATATCTCTTGTAAAATCCCATAATAAAATGCTTTTCTTGTGGTTGCAACTTCTTTGGATATGTGAAGATCTGCTGCCTCAACACTAACCCCACTGTTCTAGTAAACTATGCCATCATTACTTTTCGTATGAAATGTATACCCATTGATGTTATATGCCTCGTATTTCACTTCGTTGGCGCGTGGTCCAAATGATATCCACCTCACAGTTTCTGATACACTATCTTTGGATACCGCTAACTCTCTCTCAACCTGAATTTCATTACAAGTATATATTACCTTTAAATTGCAGGAACAACTCACTTATATTTATCAACAAACAAACAAGTAGTATAAACAACATACGAGTAATTACCTCTTCGTGTAACCACTTAGCAAAAGATTTAGTGTGCTCATTCTCCAGCAATGCCATTTTTCTACCCGGGTATTTTGTTTTCAAAAATCGCTTGTGTCGGCTGAAACAAAACACTGTACTTGATTATTATATTTGATACAACATTTTAAGCAACGAAATAGACATGTGTTAGTAATACTTACTCGATATACGACACAATTTCATCTGTATTCTGCATTACATACAAATGTGCTTTCTGAAAGACATCTCTGGTAATTACATTTGATTTGCTCGCCGACAATGGCTTTCCATCCTCATTTTCATTGGTTACATGTTTATCAGGTGGGATACTAATAGTTTTCATGGTTTTATGATACTCGCTAAAAAACTCTATTGTTTCTTCCGCGAAAGTCTCCTCAGCAATGCATCCCTCTGGTCTATTTCTGTTTCACACATGTCCTTTAATAACCTTCATACATCTTTCGAAGGGATACATCCACCGAAAGCATACGGGACCACATAATTTTACCTCCCTAGTTAGGTGCACTATCAAGTGTATCATAATATCAAAAAATGAGGGAGGAAAGAACTTCTCGAGAAGGCACAGTGTCACAACAAGTTCTTGTTGCATCTTATCTAGTTCTTGCAAGATGATTTACTTCCTACATATAGCTTTAAAGAAAAAGCAAAACTTGATAATAGCAAATCGTGTGGGTGGGTGCATGATTGAACGTATAGCAATGGGAAAAAACTCTTGCATTAGCATATGATAGTCATGCGATTTAAGGCCAATGAGCTTCTTATCATTTTGGCTGACCAAACTAGAGAAATTTGAACAATAGCCTTGTGGTACCCTGATGTTGCTTAACGTTTCACAAAAGATGTCTTTTTCAACATTCGTTAATGTGTAACTTGCTGGAGGTAGTGTTGTTTTGTCTGCTTCTTTCCTAGCAAACAATTCTTTTTTTATCCCCAACTCTTCCAGATCCAATCGAGCATTCATTCCATCTTTTGTCTTTCTAGGAACATTCAGCAAAGTTCCGACTAGACTCTCAGCAACATTCTTTTCTACATGCATGAAGTCATTACAATGTAGAACAGCATTATGCCTCCAATACCTTAGCTTTCGATACCAAATGTTGAATTTTTCCAATATGGTTCATTTACTTGGCTTGCACTACCCTCTGCTTCTATTGTTTTCCTTTTCTGCGTTGTAATCTTCCCACCACTACCTCTCATATCTTCTTGGTTATTCGAGGTGTTATTGTTTTTCGTTTTCCTTTTCCCCACTTATTTTCAATTAGTTGTACCTCGTTGTATATTTGTTCCCCAGTCAATGGAGTTGGAGCACGCCGAAAATCTTCTTTTCCATTAAACACCGCCGTTTGCTTTCTGAACACATGGCTGTATGGTAGATATCGTTTGTGTCCAGCATAGCTTTGCTTGGATGACGCGGAAAGTCTAACACAATGTGTATCTTTCCTACATACTACACAACCTTTGAATCCACTATATGGGCAGTCACATAATGTACCAAGTGCAGGGTAATCATTTATCGTCCATAACACAGCGGTACGCAGTTTAAACATTTCCTTTGTACAAGCATCATATGTATCAACCCCATCCTCGAATAAGGTATGCAAATCATTAACCAGCGGTTCTAAAAATACATCGATATCATTTCCCGGGTATCCCGATATCAATACCAAAAGCACGATAAACTTTCTTTTCATACACAACCATGGAGGAAGGTTGTATATGACAAATAAAACTGGCAATACACTGTGATGCCTAGTTCTTGAGTTGACGTCAACCCCATCAGCCGATATTCTTAGCTGTAGATTTCTCGAATCTTCAGCAAAGTGGGGGAATTGTTCATCTATGGTACGCCATGCTTGTGAATCTGTAGGGTGACGTAAAACACCATCTGTTACCTTCCTTGTGGCATGCCATCTTAGATCTTCTGAAATACTCTCTAACTTAAAGAGTCGTTGCAGTCTTGGTATAATTGGAAAGTACCACATGACCTTTGCCGGAATGTTTTCAAACACTTTACGTGTCTTTTTATCCACCTTCCATCTTGATATCCCACAAGTTGGACAAACAGTCAACTCCTTGTTAGTCTTCTAGTAAAGAATGCAGTTGTTGCTACATACATGTATCTTTTCATATCTTTATCCCATCATTCTCATTAGTTTTTTTGGCCTGATAAGTTTTTTTAACCATTTCGTTACCAGCATGTAGCATTTTTTTTATCAATCCTAGTAATTCAGTAAAGAACTTATCAGAAGCCCCATACTTACCCTTCAAGTTGAGTAGTTGAACAATTGCGGACAACTTTGTGAAGTCAGGACATCCTTTATAAAGTGGCTTCTCCGCGTCTAATAATAGTTTTTGAAACTTGGCAAGGTCATCCTCATCAAAATTTTCTTTCGTAGCATTAACCATTTCTACTGTTGCTGGGCCATCTGTTGGAATTTTTGAATGTGACTCCATGTCAAAATCCGTGTCGTCAACAAACTCTGTTTCTGCATTATCAGGTATTTGGGCTGTTGTTGCTTGCTCATCCTTTTCTCCATGTTTATCCCATTTTCTGTATCTAAGATTAATCCCGTAGTAGAATAAATGGTACTCCACGTCATCCACTGTTTGCTCTATTTTGTTTAAACATGTGGTACACGGACATGGCATCTTAAGCTATCGTATATTAACTCGTGGGTCGATGTTCTTCATCTTCTGAAAGTTGTGTAGTGCATACTTAATAAACGCTGCTACTCCATCAATATATTGTTTGTTGGTCCTACAAGTTGTCATCCAAGACTTGTCCATGCTATTATTGTTGAGGTCAAATGATAACGTATATATCCTACAAGTTACAAGTTAAACCAATATAAGCATATATGAAGATTTAGATTGATGAAGTTCCAATGTCAAGTCATAAGTGTCTAGCTAATTAATAAGCTAGGTTTACAATAAGAATTGCAACAACACAATGTAATGAATGTATTGGGCATCAATCTAATTAAGCTTCAAATGTCAAATATGAAAACATGTATTAAGAAAAATGTGTAAATTACAACATGTTATCTTTATTGTGTTGTTGGTTAATTAAACGATTCGGCTAAAAACACGATAAGTTAACATTACCAAAGAAACAAGAAACCAACAAATCCGTAACAAATAAAATATACAATGAAAATGAATAATAAGTTAAAATTCCAACATAATGAATTCCTAATTCAAAAAAGTACCTAATTTATATCTAAATGAACCTCCCTCCATTGTTGATGGCCGGACCGACAAGTGATATGATGGATGGTGACTGGTGAATGGTGGTTGTGATGTGACTGGTGATTGGTGATTGGTGGCTGTGGGTGGTGATTGGTGAGAAATGTGAGAAACATGGGTGGAGATGGAAATGGGTGGAGGGAGAATTCGAAATTTGGTGAAAAAAATATAGAGGGCTTTTCAAAAATTTTGGGGAGGACATACCAAAAAAGGGAGCCACAGGTATTTTATATTCCTCTTATAGACTATTTTTATGTTCCTCTTATAGACTATTTTTTTCATTTTGTTACAAAATCTAAACAACTAACCTATAGAAACTGACTAGGATGGAATTAGGAAGGGTGTTTGTTTAGTGGAAATGTAGCCAATAAGGGATATTTCTCCATGGTTGCCTAGATGTTAGCATGTAGTTGCTAAGTCTAGAAGAATGGTGGATATTGAATCAGCTAGTTTCGTGATTCGTGAATGATTGTGGAGAATGTATTTGTTATATTGTATCAGTCAAATGAGTGTGTTCAATTTGACTGCTTGTATAATCTTTGTAAGTTGCTGGTTCCTTAATTAATAAAATTCACTATTTCAGGGAAGGAAAAAAAAGTGTAGAAACTGATTTGGGCATTCCCAAGATCAGATAAAAAGAAGAACATACAATCCAAACCTCTACAGCAGTTGTAATCTCACAAAAGGTGAATTATATTACTTACCAAAAGTTTTTTTACAACAATAACAATTGCTGATATGGGCATCCCCAAGATCAGATACAAAGAATAACATACAATCCAAACCTCTACAGCAGTAGAAACTTCAGCAGTAGAAACTTGATCTTGTTGTACCACCTTAGCCATTTCTTCAACATTACTAGTAGCATCAGTTTCTCCCAAAAGTGGGGTGAAAGTTTTATTTGCAGACTGGCTTGAACCTTCGCAACAAAAACCGCCTTAGCCATTTCTTCAACTTTGATTTCACTTTACTTCCTAAATAAAACTTGAGAACACAACTGTAGGATAGTAACTAAGTCACAAACATGATGTTTCTTATGTTTTGGGTGGCATATGGATTAAGAGAAAAGGAAGAAGAGAGAAAACTTGGAACCTTGAGAGAGAAAGTGAAATTTTAGATTAAGAATTATGAGAAGGTCCAACCCTCTCCACATGTGGAGGGGGGTATTTATAGTTCCTAACAACAAAAGATAAAACGCCCACACCCGGGCTGTGGATCAGGCATACAGTGGGTAAAGACCCGTCCTTCTTCCACAATGTTACTTAATCTAATTCTAACTAATTACTAAACTAACTACGAGCTAACTTAATGCTATTACAATATTTAGGTGACTGAGTCTTTTATAGTAATATTTGTATTCCTAACAATCTCCCCTTAAGCGAGGTCACCTTGGAAATTAAGCTCTTTGATCTTCAAGCATTCTTTAGTCATTTTAGCTCGTAGGTTCTGATTCTTCACTTTTCAACACACTTTGTACTTCAAGCAATGAATTTGTGATTTGGATTCCTTTGTGATGTGTGATCTTTGAGCTTCTTTGAGATCATCAGCCACATTAATCTCCAAGCTCATCCACAGTAGTATCGCCTTCATGTGATGTAGTGACATTAGGACTGTCATGCTCACACCCTTCTAGATTAGGAGACTTTACATCAGAGTTTGCGGATCTGGAGACTTTTCATCAGAGTTGCAGAAACATTGTTGGTAGTCTCTCAACATTTGTTGTAGTAAGTCTCTCATCATCATTGATAGTTAGGAGGATGTGTGAGCATGAGGTATGGATTGACCCGATTCATCTGAAAATAGGAGCCATCAACGCCATCTATATATGTGTCCCTGAAATAAAACAATTAGCAATAAAGATAGAGAACGAATATGGCTTTGTCATTCGTTCTGCGAGGACAGACTACCCTCTAGTTTTGTGAAAACCGACCTGTGATCAGGTAGAGACTCTTTTAAAGAGGACTCTCCTTGAAAGGAATTTACAGCTTGTTGTAATGAATTTTCCAAAGAATCTACTTTGGAATCTTCATACTAAGCATGTTCTCATACCGGAACGTCTCAAAGCAGACAGCACGATAGAGTGAATCGGTGAATTAATATTCACGGATTGATGAGAAATTGATTTATAGAAATCACTCGCGTGTCATATGATAAACGTTTTTGAGACACGACGAGAGTTTAATACTTTGAATCACATTTCCATCAAAAATACTTTTGTTTGAAAGATTTTACACAATCAATGTGCTCGAAAGTTAGTTTGTGAGCACATTGAAAGGTTTTTGCAAAAGTATTCGTCAATCCATATCCTGGAACAAGTTTGATTCAATGTTGAATCGCACCATTGTTTCTTTCCAGTTGCACTTGATCATTGATCCAATATGGATCTCACATGTCACCTACCAAGAGCTTGAGTGATGTTCGCTCTAGAAGGATTTCTATCTTCATTGTGAATATTTTCTTATCACTCGGATGTTCTGGCAATACCGCAAGGATAATGCGTAGGACTCTAAATATTTTATCTTACTTTCTACATTGTGTTAAACAATAAGCATATTTAGAATTGTGTCCTATTGAGATTTATGGATGATCTCTTTGGCTCTAGACTTAATAGTGCGTTTTGATCCGCTCCTGAAGACTGGGGAGGCGTCTCCTGTTTAGGTACCAACATGGCTCGCAATGAGCGGTCGATACATTGCACAGGGTTCCCCGTGAGAATCAAATAAGCTCTTTTAAGAGAACTTGAGTGGTTGGAAAGTTTAGTGCAGTGCGTCACTGGGTCCATGACGTCTTGTCTTCAATACCGTTGTTACCTTAGTAACCGCCAGTAGATTATGAATTGAACCCGGTTTCTGCCCTAAGGTTGAATATATGGAGGGCTATTTCTTTTCACCCTTTCTCATTTCATTTCTTTTTCATTCTTCAACCCCTTTTGTGCTTACCGAGACTTCACCACCAGAACCTTGTTGGGTTTGTTCCAGTCCTAGCTCTATCTCAGTTTGCATTCTTCCCTTTCTCACTTTACTTCTTTTTTCAATCATTCCTAAGGACTTCTAATCTATCTAGAGGATTATCCCTGGGAAGATCCTTCCAGTTCTAGTGGATCATGGGAACTCATACCTAACCTTAACCATCCTTATAACTCCATGCATAAAGATAAATGGTCGGTCTTTGGTATTACTTCCAAAAACGTCTTTTGCTCCCCCTCAATATGTGCATCGATATTCGAAAGTGTTTAGCACATATGTAGGAGCCTATTTATTGAGTCCAAAAGATCACTTTTGATTATCAGATTTCATATTTAAATCACATTCTCTCCCCCGATCAAAAATTTCAAATCTTTCGAGATTTTGGATCTCAATTGATTTAAATAAGTTAGGAAACGTTTGGGAGAGAAATGCGGTCAGTTTTAATATTTTCTGATAAAAGGAACTTTTTCCTGCTTCCCCTCAATCTTTGAGGGAGGTTGTTATGTGTCAGATTTGATGAGTTTACAAAAGATTTGAAGTGTTAATGAAAACTCTTTGAAAATTTCTCATTCTGACACATAACCATCACAAAGTGTATTATTGCTTATTTTGTACAAAGTGTGGAGAGTTTTGATAATACATAAAATTTTGAGAAATCACTCTCCCCCTCAATCAATGACGGATGTTAAAACTGAAAAATTATCATAAAATATTGAAGTCATTGATTGAGTGAAAATTTTATCAAAAATTTAGATTCAATTTGATTTTCAATCAAAATCTCATGGTGCCACCAAGTTTTGCACAAATACTTTCCGGAAAAATCATAGAAGGGAAAGTATTTGGCCATAAAAAGAAGATTTCTCTTCTTTATCAAGAAATAATGCACTGAGGCGTACATTAGATCGAGGAAACATGGATATAAAGTAATCCATGCCCAGGTGAACTTAACCCGGTAAAAGGAACAACCGTCTTTTTGGCGACGTGTTTTCCCCATTTTGAAAAACGGGTTGCTATCTGAAGGAATAGCAAGCCTAAATTTTGAAGTCCGGGTTACAGCCTAAAATGACTACAAGCCATAATTTTTTAAGTCTGGGTTGTAGCCTGAAATGACTACAAGCCATAGTTTTCAAGAATGTTTGGAGAAACGACATGTTTTAGGGAAAAAAAAAAAAAACTTTATTTGAAACCGAAAAACTCTTGCTCAAGCATATGTATGATTCCGTGTCATTATTGAATGACATTTCTAGAAACGTACATAATATTGATTAAACAAGAGACATGTCGTGAGAAGAATATTTTTTATTTTATTTTATTTATTTATTTTTTATTTTTTTTTCATGATTTTTCAGATTTTTATAGTTTTTATAGGTTTTATATTTTTCTATTTTATTTTTAATTAATCTTATGTACAAAGGATATGTGAAGCCAATCCTTCAATCATCATTCTCTTCCTGGAGAGACTTAAGAGTTTCTGGAGTGAGGCTCTTCATCCCAAGTCGTGGAAGAATGAACTGAAATCTTTCCCGAGAAAGAGCCTTTGTGAATATATCAGCCAGCTGAAACTTTGTCCTCACAAAGTAGAGTTCCACTATCCCTTTCTCCACTTGTTCTTTAATGAAGTGATGACGAATGTCTATATGCTTGGCTCTGGAGTGCTGGACATTGTTGCAATACAGGGCGATGGCACTTTTGTTATCACAATACATTGGGATTTTGTTGAAGTCATACCCATAATCTGATAGTTGTGATCTCATCCACAGGATTTGAGCACAGCACGAGGACATGGCTATATATTCAGCTTCTGTGGATGACCAGCTGACAAGTTTCTCACCCAAGAATTGAGCATCTCCGGAAGTACTTCTGCGAGTATCTTGACACCCCGCATGATCAGCATCTGAGTAGGCCATAAGAGCCATTGCATTGTCTTTAGGGTACCAAAGTCCCATGTGGATTGTCCTTTGGAGATATCTGAAGATTCTCTTGACAGCTTCCAAGTGCTTTTTGGTGGGCTTGGATTGATATCTGGCACACATGCATACGGCAAAAAGAAGGTCTGGCCTACTTGCTGTGAGGTACATGAGAGATACAATCATGCTTCTGTATTTGGTCTGATCAATGGTTACTCCAGCTGAGTCATCATCAAGTTTAGATCTTTCAACCATGGGTGTATCAACCATGTCACTTGAATCAAAGCCAAACTTCTTGAGGATGTCGCTACCATACATGGCTTGATTAATAAAGATGCCACTCGGGTTTTGTGAGATTTGTAACCCCAAGAAGAAAGACATTTGTCCCATCATAGACATTTGAAACTTGGAACTCATTTCCTTAGCAAAGCAATCACATTCATTGGAATCAGACGATGCAAAGATGATATCATCAACATAGATTTGAACGTGAAGTAGGTTGTTTCCAGTCTTCCTAGTGAACAAGGTAGGATCAACTACACCCTTGGTAAATCGATTTGCAAGGAGAAACTTGGAAAGTGTGTCGTACCAAGCTCTCGGAGCCTGTTTGAGACCATAGAGTGCCTTCTTTAGACGATATACATTATTTGGTCTTTCTGGGTCCACGAAACCTTCAGGTTGAGCAACATAAACCACCTCGTTTAGGTCCCCATTCAGGAAGGCAGTCTTAACATCCATTTGATACACAATCATGTTACTGCTGGCAGCATTGGCAAGAAAGATTCTAATGGCCTCGATACGAGCGACAGGTGCAAATGATTCTTCAAAGTCAATACCCTCTTGTTGACTGTATCCTTTCGCAACTAAACGAGCCTTGTTTTTCAACACATCGCCATGCTCATCAAGCTTAACTTTGAAAATCCATTTGAGAGCAATGATCATTGTGCATTCAGGTGGTGGTACTAATTCCCATATATCAAGACGATCAAACTCATGGATTTCTTCTTGCATTGCGGTGAACCAAGACACCTTTGTAAGGGCATCCTTGAAGTCTTTGAGCTCGATTTTGGATAAAACTGAGTTGAAGAAACACCACAAGGCATCAGTGGCAAGTTGTTTTCTGGTGGACACAGGTCGTGAGGGATTTCCTATGATGTTGTCAATAGGGTGATCATTTGTCCATTTTCTGAGATGTTCATGAGGTTGAGGATAGTGAACTGATATAGCATTGTTTGACTCTTCTGAGGAAGATGCTTCGTTGGAGGATTCAGGTGCAAAAACATTTTCAAATGGTTCTTCCTCAGGTGGTGCAAAAGGATTGACTTCCCATGAGTTGTCAGATGTAACTCCTTGGTGTTCAAAAGACGATTGTATATTTGATTCATTTTGAGTGTTGCTGCATTCTGGTGCATCCAGATCGAGAGAGATGGAGACAGATGGACCATTTGTATCATGAGGTGCATTCACAACTATAATATTAGGTTCAACAGTCGGCTGTACCGGTTCATGAGGTGGCTGTGACTCGAAGTGCTCATCAAACATAGGATCAAATAACTTTTTCAATTCTTCACTCATGGGAGGAACATAAGGAGTGACATGGTTGGAGTTCTGTACAAGTCCCGAACTTATTGGTTTAGGAGATAAAAGATTATGCGAAGGTTCACAACTGGTGTGTCCTGAAGCCATATGCTCTGTCAGCTCATCAAACGTGACATGGATTGTCTCCATGATTTGTCGGGTTCTTTTGTTGTAGATTCGGTACCCTTTTCGATCTGGCGCATAACCGACGAATACCCCAATATCAGCCTTAGCTTTAAGCTTCCCTAAGTCTTCACTATCATTAGTAGGGTAGCACAGGGCACCAAACACTTGAAGAAAAGAGAGATCAGGCTTTTTGAGATGCACCAGCTCATAAGGTGTCTTGTTGTGAAGAGGATGAATCAATGATCAATTTTGAGTGTAACATGCAGTAGCAATAGCTTCAGCCCATAGAAACATTGGTGTCTTTGAGAATATCAGCATAGTGTGAGCAGCTTCAACTAGTGTGCGATTCCGTCTTTTCAACGACTCCATTTTGTTTAGTTTAAAAATGGGATGACTTCAGTTAAGTAACACTCTTTGGTTAGCTCAAATCCCCGTTCACCCTCAGTGATTCCCGTTGGTGTGATTCTCTTTTTGCATGTTTTATCAAAATCAGTGAACATTTGACAAAGGGCATATATGCTAATAAGAGTTTTGCATTGCGTGGGAGGTGACAACTGAACTAAGTGCATTGGTGTATTGGGGGGATACACCATTGGGGCAACTAAATTTTTGGATGTCTTGGCCTTAATTTCCTCAGCTTTCATTTTCTCAACGTCTAAAGGCCAAAATACCTGTTCTGGTGTTAACTTAGTTTGAGGTGCAAAAACAGTCACTCGGTTTTGTTCATAATAATCATGGGGCTTAACAATGACTCGATGTTTAATGCACTTTGGATCCTTCATTTTTTTTTTATCAAATCTCTCTCTATCGGCAGAATCAAGTTCATCCAATTCTTTATCAGACCAACTATTTGGGGGTTCATGATTGGGTGTAAGCATAACCTTAGCATCATAGAGGGCAGGTTGAGAGGCTCTAACGCTCTTAAGGAAGTTTGTTTTAGGCAGCCCTAAATCCTTATCACTATGCTTATCCCGCGATTTAATGTGCTTCTCCATCATTTGAGCTATTTTACAGGTTTGGCCTTGAACATACAACTTGTTTTCAAGTTTGTTTTTCAACTGCTTAAGGTTGGAAAATTTGTTTTAACAGTTTGTTTTCCCTTTCTTGAAATTCACTTTTTAGGAGATTTAAACTATCCTGAATTTCCTGTTTTTCTTTAAAAGCACGATCAAGTTGATTTTGAAATGCTTTAATCTCTTGTTTAAAGGCCATTTCCTTTAAGTTTTGTTCAGTAATGTAAGCATGCATTTGCCATTCCATTTTTTGTTCACATTCTGTTAGCTCAAATCTTGCACGTTGTTCATAGCAGCTAACTTGATCTTTAAGAATATTGATTCTAGTGATTCGAGTGTCATCACGTGCAACAGCAGTGTACTCATCCAATTCACACATATCGTCATCAGCAGAGGATATATTACTTGATACAACAGACTCGACGTTGTGCTTTAAATATTGTTCATATGGGACAATATTGCTATTTCCCAAGTTTGCAATATCTAATTCAGCAACGTTTGTTTGTTGTACTTTGATATATATCGTTTGTTCATGCATCACATTATTATCACACGCAACAGAAGACATTCCACAAGATACGTCAGAATTACTGTTGTGATCTGAATGTTGCTCAGTTGGAAACACATTAATGGTTTCTAATTCAGCCTCATTTGATTCACCAATATTATTTTGCCGTATATCGTTGAAGGTCTTTTGTTCATCATTGTCAGCACATTTATCATATAATTTCAGTACCTCAGATACGATGGATGATTTGGATGGACCAGATTGTTGTGTGGGTGAGACAACAGATGATAGATTATCCATGAAGATTGTCTGAGCAGTGGGTTCGTCATCAACATCTGAGTCGAAAGCATCACAATCCTCTGCCTGGAAGATGTTTGGATCATTAAGAGCTAAATCCTGAAATGGTTGTTCATCCACATCATCATCAAATGTCTTTCCATCATCCCCAGCAATAAACACCAATTCTTCCTCATTTAGCACAACTTTATTCTCTTGAGCTTGCATGAGCAACATTTTGTCCTTGAAGTAATCTGAGTTTTGAGGACGTTTTGGCTGAGTGCAGTTTCTGGCGATGTGACCTAAACCCCCACAGTTGTAACATTTTGGTTGCATTCCTTGTCCCTGATTCACATTTCCAACTCTGTTCTGAAAGTTACCCCGCACAGCATTCCCTTGATTCACATTCTGTCTTCTCTGAACGTTTTGCACCATTACTTTTCCGTCTTCCACAATAGCCTGATTACGTGGATTGGAGGAAGTTTTGAGTTGATTGTTGGAGTATGGGAGTGCAGCCTAGAAATGTTGAACCAGTAGAGACACATGATTGAAAAGATTGTCAATCATTTTGTCAGTATGAGAGTATCCTGAGTTGAGATGAGTATTCATGGCAGCTGATGACTATAGAGATGAGTGATCCATTGATGACACAGATTGAGTGGTTGGCACCATACTAGTCATGAAAGTAAGTGAGTCATTGGTGACAGTTGGATTGAGCTTCTCTCTTAATTGACGATCATATGCTACATGCTTCTCATTTTGTTGTAGATAAGCAAACAATTGTTCATAGTTCGTATTTCTCAATCCTTTGTTGAGCTTGACAGCTGTAACAAAACGATCCCACTCAGGTGACATGTTCTTCACAAACTTAGAGTTGAGATGAATGTTGGGCATTGTCATTCTGATCATTCTCATGTCATTAACCAGCTTGTGAAATCTGACATAGTAGTCGGTAATGTTTTCATTAGGATTCATTTTGAAATGATCAAACTCATCATACAATTGAGATTCACGGTCTTCTTTGGTCAGCTCCGATCCAGGCAGAAGCATTTTGACATTGTCCCACACAGCTTTGGCTTCAGTGTTGAAGTTGATTAGTATTGTACACATCTTTGGGTAACCCTTGTATCACGATGTTGGAGGCTCGAATGTCAGCATCATAGCGCTTCTTTTCAACATCATTGAGGTCATTGTAAGTGCGTGGTCTATCAATTCCCTGGATGACAGAACCATCCTCAGCCATGGAGATAGCATCTCTGGTTGTACCCATCTGCATAGGACCTTCATCGATAGATCGCAGAATGTTCTCACCATTTTATTTACCCAAGCAATACAATCTGATTCTTTGTGCCCATGATTCATAATCTGTCCTGTCTAGCATCGGAGGTCGGGTGTCGGACCCAGCAGCTTGAATGTCATCTGAGACTGTCGACATCTCAAAGTCTTCAAACGGGATTTTACAGCTTTTGTGACTTAAACCGAGAAATGATTCTTTCTAGGGATTTTACTAAAGTCAAAAAAAGAAACCGAAAGATATACTCAGCAAATTAAACTAATAGAGAGATACCAAATGAGTCACAATTTGCATCAAGTGTTAAGTTGTGACAAGTCAACTTACGATATATCCAATTGAGATTAGTCAAGTCGTAAGGATTAACTCACAACATCAGATCACAATTAGATTAGTTGAAACGACTAAAGTTACAACAATTCACGAATTGCAAAATGATTAACCTATCACATGAATCTCATCACTTAGTAAATTGCCAAACAAGTTGAGAAAGTCGCAACCTAAATGAACAAACCGCAACGTAGGAGTAAATAGCAACAAGATGAACAAATCGCAGGAAGAGTTAACCGCAAGATGAGCAAATCGCAGGAAGAATTAATCGCAGGAGAGGTAACCACAAGGTGAGATAACCACAGGGAGTAACTAACAGCAGAATAAACAAACCACAAGGTGAGTGACACGCAAGGCACTAACCACAGTAAGAAGCAAACCGCAGGATGATCAAAACGCAGGTGTGGTAACCGCAGATAGCACAAACCACAATAGCAAACCACAGATACTTAATCGCAGACCACCAAACCGCAGGTGCAAGTCGCAGTCCACAATAGTCCAAAGCTGTTACTTTCCTTGCGTTTTGTCCGTTAACTCAAAATAGTAATCGCAGTCAACTAACCACAGAAATCCAGTAGCAAACCGCAGACAAGCAATGGAACAGTAGAGCTAATTGCAGTCAAGAAAACCGACCCAAACTCAATCCAATCTTCAAAAATACGTATCATATGGCAAAACCAACTGAGAAATAATGTAACACTAACACAAATGATCATAAAAGTACACCTCTAACATGTCAACTAACACTAGATAAATCAAACCAAGATGTTTTCAAGAAAAACACTACTAACTCACAAAACCACACAAACCACACCAAATAAGATTCACCAAGGCCCTAAGATAAAACCTTGGCTCTTGATACCAATTATAGGATAGTAACTAAGTTACAAACATGATGTTTCTTATGTTTTGGGTGGCGTATAGATTAAGAGAAAAGGAAGAAGAGAGAAAACTTGGAACCTTGAGAGAGAAAGTGAAATGTTAGATTAAGAATTATGAGAAGGTCCAACCCTCTCCACATGTGGAGAGGGGTATTTATAGTTCCTAACAATAAAAGATAAAACGCCCACACCCGGGCTGTGGATCAAGCATACAGTGGGTAAAGACCCGTCCTTCTTCCAAAATGTTACTTAATCTAATTCTAACTAATTACTAAACTAACTACGAGCTAACTTAATGCTATTACAATATTTAGGTGACCGAGTCTTTTATAGGAATATTTGTATTCCTAACAACAACAAAAACTACTTTCATTTTCTTTCCCTCTTTTTACTCAACTTGAGAAGATAGTGTAACTTTTTTGTCACTTTTTGCTGTCTTCTTTTTTGATGCAGACTGGCTTGAACCTTCGCAACATCTTCTGGCCAATCATGATCCATTGGGACGAGCATTTTCCAGGGATGAATGATTATAATTCTTGATAAAACTATAAATACATTAGTCGTCAATGAAGACTAGCCACAATGAAACATGATTGACCTGAAGAAATCTACAAAATTTCGTAGTACAGTTGTGCAATGTTATCACAACCTGAGTACTAACTAAACAAGCTACTTAAACACAAATAATCTAATTAACTTGCAAACATATCAATACATCAATTTCAAGGAACCCTTAATAATCCATCCGAACCCTTAATAATCCATCTCAAACACTCTATAACATCTATAGCAGACAATAAGAATCAAGCAACCCTTAATAATCCATCCGAACTACACAAAAAATCATAACCTAATCAACTTAAAAATCTTATTAGCATACAATTAAAAAACTAATAAATGAATGACTTGATAAACACCCAAATGGATGCCTGTATTGATGATAAAACAATCAAGCTCTTATATAGAGTGTTTATTTTGATTATTTATTGCTTGATTTCATTTTTGTTACTTCATTTTGAAACCTCTAAATTCGCTGAAGATACCTATTTCACCAATATGTGTTTCTTATGTATGTAATATTTTAGAGTGTGAGATATAAGGTAACTCAATTGCTTATAAATAAAGTATATTTAAAATAAAAACACAAGATTATGACATAATTAAAAACCTAAATCATATTTATTACTATTAAAGATTAAGGAGGGTAATTACATGTCCCAGTTCCTTCAAAACAACAACCAAAAACATAACAAGCTAAGGAACCACCAAACCCAACCAAAAAGACACTACTTAAACAACCATTCAACTGGATCTTTGATCATAATAATCCATATCGGTAATGGCTTCCTCCTTCTTGGATACCAGAGCACGAAGGTCAACCAAAATGGCCGAAAGGGACTCCAGCAAACGGTGCTCCATCACTTGAACCTCCTCAAGGGACTCATAACCATCAGAAGCAGCTTCTTCTTCATCAAAGTTAAGATTTAAATCCTCAACCATTCTCTCGGTGCGCTTATCAACACTTATCCGCAGCTCATCACGCTTCTCACCCAAACACCTGATCATTACTTCATTTAGAGGAATTTCTTGACTGAAGAGGAATTTGAGACATTTGTGAAGTTTATTAGACCCACACAAATCTTTTAGTTCATCAAGATTAGGAGATCTAGACATGTTTTTAGATGATGATTTGATAATGGTTAAGTAAGAAATTGTGTTTTTAGATGATGATTTATGTGGCTAGTGATGAAACTAGATACGGTAATTAATTAATAATCTACTCTCCAAACATATATATATGGCTGTGTAAACTAAATCATTGTAAAAAGTAATGACAGAGTACTAATTCAGAGTATCAAGTCTTCCCATGCAGTCTGCTCATGTTCTCATGTAAATCAATCAAATCACTATTTAATTTTTTAATATGTAAGTGTTAATTAATGTATAATTTAGTACAAATTATGACACTCTAGTAATTAAAGGTAATTTGTGCTTTATTTGATACAACATACAAATTCAAAATATATATAACATGTTAAAAAGATTCTGATATATGAATAACTATATTTTAAATGATCACTACATTTAATACTTATGATAAAGATGACTAAAAAAAAGATGGTGGTGGTGGTTGCTGGTGGTGGTAGTGGTGGTGGCTGCTGGTGGTGGTGGTGGTTGCTGGTGGTGGCGATGGTGATGGTGGTGGTGGCTGGTGGTGGTAGTGGTGGTAGTGGTGGTGGTACTGGCTGATGGTGGTGGTGGTGGTGGCTGATAGTGGTGGTGGTGGTGGCTATTGGTAGGTGGTGGTGGTTGCTACTGGTGGTGGTGGCTGGTGGTTGTGGTGGTGGTGGTGGTGACAGGTTGTGGAGGTGGTGGTGGTGGTTGCTGTTGGTGGTGGTGGCTGGTTGTGGTTGTGGTGGTGGTGGTGGTTTTGGCTGTTGGTGGTAGTGGCTGATGGTGGTAGCAGTGGCTGATGGTGGTTGCTGCTGGTGGTGGTGGCTGGTAGGTGTGGTGGTAGTGGTGGTGGTGGTGGTGGTGATGCTGGTGGTGGTGGTTGGTGACGCTGGTGGTGGTGGTTGGTTGTGATTGTGGTGGTGGTGGTAGTGGTTGTGGCTGGCTGGTGGTGGTGGTGGTGGTTTCTGCTGGTGGTGGCTAGTTGTGGTTGTGGTGGTGTCTGGTGTGGTGGTGGTGGTTGTGGCTGGTGGTGGTAGTGGCTAATGGTGGTAGTTGTGGCTGGTGGTGGTTGCTGCTGGTGGTGGTGGCTGGTGGTTGTGGTGGTAGTGGTGGCTGGTTGCGGTGGTGGTGGTTGTGGTTGCTGCTGGTGGTAGCTAGTTTTTGTTGTGGTGGTGTCTGGTGTGGTGGTGGCTGTGGCTGGTGGTGGTAGTTGTTGATGGTGGTGGTGGTGGCTGGTGGTTGTAGTGGCTGATGGTGGTGGTGGTTGGTTGTGATTGTGGTGGTGGTGGTAGTGGTTGTGGCTGGTGGTGGTTTCTGCTGGTGGTGGCTAGTTGTGGTTGTGGTGGTGTCTGGTGTGGTGGTGGTGGTTGTGGCTGGTGGTGGTGGCTGGTGGTGGTAGTGGTGGCTGGTGGTGGTTGCAGCTGGTGTTTATGGTAGGTGGTTGTGGTGGTGGTGGTGGTGGTGGCTGGTTGTGGTAGTGGTTGCTGCTGGTGGTGGCTGGTTATGGTTGTCGTGGTCTATAGGGGTGGTGGTGGTTGTGGCTGGTGGTGGTAATGGCTAATAGTTGTTTGTGGTGGTGTCTGGTGGTGGTGGCTGCTGGTGGTGGTTGGTTGTGGTTGTGGTGGTGTCTGGTGGTGGTGGTAGTGGTGGCTGGTGGTGGTTACTGCTGGTGGTGGTGGCTAGTGATTGTGGTGGTGGTGGTGGCTGGTTGTGGTGGTGGTGGTGGTTGTTGGTGGTGGTGGCTAGTTTTGGTTGTGGTGGTGTCTAGTGTAGTGGTGGTGGTTGTGGGTGGTGGTGGTAGTAGTTGATGGTGGTGGTGGTGGCTGGTGGTGGTAGAGGCTGATGGTGGTAGTGGTGGCTGGTGGTGGTTGCTGTTGGTGGTTGTGGTGGTGGTGGTGGGGTTGGTGATGCTGGTGGTTGGGGTGGTGGTGGTGGTGGTGGCTGGTTGTGGGGGTGGTGGTGGTTGTTGCTGGTGGTGGCTGGTTGTGGTTGCGGTGGTGTCTGGTGGTAGTGGTGGTTGTGGCTGGTGGTGGCAGTGGCTAATGGTGGTGGTGGTGGCAAGTGGTTGCTGGTGGTAGTTGCTGGTGGTGGTGGTGGCTGGTGGTTGTGGTGGTGGTGGTGGCTGGTTATGGTGGTGGTGGTGGTGCTGGTTGCAGCTGGTGGTAGCTAGTTGTGGTTGTGGTGGTGTCTGGTGTGGTGGTGGTGGTTGTGGCTGGTGGTGGTAGTGGTTAATGGTGGTGGTGGTGGTGGCTGGTGGTTGTAGTGGCTGATGGTGGTAGTCGTGGCTGGTGGTTGCTGCTGGTGGTTGTGGTGGTGGTGGTGGTGTTGGTGATGTTGGTGGTTGTAGTGGTGGTGGTGGTGGCTGGTTTTGGAGGTGGTTGTGGTGGTTGCTGCTGGTGGTGGCTGGTTGTGGTTGTGGTGGTGTATGGTGGTGGTCGTGGTTGTAACTGGTGGTGGTAGAGGCTAATGGTGGTGGTGGTGGTTACTGCTGGTGGTGGTGGCTGGTGGTTGTGGTGGTGGTGGCTGGTGGTGGCTGGTTGTAGTGGTGGTGGTGGTGGTTGCTGCTGGTGGCGGCTACTTGTAGTTCTGGCGGTTTCTGATGTGGTGGTGGCAGTTGTGGCTGGTGTTGGTAGTAGTTGATGGTGGTGGTTGTGGCTAGTGGTGGTAGTGGCTGATAGTGGTAGTGGTGGCTGGTGGTTGTTGCTGCTGGTGGTTGTAGCAGGTGGTTGTGGTGGTGGTGGTGGTGGTGTTGGTGATGCTGATGGTTATGGTGGTGGTGGTGGTGGCTGGTTGTGGTAGTGCTTGCTGCTGGTGGCGGCTGGTCATGGTTGTGGTGGTATCTGGTGGTGGTGGTGGTTGTGGCTGGTGGTGGTAATGGCTAATGGTGGTGGTGGCTGCTGGTGGTGGTTGCTGCTGGTGGTGGTGGCTAGTGGTTGTGGTGGTTGTGGTGGCTGGTTGTGGTGGTGGTGGTGCTGGTTGCTGCTGGTGGTGGCTAGTTGTGGTTAAGGTGGTGTTTGGTGTAGTGGTGGTGGTCATGGCTGGTGGTGGTAGTGGTTGATGGTGGTGGTGGTGGCTGGTGGTGGTAGTGGCTGATGGTGGTAGTGGTGGCTGGTGGTGGTTGTTGTTGGTGGTTGTGGTGGTGGTGGTGTTGTTGGTGATGCTAGTGCTTGGGGGTGGTGGTGGTGGCTGGTTGTGGTGGTGGTGGTGGTGGTTGCTGCTGGTGGTGGCTGGTTGTGGTTGTGGTGGTGTCTGGTGGTGGTGGTGGTGGTTGTGGCTGGTGGTGGTAGTAGCTAATGGTGGTTGCTGCTGGTGGTGGTGGCTGGTTGTTGTGGTGGTGATGGTGGCTGGTTGTGGTGGTTGCTGCTGGTGGTAGCTAGTTGTCGTTGTGGTGGTGTTTGGTGTGGTGGTGGTGGTAGTGGTTGATGGTGTTGGTGGTGACTGGTGGTGGTAGTGTCTGATGGTGGTAGTGGTGGCTGGTGGTGGTTGCTGCTGGTGGTTGTTGCTAGTGGTTGTGGTGGTGGTGGTGGTGTTGGTGATGCTAGTGGTTGTGTTGGTGGTGGTGGTGGCTGGTTGTGATGGTGGTGGTGGTGGTTGTTGCTGGTGGTAGCTGGTTGTGGTTGTGGTGGTGTATGGTGGTGGTGGTGGTGGTTGTGGCTGGTGGTGGTAATGGCTAATGGTGGTGGTGGTGGCTGGTGGTGGTTGTTGCTGGTGGTAGTGGCGGCTGGTTGTGGTGGTGGTGGTGGTTTCTGCTGGTGGTGGCTAGTTGTGGTTGTAGTGTTGTCTGGTGGTGGTGGTGGTTGGGCTGGTGGTGGTAATGGCTAATGGTGGTGGTGGTGGCTGGTGGTGGTGGTGGCTGGTGGTTGTGGTGCTGGTGGTGTCTTGTTGTAGTAGTGGTAGTGGTGGTTGCTGCTGGTGGTGGCTAGTTGTGGTTGTGGCGGTGTCTGGTGTAGTGGTGTTGGTTGTGGCTGGTGGTGGTAGTCGTTGATGGTGGTGGTGGTGGCTGGTGGTGGTATTGGCTGATGGTGGTAGTGGTGGCTGGTGGTGGTTGCTGTTGGTGGTTGTGGTGGTGGTGTTGGTGTTGGTGATGCTGGTGGTGGTGGTAATGGTGGCTGGTTGTGGTGATGGTGGTGGTTGCTGCTGGTGGTGGCTGGTTGTGGTTCTGGTGGTGTCTGGTAGTGGTGGTGGTGGTTGTGGCTGGTGGTGGTAGTGGCTAATAGTGGTGGTGGTGGCTGGTGGTGGTTGCTGCTGGTGGTGGTGGCTGGTGGTTGTGGTGGTGGTGGTAGCTGGTTGCCGTGGTGGTGGTTGTGGTTGCTGCTGGTGGTAGCTAGTTTTTGTTGTGGTGGTGTCTGGTGTGGTGGTGGCTGTGGCTGGTGGTGGTAGTGGTTGATGGTGGTGGTGGTGGCTGGTGGTTGTAGTCGCTGATGGTGGTGGTGGTGGCTGGTGGTTGCTGCTGGTTGTTGTGGTGGTGGTGGTGATATTGGTGAAGCTGGTGGTTGTGGTGGTGGTGGTGGCTGGTTGTGGTGGTGGTTGTGGCTGGTGGTGGTAATGGCTAATGGTGGTGGTGGCTGCTTGTGGTGGTTGCTGCTGGTGGTGGTAATGGCTAATGGTGGTGGTGGTTGTGGCTGGTGGTGGTAATGGCTAATGGTGGTGGTGGCTGCTGGTGGTAGTTGCTGGTGGTGGTGGTGGCTAGTGGTTGTGGTGGTGGTGGTGGCTAGTTGTGGTGGCTGTGGTGGTTGCTGCTGGTGGTGGCTGGTTGTGGTTGTGGTGGTGTCAGGTGGTGGTGGTGGTTGTGGTTGGTGGTGGTAGTAGCTAATGGTGGTTGTGGCTGGTGGTGGTTGCTGCTGGTGGTGGTGGCTGGTTGTTGTGGTGGTGATGGTGGCTGGTTGTGGTGGTTGCTGCTGGTGGTAGCTAGTTGTGGTTGTAGTGGTGTTTGGTGTGGTAGTGGTGGTAGTGGTTGATGGTGTTGGTGGTGACTGGTGGTGGTAGTGACTGATGGTGGTAGTGGTGGCTGGTGGTGGTTGTTGCTGGTGGTTGTTGCTGGTGGTTGTGGTGGTGGTGGTGATGCTAGTGGTTGTGTTGGTGGTGGTGGTGGCTGGTTGTGATGGTGGTGGTGGTGGTTGTTGCTGGTGGTAGCTGGTTGTGGTTGTGGTGGTGTATGGCGGTGGTGGTGGTTGTGGCTGGTGGTGGTAATGGCTAATGGTGGTGGTGGTGGCTGGTGGTGGTTGTTGCTGGTGGTAGTGGCGGCTGGTTGTCGTGGTAGTGGTGGTTGCTGCTTGTGGTGGGTAGTTGTGGTTGTGGTGGTGTCTGGTGGTGGTGGTTGTGGCTGGTGGTGGTAATGGCTAATGGTGGTGGTGGTGGCTGGTGGTGGTTGCTGCTGCTGGTGGTGGTTGGTGGTTGTGGTGCTGGTGGTGGCTTGTTGTGGTAGTGGTAGTGGTGGTTGCTGCTGGTGGTGGCTAGTTGTGGTTGTGGCGGTGTCTGGTGTAGTGGTGTTGGTTGTGGCTGGTGGTGGTAGTCGTTGATGGTGGTGGAGGTGGCTGGTGGTGGTAGTGGTGGCTGGTGGTGGTTGCTGTTGGTTGTTGTGGTGGTGGTGTTGGTGTTGGTGATGCTGGTGGTGGTGGTGATGGTGGCTGGTTGTGGTGATGGTGGTGGTTGCTGCTGGTGGTGGCTAGTTGTGGTTGTGGTGGTGTCTGGTAGTGGTGGTGGTGGTTGTGGCTGGTGGTGGTAGTGGCTAATGGTGGTGGTGGTGGCTAGTGGTGGTTGCTGCTGGTGGTGGTGGCTGGTGGTTGTGGTGGTAGTGGTGGTTGGTTGCGGTGGTGATGGTTGTGGTTTCTGCTGGTGGTAGCTAGTTTTTGTTGTGGTGGTGGCTGTGGCCGGTGGGGGTAGTGGTTGATGGTGGTGGTGGTGGCTGGTGGTTGTAGTGGCTGATGGTGGTAGTCGTGGCTGGTGGTTGCTGCTGGTGGTTGTGGTGGTGGTGGTGGTGTTGGTGATGTTGGTGGTTGTGGTGGTGGTGGTGGTGGCTGGTTTTGGAGGTGGTTGTGGTGGTTGCTGCTGGTGGTGGCTGGTTGTGGTTGTGGTGGTGTATGGTGGTGGTCGTGGTTGTAACTGGTGGTGGTAGTGGCTAATGGTGGTGGTGGTGGCTGGTGGTTGTGGTGGTGGTGGCTGGTGGTGGCTGGTTGTAGTGGTGGTGGTGGTGGTTGCTGCTGGTGGCGGCTACTTGTAGTTCTGGCGGTTTCTGATGTGGTGGTGGCAGTTGTGGCTGGTGTTGGTAGTAGTTGATGGTGGTGGTTGTGGCTAGTGGTTGTAGTGGCTGATAGTGGTAGTGGTGGCTGGTGGTTGTTGCTGCTGGTGGTTGTGGCAGGTGGTTGTGGTGGTGGTGGTGTTGGTGATGCTGATGGTTATGGTGGTGGTGGTGGTGGCTGGTTGTGGTAGTGGTTGCTGCTGGTGGCGGCTGGTCATGGTTGTGGTGGTGTCTGGTGGTGGTGGTGGTTGTGGCTGGTGGTGGTAATGGCTAATGGTGGTGGTGGCTGCTGGTGGTGGTTACTGCTGGTGGTGGTGGCTAGTGGTTGTGGTGGTGGTGGTGGCTGGTTGTGGTGGTGGTGGTGCTGGTTGCTGCTGGTGGTGGCTAGTTGTGGTTAAGGTGGTGTTTGGTGTAGTGGTGGTGGTCGTGGCTGGTGGTGGTAGTGGTTGATGGTGGTGGTGGTGGCTGGTGGTGGTAGTGGCTGATGGTGGTAGTGTTGGCTGGTGGTGGTTGTTGTTGGTGGTTGTGGTGGTGGTGGTGTTGTTGGTGATGCTAGTGGTTGGGGGGTGGTGGTGGTGGCTGGTTGTGGTGGTGGTGGTGGTGGTTGCTGCTGGTGGTGGCTGGTTGTGGTTGTGGTGGTGTCTGGTGGTGGTGGTGGTTGTGGCTGGTGGTGGTAGTAGCTAATGGTGGTTGTGGCTGGTGGTGGTTGCTGCTGGTGGTGGTGGCTGGTTGTTGTGGTGGTGATGGTGGCTGGTTGTGGTGGTTGCTGCTGGTGGTAGCTAGTTGTCGTTGTGGTGGTGTTTGGTGTGGTGGTGGTGGTAGTATTGATGGTGTTGGTGGTGACTGGTGGTGGTAGTGGCTGATGGTGGTAGTGGTGGCTGGTGGTGGTTGCTGTTGGTGGTTGTTGCTAGTGGTTGTGGTGGTGGTGGTGGTGGTGTTGGTGATGCTAGTGGTTGTGTTGGTGGTGGTGGTGGCTGGTTGTGATGGTGGTGGTGGTGGTTGTTGCTGGTGGTAGCTGGTTGTGGTTGTGGTGGTGTATGGTGGTGGTGGTGGTGGTTGTAGCTGGTGGTGGTAATGACTAATGGTGGTGGTGGTGGCTGGTGGTGGTTGTTGCTGGTGGTAGTGGCGGCTGGTTGTGGTGGTGGTGGTGGTTGCTGCTGGTGGTGGCTAGTTGTGGTTGTGGTGGTGTCTGGTGGTGGTGGTGGTTGTGGCTGGTGGTGGTAATGGCTAATGGTGGTGGTGGTGGCTGGTGGTGGTTGCTGCTGCTGGTGGTGGCTGGTGGTTGTGGTGCTGGTGGTGTCTTGTTGTAGTAGTGGTAGTGGTGGTTGCTGCTGGTGGTGGCTAGTTGTGGTTGTGGCGGTGTCTGGTGTACTGGTGTTGGTTGTGGCTGGTGGTGGTAGTTGTTGATGGTGGTGGTGGTGGCTGGTGGTGGTATTGGCTGATGGTGGTAGTGGTGGCTGGTGGTGGTTGCTGTTGGTGGTTTTGGTGGTGGTGTTGGTGTTGGTGATGCTGGTGGTGGTGGTGATGGTGGCTGGTTGTGGTCATGGTGGTGGTTGCTGCTAGTGGTGGCTGGTTGTGGTTCTGGTGGTGTCTGGTAGTGGTGGTGGTGGTTGTGGCTGGTGGTGGTAGTGGCAAATGGTAGTGGTGGTGGCTGGTGGTGGTTGCTGCTGGTGGTGGTGGCTGGTGGTTGTGGTGGTGGTGGTGGCTGGTTGAGGTGGTGGTGGTGGTGGTGGTTGTGGTTGCTGCTGGTGGTAGCTAGTTTTTGTTGTGGTGGTGTCTGGTGTGGTGGTGGCTGTGGCTGGTGGTGGTAGTGGTTGATGGTGGTGGTGGTGGCTGGTGGTTGTAGTGGCTGATGGTGGTGGTGGTGGTGGTGGTTGCTGCTGGTTGTTGTGGTGGTGGTGGTGATATTGGTGATGCTGGTGGTTGTGGTGGTGGTGGTGGCTGGTTGTGGTGGTGGTTGTGGCTGGTGGTGGTAATGGCTAATGGTGGTGGTGGCTGCTTGTGGTGGTTGCTGCTGGTGGTGGTAATGGCTAATGGTGGTGGTGGTTGTGGCTGGTGGTGGTAATGGCTAATGGTGGTGGTGGCTGCTGGTGGTAGTTGCTGCTGGTGGTGGTGGCTAGTGGTTGTGGTGGTGGTGGTGGCTGGTTGTGGTGGTGGTGGTGGTTGCTGCTGGTGGTGGTGGCTGGTTGTGGTTGTGGTGGTGTCAGGTGGTGGTGGTGGTTGTGGTTGGTGGTGGTAGTAGCTAATGGTGGTTGTGGCTGGTGGTGGTTGCTGCTGGTGGTGGTGGCTGGTTGTTGTGGTGGTGATGGTGGCTGGTTGTGGTGGTTGCTGCTGGTGGTAGCTAGTTGTGGTTGTAGTGGTGTTTAGTGTGGTGGTGGTGGTAGTGGTTGATGGTGTTGGTGGTGACTGGTGGTGGTTGTGACTGATGGTGGTAGTGGTGGCTGGTGGTGGTTGCTGCTGGTGGTTGTTGCTGGTGGTTGTGGTGGTGGTGGTGATGCTAGTGGTTGTGTTGGTGGTGGTGGTGGTGGTGGCTGGTTGTGATGGTGGTGGTGGTTGTTGCTGGTGGTAGCTGGTTGTGGTTGTGGTGGTGTATGGCGGTGGTGGTGGTTGTGGCTGGTGGTGGTAATGGCTAATGGTGGTGGTGGTAGCTGGTGGTGGTTGTTGCTGGTGGTAGTGGAGGCTGGTTGTCGTGGTAGTGGTGGTTGCTGCTGGTGGTGGCTAGTTGTGGTTGTGGTGGTGTCTGGTGGTGGTGGTGGTTGTGGCTGGTGGTGGTAATGGCTAATGGTGGTGGTGGTGGCTGGTGGTGGTTGCTGCTGCTGGTGGTGGTTGGTGGTTGTGGTGCTGGTGGTGGCTTGTTGTGGTAGTGGTAGTGGTGGTTGCTGCTGGTGGTGGCTAGTTGTGGTTGTGGCGGTGTCTGGTGTAGTGGTGTTGGTTGTGGCTGGTGGTGGTAGTCGTTGATGGTGGTGGAGGTGGCTGGTGGTGGTAGTGGTGGCTGGTGGTGGTTGCTGTTGGTGGTTGTGGTGGTGGTGTTGGTGTTGGTGATGCTGGTGGTGGTGGTGATGGTGGCTGGTTGTGGTGATGGTGGTGGTTGCTGCTGGTGGTGGCTAGTTGTGGTTGTGGTGGTGTCTGGTAGTGGTGGTGGTGGTTGTGGCGGGTGGTGGTAGTGGCTAATGGTGGTGGTGGTGGTTGCTGCTGGTGGTGGTGGCTGGTGGTTGTGGTGGTAGTGGTGGTTGGTTGCGGTGGTGGTGGTGGTTGTGGTTGCTGCTGGTGGTAGCTAGTTTTTGTTGTGGTGGTGTCTGGTGTGGTGGTGGCTGTGGCCGGTGGTGGTATTGGTTGATGGTGGTGGTGGTGGCTGGTGGTTGTAGTGGCTGATGGTGGTGGTGGTGGCTGGTGGTTGTTGCTGGTTGTTGTGGTGGTGGTGGTGGTGTTGGTGATGCTGGTGGTTGTGGTGGTGGTGGTGGCTGGTTGTGGTGGTGGTTGTGGCTGGTGATGGTAATGGCTAATTGTGGTGGTGGCTGCTGGTGGTTGTTGCTGCTGGTGGTGGTAATGGCTAATGGTGGTGGTGGTTGTAGCTGGTGGTGGTAATGACTAATGGTGGTGGTGGCTAGTGGTGGTGGTTGCTGCTGGTGGTGGTGGCTAGTGGTTGTGGTGGTGGTGGTGGCTGGTTGTGGTGGTGGTGGTTGCTGCTTGTGGAGGCTGGTTATGGTTGTGGTGGTGTACGGTGGTGGTGGTAGTGGTTGTGGCTGGTGGTAGTAGTGGCTAATGGTGGTGGTGGTGGCTGGTGGTTGTGGTGGTGGTGGTGGCTAGTTGTAGTGGTGGTGGTGGTGGTTGCTGGTAGTGGTGGCTAGTTATGGTTGTGGTGGTGTCTGGTGTGGTGGTGTCGGTTGTGGCTGGTGGTGGTAGTGGTTGATGGTGGTGGTGGTGGCTGGTGGTGGTTGCTGCTGCTAGTGGTGGTTGTGGTTGTGGTGGTGGCTGGTGGTTTAGTCTGTTTTCATCTGTTTCTTCCGTTTTTACATATTTTTGTTTGTTTTTACACGATTTTGTGTTTAATTAATCAACCGAATAAAAATATAACTGATTTAATGAAACTAAACTAATAAACAACACGATTTACATGTTTAGTCCGTTTTCATCCATTTTTACCCATTTTTGTTTGTTTTTACGTGTTTTTTATGTGTTATGACCCGAATAAAAATATAACCGATTTAATGAAACCGAACTAATCCAACAACACGGTTTACACGTTTAATCCCTTTTCATCGGTTTTCATCCGTTTTTACCCATTTTTATCTGTTTTTTCACGTTTTTTATATGTTATGACCCGAATAAAAACATAACCGATTTAATGAAACCGAACTAATCCAACAACACGATTTACACGTTTAGTCCCTTTTCATACGTTTCTATCCGTTTTTACCCATTTTTATTTGTTTTTACATGTTATTTATGTGTTATGACCCGAATAAAAATATAACCGATTTAATGAAACCGAACTAATCCAACAACACGATTTACACGTTTAGTCCCTTTTTATCCGTTTCCATCCGTTTTTACCTATTTATGTTTGTTTTTACAGGTTTTTTATATGTTATGACCCGAATAAAAATATAACCGATTTAATGAAACCAAACTAATCTAAGAACACGTTTTACACGTTTATTCCTTTTTCATCCGTTTCCATCCGTTTTTACCCATTTTTGTTTGTTTTTACACGTTTTTTATGTTTTCTGACCCGAATAAAAATATAACCGATTTAATGAAACCGAACTAATCCAACAACACGATTTACACGTTTAGTCACTTTTCATCGGTTTTCATCTGTTTTTACCCAATTTTGTTTGTTTTACACATTTTTTATGTGTTATGACCCGAATAAGAATATAACCGATTTAATGAAACTGAACTAATCCAACAACACGATTTACACGTTTAGTCCATTTTCATCGGTTTCCATCCGTTTTTACCCATTTTTGTTTGTTTTTACGTGTTTTTTATGTGTTATGACCCGAATAAAAATATAACCGATTTAATGAAACCGAACTAATCCAACAACACGATTTACAAGTTTAGTCCCTTTTCATCGGTTTCCATCCGTTTTTACCCATTTTTGTTTGTTTTTACACCTTTTTTATGTGTTATGACCTGAATAAAAATATAACCGATTTAATGAAACCGAACTTATCCACCAACACAATTTACGCGTTTAGTCCCTTTTCATCCGTTTCCATCCGTTTTTACCCATTTTTGTTTGGTTTTACACGTTTTTTATGTGTTATGACCCGAATAAAAATATAACCGATTTAATGAAACCGAACTAATCCAACAACACGGTTTACACGTTTAGTCCCTTTTCATCGGTTTCCATCCATTTTTACCCATTTTTGTTTGTTTTTCACGTTTTTTATGTGTTATAACCCGAATAAAAATATAACCGATTTAATGAAACCGAACTAATCCAACAACACGATTTACACGTTTAGTCCCTTTTCATCCGTTTTCATACGTTTTGTAACACCCCAACCCAACAAGGGCTAAAGTGTAATATTATGGTGTCTTTTCAGAACATAAAGCGCAAGCGGAAGACTTAGCTCAATAAATTACAAATGTTGTGACTAAAAGGACTAATAAAACAAATACCATCAAAATCAACTTTTGAAATAATCAAACAAAAATCTAAATAAATCCATGAAAACTAAAGTAGGGTTGGTCCACAAAAACTCCTACTCTCAACACTCAATCCCAGCCTCCAACTTGATACCTGCCGCATGGAAAAGAAAATGCGGCTGAGCTATTGCTCAGTGAACAGATATAAATATATGAAAGAGAACCGAACATAAACAAATAAACAGGCAATCAAATGTGAACCTGCTAAGTGTAAAAGTCGTAAAGAATGTGAAGGGTCATATGAAAATGGCAATCAAAGCATGATACAAAAATAGTCAAAGGGATAGTAACGGAAGTTGCTCAAGTACCAAAACAATCAATCAAACATTTCATTTCACAATTCATTATACCGTCAATTCATAAGTTGTACAAGGAGGGGAGACCTCTCAAGTACCAAAAGTGAAATGGGGTGCATGGCACGCACTACCAATCACTAAGTCAATCAATATTCAATCATTCATTTAGCCTAGGATGCATCCATACGCTCACTGCAAAACAGAATACATATGCAAGTACTAGACTGTACATACATATACAGAATGGCCATATGCACCATAATCATTATAACAGAAGGGAACGCCGTGGATCAATCACACCTCCACAGAAAGTGTCATGCCATTGGTGCCTCAATGTCATGGCCATGGTACCTCCATGGCTAGATAATACTTTGGGCAGTGGGTCAATTCAAACGGGCCAAAACACAGGGATCATAACAATGAGATCATATCAGATGAATCATAACAAAAGAATCATATCAATGGTTCAAATCAAATGGTTCATACCATAACAACGGATCAAAGTCGAGGAATACGAATCATGAGAAATGAATAATTAAACAAACGAACCAACCGATAACGATATAAAGGAAAGTGGGTATCCAGAATATCCGTACTAATACGAATTGCAAATGAAAGAATATCTAAAAGTAAGACTGAATATCCGTACCAATACGAAATGCAATTGAAATAATGTCTAAAAGTAAGACTGAATATCCGTACCAATACGAAATGCAATTGAAATAATGTCTAAAAGTAAGACTGAATATCCGTACCTTAATTCAATTAAACGTAAAGCAAACGAATCAATGGACATTCTTCAACGAATCTACACGGATTAAGGTTCATAACATATTTAGTAATTTTTTTGATGTTAGTCAACTTAGGGTTTAACGATATCATTAAAGTCATTTAATGATCACTTAGGGTTACAATTATACTATATACTAAAACCCAAAATGTTGGGCTCTCGAAAAACGTGATCCAAGAGCCACGTGTCCATGTTTGATTGGGTAATTTGTTGATTAAATTGCTAACACACCCTCTTATTGGGTGTCAAGCATCGAAAAAAGTGAACATGTACTGTTCATCCAAAAAACTAACATCTTATTGGCTGTTATTCCGTAATTACACCCCGTAACAATAGTAATCGTGGTTTAAGGTTAGATTTTTCCAGATTTCCCAAAAAAAAATTCACCGCCTCTCCTTTTATCTTCTCCAAATTTCTCTCATAAGTCCTAGAAAATTCCATAGCTCATTCTTCTCATCCATCTCATTGCTACCAAAGAAGAACCTCTTCACCAAAAAATAGAAACTAATTGCATCATCAAAACCAACAAAACGCACACACGACAACACAAATCCAAAGACCCATCAATCAATTGATATTTTGTAACCCTTTTTCGGATTTTTTTTTGTCTGAATTATTAATTGTAGGTAAATGATGAAAGGTGAAAGTTCAATCAAAACAGGTTAAGCAAGCTGGGAGTTTATATGTTAAGAAGAATCAATTATGTGCTGCTATTGATGGTTATACAGAGGTATATACATAATTTTTTTACAAATTTGTTGTTAATGTATATAAGGTGTTTGGTGTAATGCTTGAACGAGGTTTCGGATTCTTCAAACCATTTTTCTTTGGCACATGAGGTGGCGGGTTTGGGTAGGTAACACAACGGAAATGTTACCTGATATGTATTGGGTTTTGGTAGGTAAAACCATCCTTAAACATATCGTCTTTTTAACCTGTTTGTAGACGGTGAGTAATTCAAAAATAAAATGGATAAATTGAATAGTGTTTGTAACTTGATTATATCGGCTAAAAATGAAAGGTTTCCTGATCTAAAGAAGATGTTCGCGTGTGGAATAGGTGTTTTATTTGGTGTTGAATAAAAAATAAAAAATAAAATAAAAAATAAAAAAATAGATGTCCTTACATTTGTTTGAATGGTCTAAAACCATTATCTGTTACACTTGCCTTACCTATTTTCTTTTTACAATAACAGGCTGATGTTTGACATATGTATGTGAATAAGCTTGCCATGATAAAGGAAACTGCTACACGATAAAAGGAATAAGTTTTATGGTAAAAGGTATGTGTTGCACAGGTTTAAGGTTTTATATTCAACTAGCAATCTTTTCTTTTTGCTTATTGATTGCCGAAATATGTCGTTAAGTTAGGAAGCTGAAAAGATATGCAGTCCATTACGACAGGGCTGGCCGCCTAAGTGTAAGTATTATACATATTTTGCTTCTTATAGAGTATACGAATAATGTTCGCATTGGTCTCTGCGCATAATAATAATAATAATAATAATAATAATAATAATAATAATAATAATAATAATAATAATAATAATAATAATAATAATAATAATAATAGAACTCAGTTTGTTGCTTTATGTAGTATTTATTGATTATCAGAAAATGTTACAATAAAATGATGATTTAACTAAAAAATGGTGGTATGTTTGGATGCAGTTTCTGGAATTAGCTGGAAACAACCATTGGTAGAAATGGACCGAAGCCCCATGGTGCGAAAAGGCATGAAGAAAATAAAGAGGAATATGTTTTGGGTTCAGATGATTTGCACCATTAAAAGTTCGCCAAGTAATGGTATGTAGTAATTCCTTCTGTTTATTATTGTATTATAGGGAAGCTCATATATTTTTCCAAATCGCTCTTACTCCATGGAGTTACTTTCATTGGAAGGACAATATCACTTTCGAAATTAAAGGTACATTTTTTTTATTTATCACACCCTCAATTTTCAATCAAAACTCAATCTAGAACTATAAACTATACATCAGGTATTTAATGCATCAACAGCCAATTGCAACAAAATTATGAGTGTTACTCAGATTTGAGTAAATTTGCATTCACAATAAAATCAGTGTCGTCGTAATATAAGCTAGCATGCTTTCGCTTTTCGTTACTTTTTGCATAAAAAATACGAAACTCAGAACCACATTATCTGTAGTTACATGGAATACGCGCATATATGTTGGGATATTTGCTGATGCGGGTTTGGAGGCTGAAATGGGTAGGTTTGGGGGCGGATATCGGGTTGTTTATGTGTTAAAACGGGGTTTGAAAAGGGTGGATTTGGGTGCTGAAGTAGGGGCTGAAGTGGGTGTGTTTGGATGTTGGAATGGGTGCGTTTGGGGGCTGAAGTGGGGGTTGAAATGGGTGGGTTTGGGTGCTGAAACAGTGGCTGATATTTGTTGCGTTTGGGTGCTCAAATGAGGGCTGAAACGTGTAGGTTTAGGGGATGAAATATGTAGGTTTGGAGGATGAAATGGGTGACTTCGGTGGCTGAAATGGGTGTGGGTTTGTTGGCTGAAATGGGTGTGTTTGGGGGCTGAAATCGGGGTGTGTAAGTGCTAAAACAGGGGCTGAAAAGGATGGACTTCGGTGCTAGAATGGGGATGAAATGGGTCCGTTTGGATGCCAATGTTCACGGTAAGTAAGATTTATTCATGATTGGGTGTATTTCAGTTATACGAGTTATTCCTCGCACGTACCAAGGTAGTCGGTTACATTATACTAAATAACATATTCTCAGACATGGAGAATAATCATCATGAAAGATACAAAGGTAACTGAAAAGATATACATGATTTGCAAAATTCTTTTACATATTTTTCTATTATCATTTTTTTATTAGTCTATTCCTATGCAGCACCCAAAACCGATCCTGTGCCTAAGAATAATATTCCAAAGCAAATGGTTGTTCTGCGTCAAACTACATGGCGAATTGGACAACATGTTACAAAGGTTTTTTATATTTTATTTTATTTTATTTTATTACGTGTCAAAATGGGCTGTTTTTTAGTGCATGTCAAAATGCGTCGGCTGCAGACTTTATGAAGGACAACCCACTCAACACTTTGTGAATCGTTTTTTTTTTAATAGTGTTTAACGGTTCATTTCATGATGGTGATGCACATGTTTTACATCTCAAAACCCAATGTCTTTAAAAGCCCAAATTCAGAAACCTATGTGATTTTTGGACAAGCAAAGATGGGGGACATTAGTCCTTAGCTCATAACTCCAGGCTCAAACTGCCCAACAGTTTAGAATGTATGATATGAGTTCAGTTAAGGCAACACCAGATGCTTTTGCTGCCTCTGCTGAAGGTCCAGGCAAGTATGAACCTACTGTACTTGCCGTGTCGAGGCCAAAAGCTGTCATGACTCTCAAGACTCACACTGATGACATTGCGGGTCCTATCATGGAGCTCAACACTTAGGTTTTGATATGTTTGTCTTCTAAAGGAGTTTATTGTTTTTCAATTATCATAAACTTTAGAAGACAGCGCAAGTTTGGCGCCTTTGCTCAATCCATTGTCAGTTCCATTGCATAACCAAAAATGGAGTTTATATATATGTGTTCTTGCAATATGCACATGTAAAACCTAGATTGTATATAAATGTATTCTGATTTGCAATCTTTTCATTTTACTTTTATTGCATTTAAAAAAATACACGTTGCAGAAAAAAAAAACCCCCGCAACGCGCCTGTACCTTAGTAAGACAGTTAAACAACACTTATATTTACATGACCAAAAGCAAAAAAAAAAAAAAAAAAAATACCGAATGTGATTATACACGTTCACATTTAACAAACACGAGGTGTAAAAAAATGCAAAAAAATTCTCCAATATATACATATTATCATGAACAACAAATTCATTTGACAACAATTGCACCAACATATGCATTATCACAAATATTCTATGCATCGATAAAGCATCCCCGCAGCAACGCGCGAGCAAATCTGCTCGTTATGTATTAAATGTCATTAGGTTTAGGGTTTCAAATACATTTAATGTCAATAAGTTAATTTAACCGAAACGTACCAATTATTATTAGTCCGATGATTTTAGTAACCGAAAATATCATTACATATTAGTTAAGTAAATTTTACTAACAAAACAAAACTCATTATATTTTGTGGCTTAACTCACAACTAAAAAAAACATACGTACCACTTGTTGTGGCTTGAGGCCCAGCTTTGAAATTCCAATTACAACTCACGAATGGGACAAACAAACACTGGTTTTATGTATATATTTTTTTCAAATCCAATACATGCTATGGTTTCAGTTAGGGTCGATCAAATATTAAAAAAAACAAAGGTGGCATACTATCGTGTAAGGTTGGAATAGGTTTCGGTCCTACAACAGATTTTATGGCCGATTGGTTGTTTGGGTTTTGGTCGATCATTAAACAGGTTCATGGTCGAGATAGACAGTAACATAGGGTCGATTCATATTAAGCCAAAACAACAAAAACAACAAAAAGAAAAGCAATGATCGAACATAGGAACGAAAAAAATACTTCGATACCTTGAAGGAATAGTCGAAAAATTTGCGAAACCAAAACCATTTGTCGAACGAATTAAGGTAGCAGCAGCAATACAAAGAAAAATTTTGTCGTGTGTATTGTTATTGGTTTTCGAATGGGAGGAAAAGGAGAAGCATGTCTCGGTTAAATATTAAGAAAGAAAATGGTATGACGTTATATGGTTTTAATGGGTTATAATATGGGCAATTAATAGGCTTTTAAAAGTTTTAAAAATATTTCAGTTAGGTAAGGATTAAATGGGTTAAAATAGTGTGTTACTATTCGATTAAAAGGGAATTTAAATGGATTTAAATTTTGGTCAAAAGTTTTAAAGGTATTCGTAGAATGCTAATAAACTTAAATGTAACCAAATTATTAATCTAGGTTAATAATTACTTTTAACGTATTGTAAGTTTTAAAAATTTCAAATTTATCCGAAATTTCGGTTTCCGAATTTTAGGGTTTTACACGTTTTTACCCATTTTTGATTGTTTTTACACGTTTTTTATATGTTATGACCCGAATAAAAACATAACCGATTTAATGAAACCGAACTAATCCAACAACACGATTTACACGTTTAGTCCCTTTTCATCCGTTTCCATCCGTTTTTACCCATTTTTGTTTGTTTTTACACGTTTTTTATGTGTTATGACCCGAATAAAAATATAACCTATTTAATGAAACCGAACTAATCCAACAACACGGTTTATACGTTTAGTCCCTTTTCATCGGTTTCCATCCGTTTTTACCCATTTTTGTTTGTTTTTACTTTTTACACGTTTTTTATGTGTTATGACCCGAATAAAAATATAACCGATTTAATAAACCGAACTAATCCAACAACACGATTTACACGTTTAGTCCCTTTTCATCCGTTTTCATACGTTTTTACCCATTTTTGTTTGTTTTTATACGTTTTTATGTGTTTTGACCCGAATAAAAATATAACTGATTTAATGAAACCGAACTAATCCAACAACACGATTTACACATTTAGTCCCTTTTCATCCGTTTCCATCCGTTTTTACCCATTTTTATTTGTTTTTACACGTTTTTTTATGTGTTATGACCCGAATAAAAATATAACCGATTTAATGAAACCGAACTAATCCAACAACACGATTTACATGTTTAGTCCCTTTTCATCCGTTTCCATACGTTTTTACCCATTTTTGTTTGTTATTACACAATTTTTATGTGTTATGACCCGAATAAAAACATAACCGATTTAATGAAACCGAACTAATCCAACAACACGATTTACACGTTTAGTCCCTTTTCATCCGTTTTCATACGTTTTTACCCATTTTTGTTTGTTTTTATACGTTTTTATGTGTTTTGACCCGAATAAAAATATAACTGATTTAATGAAACCGAACTAATCCAACAACACAATTTACACATTTAGTCCCTTTTCATCCGTTTCCATCCGTTTTTACCCATTTTTGTTTGTTTTTACATGTTTTTTTATGTGTTATGACCCGAATAAAAATATAACCGATTTAATGAAACCGAACTAATCCAACAACACGATTTACATGTTTAGTCCCTTTTCATCCGTTTCCATACGTTTTTACCCATTTTTGTTTGTTTTTACACATTTTTTATGTGTTATGACCCGAATAAAAATATAACCGACTTAATGAAACCGAACTAGTCCAACAACACGATTTACACGTTTAGTCCTTTTTCATCCGTTTTTACCCATTTTTTTTTGTTTTTACGTGTTTTTTATGTGTTATGACCCGAATAAAAATATGACCGATTTAATGAAAATGAACTAATCCAATAACACGATTTACACGTTTAGTCCCTTTTCATCGGTTTCCGTCCGTTTTTACCCATTTTTGTTTATTTTTACACGTTTTTTATGTGTTATGACCCGAATAAAAATATAACCGATTTAATGAAACCGAACTAATCCCACAACACGATTTATACGTTTAGCCCCTTTTCATCCGTTTCCATCCGTTTTTACCCATTTTTGTTTGTTTTTACACGTTTTTTATGTGTTATGACCCGAATAAAAATATAACCGATTTAATGAAACTGAACTAGTCCAACAACACGATTTACACGTTTAGCCCCTTTTCACCGGTTTCCATCCGTTTTTACCCATTTTTGTTTGTTTTTACACGTTTTTTATGTGTTATGACCCCGAATAAAAATATAACCGATTTAATCACACCGAACTAATACAACAAAACGATTTACACGTTTAGTCCCTTTTCATCCTTTTTCATACGCTTTTACCCATTTTTGTTTGTTTTTACGCGTTTTTTATGTGTTATAACCTGAATAAAAATTTAACCGATTTAATGAAACCGAACTAATCCAACAACACGATTTACACGATTTACACGTTTAGTCCCTTTTCATCCGTTTCCATCCGTTTTTAATCATTTTTGTTTGTTTTTACACGTTTTTTATGTCTTATGACCCGAATAAAAATATAACCGATTTAATGAAACCGAACTAATCCAACAACATGATTTACACGTTTAGTCCCTTTTCATCCGTTTCCATACGTTTTTACCCATTTTTGTTTGTTTTTACACGTTTTTTTATGTGTTATGACCCGAATAAAAATATAACCGATTTAATGAAATCGAACTAATCCAACAACACGATTTACACGTTTAGTCCCTTTTCATCCGTTTCCATCCGTTTTTACCCATTTTTGTTTGTTTTTACACGTTTTTTATGTGTTATGACCCGAATAAAAATATAACCGATTTAATGAAACCGAACTAATCCAACAACACGGTTTATACGTTTAGCCCCTTTTCATCCGTTTCCATCCGTTTTTACCCATTTTTTTTTGTTTTTACGCGTTTTTTATGTGTTATGACCCGAATAAAAATATGACCGATTTAATGAAAACGAACTAATCGAACAACACGATTTACACGTTTAGTCCCTTTTCATCCGTTTCCATACGTTTTTACCCATTTTTGTTTGGTTTTACACGTTTTTTATGTGTTATGACCCGAATAAAAATATAACTGATTTAATGAAAACCAACTAATCCAACAACACGATTTACACGTTTAGTCCATTTTCATCCGTTTCCATCCGTTTTCCCCCATTTTTGTTTGTTTTTACACGTTTTTTATGTGTTATGACTGAATAAAAATATAACCGATTTATTGAAACCGAACTAATCCAACAACACGATTTACACGTTTAGTCCATTTTCATCCGTTTCCATACGTTTTTACTCATTTTTGTTTGTTTGATACGTTTTTTATGTGTTATGACCCGAATAAAAATATAACTGATTTAATGAAACCGAACTAATCCAACAACACGATTTTCACGTTTAGTCCTTTTTCATCCGTTTGCATCCGTTTTTACCCATTTTTTTTGTTTTAAACGTTTTTTATGTGTTATGACCCGAATAAAAATATAACCGGTTTGTTAGAAACTTTTTAAGTCTTTCTTTTATAACTTTGACCTTAAATTATTTTTATTTTTGTTGTATAATATTTGATGAAAATTATATTAATGAAAATACATTTAAATTAAAACACAATCCATCCATCTAAAAGTATTATAAAACACAAGATAGAAAATTTAAGGTGAAAGTTGTAAAAGAAAGACTTAAAGGGTAAAACAACAACAATATTGGGACTTAGTATTTATCATCATCTATGACTACTGTTTTAACTTTTAATTACTCTCCTCGGTTTTCTGAAGAAGCCGCCTGACTCAATAGTACTCATGATCTTGGAGAAAAGAAAAGTAGTTTGTGTTCATAAGCGAAATTTTTTGAAAAATAATTTAGAAGAATTTGGAGCCAAAATTTTGATCCAAAATTTTTAAATCACCTAATTATATGGCATTTAACATAAATAAGAGCCCATATTACTGAAAATACCCTGTTTTGTCTCCTAATTAAACTAAACACTACAACCAAAACACAAAAATCAAATCTTCAATCACCATTACTCTCTAAGCCAGAATCATTTTCTTGTACACATTTTTGCTCAAGAGTCGTCATGGAAATGATTGAAAACATTGATACTGATATTTTGCTTCCAGATAATGAAGCTAGTGTTAACACAATACAGTATGAGGACGAAACATATTCTTCATCTGATGAAGAAAATGACAACCAATTATCTAATAGGGGCATAACCAGGCTAGCTAAGTTTCGCCTCAATATGGCCATCCTGGTCAAATAAAGCACAAGGTAACCATCGATGCGTTGAATAGGTTTACAGGGTTAAACAGAGCATTGTTTGCGAGTTTTTTAGGAGATGTGGTTCGTGAGTACATAGGTTTGAAGGTTCTATCCTGGAAGAAGGTAGATAAAGAATCAAGACAAGAATTATGGGATGAAATCACGGTACATATATACTATTTTTTAACCCAGTATATAAGTCTTATTTATCAATTATCTAAAACTAATTAAAAACATTGTGTTAATCTTTGCAGCGATATTTTGATGTTGACGTGACATTCAAAAAGGTGGTAATGAATCGTCTTGGTCAACTGCTAAGGAATTACAGAATGAAACTCAGGGAAAAATACATATTGCCCAACCTAGATACACCTAAGAAAATGAATGAAAGGCCGGAAAAGTATAGTACAATTATGACACAAGAACAATGGGTTGAGTTTGTAACCTACACGACCACCAATGAATACAAGGTTTTAATTAGTCATCTTTATTTATGCAGCACCCCCAACTCAAAATACGGCAGCTGACATGCTGGGGGCACTACGCGAATCAAAACCAGGCATCTTTATTGCTAACGACCACAACACGGGACGTTTAAAAGTGCCTCAAAACACATCATTCATTTTACAAACCATTTTAGAATACATAGGCTCTTTAACATATAGCAGCGGAATAAAAATAAAAGTTTGCAGCGGAAAAATGACAAAGTTTAGCAGCGGAAAAACCAAGTGTAATAGTAGAAATACAAAGTTTAGCAGCGGAAAGTAAATAAGTTTAGCAGCGGAAAAATATTAAAGACACACCAAGGTTTTATGAATGACATGAAAAATAAAGATAGTAGAAATGAAATAAGCTGCCTTGACAGAAAACTTCCTTCGTCCAGCCACTCCACCACGCCCAAGATCATAAAGCTCCAAAACTTAATTTGTAGTAGTACCTGAGAAACACATGCTTAAAAGTCAACACAAAGGTTGAGTGTAATCCATAGGTTTAAAATAATAAAGTTGGGCACAAGGGTTTTAATCATACGATATAAGAAACAAATGCAAATACCAGGGTAATCAAGGTAACACCCAATATGTAGAGGCAACACGTGCATACATAAGGTTGATGATACTAAGCTCATGACACGCAAGACGTTAACCAAACCAATCGACAGTAACTCTGTACTGACATAAACAATAACCGCGGAATTTCATAATATAAAGTGCCCCCAAGGCCAGGTGCTTGCCAATACCCGGAAAAACGAAAAATAGTACACCCGCATGTCAAGCCCTTGACAACTACGAATGGGATGGTCAGTACTATAGACCTATAAACTAAGTTCGCGCTCACCCGCAGGTGACTAATGGCTCATGATCTGAGGGTCTTTCCGGCAAGACAAGCTACTTAGTACTGTGGAAAACTAGAAGGGGGGTTGAATAGTTTTACGTCTTTTTCATTTTATAAAAGTTTGCTTCTAAAGAATAGACGTAAATTTCAAAACTCTTTGATGCAAGAATATAGGTACTAGTTTATTCACGGTTTTTGTATAAACACTACTTATATATAATGTTGAGAAACAATTTATAATTTCATATATCATATATAAAAATATATATATGTGTATGTGTTTTAATAAGAGTTTATGTACTTGTTTTGTTTGTATAAAATTAATGTTGTGAATGAAGCCTAGTTGGATCTTTATATGCAATCAATATATGCACAACACAAGCAATTATAACTATGTATGAAATGCTAGCAAGTAAATAAACAAAGAGTGAGAGATGGAAAGATCAAACCGAGAGACAAAGGATTTATAGTGGTTCGGCTACAAGGATACCTTCCTTGCCCTACTCCACTCCCCGAGTACCAAACTCGAGAGTTTTCTTTACTAGATCAATAACCTCCCTTATGGCGGAGAAAACCTTACACACCAATGTAAACACCACAACTTCGTCACAACTTAATCATAACTTCTACACAACTTCTTCACACCAATCTACTTCACACCAATTCTTCTTCACACCTTTCTACTTCACACCTATCTACTTCACACCAATCTTCTTCACACCTTTCTACTTCCTAACTCTTCTTCTTCACGCCACTTGTTTCTTCACACCTTCACTACTTAGTTCTATCCACTACTCCAATATTTATACTTCTTCACAACTTCGAGGCTTCAAGGTCTTCACAACTTCAAGGCTTCAACTTCTTTGTCTTCATAACTAATCTCTACTTCAATATACTACCACTTCTTATGTCTTCTACCACTAATCCTATGCACCTCTACTTCTTCACTTCTAGTACCACTTCACACCTTCAATAAATCTAGATCCTATATCTAAATCTAGCTAACCAATGTATACACTATATTCACCAAAGAATGAATGATATACAAGATGAAATGATCAAACAACTTAGATAGCAAGATGATACTAAGTTGTAATACATCTAGTCTTGATAGATAGAAGTATTCTTCTCTTTGCACTTGAGTGGATGAAGCTTTGGATCACTTGGAAACAAAGGCTTATGAGTTATATGATCAAAGGATTTTTAAGATAGAAATGGAGGTTTGAATCAGAAAGTTTTTAGTGCAAAAAGGTAAGAAAAATCTGTGAAATGAACCAGTATTTATAGGGACAAAAGTTACTGTACAGGAGCGTGCCGGTCCCCTTAATTCATGGCCGGTCCCCTTAATTTTAAGAGGACCGCCCCTTATAATTAAGGGGGCTGCCCAGCTGTAATGGCCAGAAAATTTATCCTATAGTGGGGAAAGTTTATTTGGTGAAAAACTAACTGATTTTGGTTAAAAATTTGAATTCATATATTTAGTATGATTAAAACATTTTTCTTTATTACCAAAAGTGTTTTTCAAAAATATATAATATGTTTATATATTTAAATAAACTTTGTAATAATTAATTAGATACCCCTTTGATCTTATAATGCATTAGACACTTTGTTTATTCATACCTTAAGTGATTAGATGGTAAAAGTGATTATTTACTACTAAATACTTGTTTACGTCATGATCTTTGGTTTGATGGATTTTCGTTTTGTGATTATCAAAACATAGAGATATCGAAAGATATGAATAACGTTTTTGGTCATTTATTTATATCAAGAATCTCCCCCTTTTTGATGATTACAAAACCTAAACTCATTAAATCCAAAAATTAATTTTTAGACAAGTATTTAGTGAGTTTATATTCACTTCTCCCCCTTTTTGTAGAATCAAAAAGGTTTAAGCCGATAAGGTGAAAGCTCCCTTGATGTATGCTCCCTCTCGTTTGAGGGCACCAAGGGTTCGAGCTATGGAATTCTTGCAAGAAAAATATTAGATGCACAAGAAAAAATATATAACATACTAATAACAAATAACAAGCATGGCAAAGGAGAATTTGAAACACATATAAAAGCATTCATTAATTCAAAATGATTATGTCAACCACATAATCTTTGTTACATAAGCCATAATGATAGAATTCTAAACCAAGTGGAATATCCTATTGTGCCAACAAAAAGTGTCATCAAACTTTCTTGCATCCCAAAATGGTTGAGGTGTTTTATTTGAAAAATAAGAAACATAAGCATATAAAATGCTTGGGTGAGAATGGTGAATGGGGATCATGTTGGTGGCTTAATGGAGGTAAACTTTTGGTTGCATGGATGTTGGTGAGTTTGGAGATGTAGAGCTTGGAGGTGGTGGATTTGAAGTTGGGTTTGTTGGTTGAGGGTTTTGATGTTATTCAAGTGATGGTGTTTGTTGAGATCTAGTAAGAAGATACTCAATCCAATTAAAGTGCTCATTCAATGCAATGGTTTGTTGTTGGAGGAAGATGCAACAAGGGTAATTGTTAACATGCTTCTCAATTTGGTTGATGTTGTGTGGTGATGATGGTGAGCTTGATTGAGGTGGATCCAAATTGCGTTGAGCAAGATGTAATGCTAAAAGAGCACTAAGCTCATGAGCCTCTTTTAGCTCCTCAACGAACTTCAAGTGTTCGGAGGAAGGTGATGGTGGAGGAGCATGATAGTTGTCTTGGGTGAAGGTTTGAACATGCAACATAGGAATGGCATGTGAGGTTGTAGGATGTGGTGGTGGTACTCTTGGTGGTGGAGACATGATTGAGCTTGGGTAATGATGAAAACATGATATGGGTGGAAGAGGTTCTTCATGAGTGGATGGTGTTTTTCTTTAATGAGCAACATGTGAAATATTGATTGAGAGATTGGGATTGTTGTTTTAGGATTGAGCATGCTCATCATATGAAGAAGCATTAATGAGGGCATGAGTGGATGATAGGTTGTGAGATGAGTCATTAGTGTGGGTTTGAGGTTTAGTTGTTGGTTGACTTGGAACAACATCACTTGAGTTATGACAAGAATCAAGTTTCCTCCTCCAAACAGGTTTGACGGAGATCCTTGAGGTTCTCAAAATCTTGGGTTTTTGTTTGTTGGGAGATGACATGTTTGGATGTGATGGCATTAATGATGGGAAGAGGGTATTTATAGTGTATGAGAAATGTGGTTTAGGAAGGTAAATTTTGAGGGATAGTATGGGACAAAATATGTTTGTGAATTTTGGGAAGTATAGGGTGAAAAGGGTCAAAACGTGATAAAGAAAACAGTAACTCCGATCATCAGATGGCCGGTCCCCTTAATCATTAAGGGGGCCGCCTTATATAATTAAGGGGGCCGCCCATCTGGTGAATTCCAGAATGCCAGAATTGGGGTTTTAGCAGAAAATTTTCAGAAAGGTTGTGTATTTGGGTTTGGATTCAAGTAAGTTCAACTCTTTGAGGCAATATAGGGTATACTACTTATAGATGTAGAGAATGTTGTAGAAAAAAAAATAAAGTGGACAAGTATTTTCTAATATACATGCAATCTATTAATTGGCCTATTAAGTTAAACAACCAAGGAAGCAATAAAACAAATTAGTCAAATATGCAATTATATGAAGATGATAAGACGTAGGCTAGTACAAGCATATTGATGAGTGCTAACAAGTAACAAATGGGAAGATATGATTGTATGGACTTCAAGACTTGTTACAAACAAGATCCATATGGGCAAACCATGATTCTCATGAAATGATTTGATTAAATTGTGAATGTCATTTCCATAGAAGTGTATGACACATATGAGATAATCAAATATATTTTTAATAAAACGTTTTTAGTTTTATTCAACAATGCTTTGAAATAGATTCAAGTGTGCATTAGAGTAAGATAGATAGAGTTTTGCCTCATAACATGTTGACAAATTGGATAAGAATTTTTTTTCCCAATTTTGATTTTGATTTAAATAAAGTTATGGTAGCTTACAGTTAAGCATGTTGTATGAAGAAAAATGAGATAGATATTTGAAAGATTATTTTTCAAAGCGAGAGGTTTTAAACATGATATTTTATTTTTGATAGCAAGAAATCACAAATGAAGGTTTTGAAATAGAAACTTATCATACTCAGGAGAATCAGTTGAGCCCATTGTCACATATAATCATTTTAATGGCAATTAAAGACATGGATGAGTGAAGGTAAATTCTAATGATCTAAATGCAATATGATTGAGAGGGATAAAGTAAATCATTTATAGATACAAGATTAACACATGTATATATATACTAAACTCATCATAGTATTGAAAGCTAACCAGTCTTAATTATAGCACATATATTAATGCAACTAGAATAGTCATTTAGTCCAAATAGTAAGTATTCTACTATAGATCATAGATGATTTTCAATATAAATGATGAATAAGAAGAATGGTAATAGACTTAACAACAAGAGGGTTAACTAGCCTAATATCATGTATACATATATTAATATAAATGATCTATGAACATGGCAACCTATAAATTTAATCATATTAATATACTAATTAAAGCATACTTTAATATAATGTGATATTGACAAGTTTTGAAAAGAAAACTTACCTCAGGTCCAGCTTTTCCTTAAGAGTGAGCATGTAAGAAGACGTCTTTAAGGTTAGCCCAAAGCATGTCGAAGTAGCAAGGTAAAGTCCCAACGCAATAAAATTTAAGGAGGCTTGATCCGAAATACTTAATTGATTACAACAATTATCATAAGTCGTGTAGATCAAAGATAATTGCGCTTGAATCCTTCATCACGAGGTAGTAACGAACACACCATAAAACCAATACTCCAAAAGTGAAGAACACAATGCCGAAACAGTAAATGACCGCAACAACGTCATAAGCAAATCGTGTGTAGAATGTGAATCAGAGTAATAGGAACCAATAGTCATCAAATGTAAGAGAGCAAGGTGAGCGATCCAAAAAGTAATAGTCTTTTCGTTCGTTAACTATCTAAACATGAAAAAGAGCTTGGTACCCAGATTCTCGTGTGTAGAACACAATGCCGAAACAGTAAATGACCGCAACAACGTCATAAGCAAATCGTGTGTAGAATGTGAATCAGAGTAATAGGAACCAATAGTCATCAAATGTAAGAGAGCAAGGTGAGCGATCCAAAAAGTAATAGTCTTTTCGTTCGTTAACTATCTAAACATGAAAAAGAGCTTGGTACCCAGATTCTCATGGGTCCGAAATGGTTAGTTGAGAACATCCATTGCATTTAAATGCACATGATGAGGATCGTCGAAAAGTACAAGAATTCATCAAAAGTTTGTTTTAACTAACAAACAATGACTTTCTTGACTAGAGTGAAAAATAATGGATGTAAATAATATTAATTCTAAATTTCTCCACTAGATTTAACAAATTTTATTTGTTTTGATATATTTGTTAAAGGATCATTTGCCGTAAATCCTAAACCGGTTTTATCATAAAATGACTTTTGAATGTTAAGTAGATATTTTAAAGATTTAGAACTATTTTCGAATTTCGCTAACATTTTTGCTTTTTCATTTTCCATTTTAATTTCATGTTTATAATCTTGCCATTTTTTACATTCAAGATCAATTTCAATATTACTTTCAAGTCTAGACATTTTATCTTCTAAAATTATTTCTTTTTCAAAGTTATTTTCAACGGAAATTGAAGATCCAATTTTAAAAATAATTTTTGAGTCAATGTTGCAAAGATGTTTAAAGTTGTTTTCCAATTTTGAAAATTCTAATATAAATTGATCATAGCAAAAATGTTCGGTTTCGGATTGTATCTTATTTGTAGTTGTACAATCTTCACATGCTATATGTTGATCAATTCCATCGTCCATGTCGCTCCATGTTTTATTTGTAGTTTCGCTTAGATCTTGAACCATGTAATCCTTGCCATCAATACTTGTATTTACATTAGTTTGAATATCTTCGCACGCCATATTCTCATTATCTTCTTCGTCCTTGTTGCACCATGATTTATTTACACTCTTTCTTCGGATTTGGCTCATGTATTTTTCGTTATTGATACCTTCAATGATCACATTTGAACTAGTAGTACATGTGTTTATTTCAACTAAATATTTATCTATCAAATTTTCTAGAGTGACTAATTCTCGTGCAACATCAAGTTTATCATCTTTGGTTTTACATTTCTCTTGGTGAAACTTTAAAAGATATTTCCAAATATCATTTGCCGTTTTACAAAAGAATACTCTTTCATATTCAACTCTTGGTAGAGTTTTGAAAATAACTAATTTAGCTTTAGTATTTTTATCAATCTTTGTTTGAAGATTATTATATTGATTTTCAAAATCCATTTTGGTTGGTTGAAGATCACCAATTGAAATGATATGCCAAAGATCAAGATCTATTGATTTCACATAATTTTCAAATTTATTTTTCCATTGAAGAAAATGATCATTTTCAAATAATGGTGGTTTTTGCGTAAATTTCCCTTCTAGATATTTTTCAAATTCCATAGATCGTTACAAGTTTTAAAATACAATATATTTTAAAAATCTTGCTAGACGTGGCTCTTGATACCAATTGTGGAAAACTAGAAGGGGGGGGGGTTGAATAGTTTTACGTCTTTTTCGTTTTATAAAAGTTTGCTTCTAAAGAATAGACGTAAATTTCAAAACTCTTTGATGCAAAAACATAGATACTAGTTTATTCACGGTTTTTGTATAAACACTACTTATATATAATGTTGAGAAAGAATTTATAATTTCATATATCATATATAAACATATATATGTGTATGTGTTTTAATAAGAGTTTATGTACTTGGTTTGTTTGTATAAAATTAACGTTGTGAATGAAGCCTAGTTTGATCTTTATGTGAAATCAATATATGCACAACACAAGCAATTATAACTATGTATGAAATGCTAGCAAGTAAATAAACAAAGAGTGAGAGATGGAAAGATCAAACCGAGAGACAAAGGATTTATAGTGGTTCGGCTACAAGGACACCTTCTTTGCCCTACTCCACTCCCCGAGCATCGAACTCGAGAGTGTTCTTCACTAGATCAATAACCTCCCTTATGGCGGAGAAAACCTTACACACCACAACTTCGTCACAACTTAATCATAACTTCTACACAACTTCTTCACACCAATCTACTTCACACCAATTCTTCTTCACACCTTTCTACTTCACACCATTCTACTTCACATCAATCTTCTTCATACCTTTCTACTTCCTAACTCTTCTTCTTCATGCCACTTGTTTCTTCACAACTTCACTACTTAGTTCTATCCACTACTCCAAGATTTATACTTCTTCACAACTTCTAGGCTTCAAGGTCTTCTCAACTTCAAGGCTTCAACTTCTTTGTCTTCACAATTAATCTCTACTTCAATATACTACCACTTCTTATGTCTTCTACCACTAATACTATGCACCTCTACTTCTTCACTTCTAGTACCACTTCACACCTTCAATAAATCTAGATCCTATATCTAAATCTAGCTAACCAATGTATACACTATATTCACCAAAGATAGAATGATATACAAGATGAAATGATCAAACAACTTAGATAGCAAGATGATACTAAGTTGTAATACTTCTAGTCTTAATAGATAGAAGTATTGTTCTCTTTGCACTTGAGTGGATGAAGCTTTGGATCACTTGGAAACAAAGGCTTATGAATTATATGATCAAATGATTTTTAAGATAGAAATGGAGGTTTGAATCAAAAAGTTTTTAGTGCAAAAAGGTAAGGAAAATCTGTGAAATGAACCAGTATTTATAGGGACAAAAGTTACTGTACAGGAGCGTGCCGGTCCCCTTAATTCATGGCCGGTCCCCTTAATTTTAAGGGGACCGCCCCTTATAATTAAGGGGCCCGCCTAGCTGTAACGGCCAGAAACTTTGTCCTATAGTGGGGAAAGCTAACTGATTTTGGTTATAAATTTGAATTCATATATTTAGTATGATTAAAACATTTTTCTTTATTACCAAAAGTGTTTTTCAAAAATATATAATATGTTTATATATTTAAATAAACTTTGTAATAATTAATTAGATACCCCTTTGATCTTATAATGCATTAGACACTTTGTTTATTCATACCTTAAGTGATTAGAAGGTAAAAGTGATTATTTACTACTAAATACTTGTTTACGTCATGATCTTTGGTTTGATGGGTTTTCGTTTTGTGATTATCAAAACATAGAGATATTGAAAGATATGAATAACGTTTTTAGTCATTTATTTATATCAACAAGTACATCGTCAGGAAATATATATATCATTCAGGAAAAGCATACCAAAAATACTTGTGCTCAGAAAATATTTAAAGTATGTGTCTCACCCCATGGGTTTATAAACAATTAAAATATAAAAAGCGGGGCTATGAATCACACCTTAACAATAGCAGCAAGAAACAAGATATAGCAATCAATCAATAATGTGTCACACCAAAAGGGACCTCAGCCCAACCTAATCAATATAAATGGCATAACTCAGAACTAAACTCGAATATTTCCATAAACAATGCTTGAGTAAAAGTTTTGTAAATACAATGGCATTTGAAAGAAAATAGATTTCGTAAAGTCTCGTGTGGGAGACAAGAAAGTTTAGAAAAGGACATAAGTTGGCGAATCAACCAAATGCAAAAGAAAGACGAAAGAACTCCTCGAAGAAAGTTGTCGAAAAGAATTGAAAAGAAAAGAATTAAAAAAATAAAATAAAAGAACTCACTCAAATAAAAATAAATTATAACACGTAACAATAAGTCTCGGATTTTACCCGTTTTCCCAAAATAATGTTGAAATAAAAGGTTTTGAAATAATAATAATATTTGGTAAAATAATTTAAGTTTATAAAGAATTTTATAAAATTTCGGCATGACCTGCCCGTTTGTATAACGTTTCCCGAGTCAACGACTCTTTATTTTTAAACAATATTAACATATATATATATATAAGTAAATATGATTGGATATATCATTCGCGTAGTCCATTAGTTGTTTAGGTTTTATCGGCCATTTTGTATTTGTTCGGGTTCCAGGTACGTTAAGATCTTTACGGGCCTAACGTACCCTACCATCTCGTGTACCAAAGGGTCCATAACATCTAAGTAACCAAGGCCGTAAATCCAATACGTCCAATTCAAGCTCACAATGTCATAATACCGAAACATGTCCGATAACAAGTCCACTAAACTATAACAATTTTTATTTAGATTTCATATATATATTATCCGTTTTATTATTTAGTTACCGTTTCTAATAAAAATATATCCCGAGACTATCAATCAATACCCAAAATAATCATCACGACAATAATAACAACTCTAAAACCAAACCCAAGTCAAAACTAAATAATCCGAAACCAAATCAAATCCAAACCGAGCCTTACTCCATCTCGGCTCAACCAAAATCATCCAAATCCTAACCAAACTAACCTAAAACTAATCCAAACACTCAACCAACAACAACAAAAATAATCATACTCCCTCCCCCACCACCATCCAAGTCGCGGTGGTGGTGGCTCTTGGCTGCCGTAACACAACAAAACCAAACAGACCATCGATATCAAATCCAAACACAAAAATATACTCCCCTCGTCACTAATATCAAACAACAAAAACAATAAACCAAACCCTCACCGAGTCACGAGTTGACTCGGTGAGTTCGTACCGGGTCGTGGCGGGTCGAGAACAACAAGAATCCACACTTGATTTTTATGTTAAAAACATTAAATAAAAACATTTTTAGAAAAGAATTTTAATATTAAAACCGAATTTAAATAAAATAAAAACTAGGGTTTGAAAAATATTATAGGAAAATAGAAAAAGAGGTGTGTTAGGGTGGTGTTACCGTCGGAAAAACAAAGGAGGGTGGCGGTGGTGGTGTACGGTGGTGATGGTCGCGGCGGTGGGAGGCGCGTAGAGACGCGTCGGGGTGTTTGGGGGTGCGGGGGTGGTACGGTGGTGTCGGGGATGTCCCGATCTATAAGATAGTGCAAGAAAATGGGTGGCCGGAAAATATTCCGGCGGTGGTCGGCCGGAATCTCTGCAGCACGGCGGTGGCGGCGGCCGGAAAATTCAAGGGAGAGAGAGAGAGAGTTTTGTGAGTGTGTGTGTGATTTATTAAATAAAAATGAAGAAGTGGGGTGAGTTGAGGGTATATATATGAGTATTAAAGTATAGGGTTGGTTTTGAAATTAATGAAAGTATAGGGATAAGTGGAGGGTGATACTCAAAGGACCATTATCGCCAACGTAGTAAACTTCTAACGTTAAACGCTCCGGGGCTCGAACGACATAGAAAACGGGCTCAAAAATTTACGAAACTTGCGCCGTTGTTCACGAAATAATTTATCGAATAAAATCAAGCATAAACTTCAGAGTTTTTCCAAAACTCAAAATAATTCAAATAATTTGGCAAATGCAATACAATTCGAGTGTTCTAGGTTGTGCTGAGTCAATCAAGGAATAAATTTCTCGTTTCCAATATATCTCACGTTTTTCATGCCCAAATAATCACAAAATAAAAGTTTTAATGTATCTCAGGTACGAAAATAATTATTTTGGCTAGTAATAGGTTTAGAAAAAGTACCGGGGGTTACATCACATACATCTTATTTAGAAATCCGTCCCGGATTTAGTTTGAGTTGTCAGTCCCGGCTTTGAAAAGATTTGGGTACTTGCGTTTAAACTCGTCCTCGTGTTCCCAAGTATACTCCGGTCCTCTCTTGGAATTCCAACGAAGCTTCACAAGAGGAATACGACTCTTCTTCAATCGCTTAACCTCGCGATCCATGATTTCAACGGGCTCCTCAACAAAATGCAATTGCTCATCAATCTCAATATCCTCAAGCGGAATTACAACGGTCACATCGGTCAAACACTTCTTCAAATTTGACACATGGAAAGTAGGGTGGACTCTACTGAGCTCCGGTGGCAATTCTAGCTTATATGCCACAGGACCAATCCTCTTCAAAATCTTAAATGGTCCTATGTAACGGGGATTCAACTTTCCCTTCATACCAAACCTGATCACACCTTTCCAAGGCGATACCTTCAACATAACCCTATCTCCTATCTGAAATTCTAGGGGTTTACGTCTCACATCTGCGTAACTCTTCTGTCGGTCACGAGCAACTTTCAATCAGTCTTTAATCTGAGCAATCTTCTAGGTCGTCTCACGAACTAAATCTGGTCCAATAAGCTGTGCTTATCCCACTTCATCCCAACATATAGGTGATCGGCACTTCCGACCATAGAGTGCTTCAAACGGTGCGGCCTTAATACTCGCGTGGTAACTATTGTTGTAGGAAAACTCAATCAAGGTCAAATGGACATCCCATCCATTTCCGAAATCAATCGCACATGCACGCAACATATCTTCCAAAGTCTGGATGGTTCTCTCACTTTGACCATCGGTCTGTGGATGGTAAGCGGTACTCATGTCAAGGTTCGTGCCAAACGAATCTTGAAGTGACTTCCAAAAGTTCAAAGTAAACCTGCCGTCTCGATCTGAGATAATAGACACTGGCGCTCCATGTCGAGATACTATCTCTTTCACGTAGAGCCTGGTCAACTTTTCCATGCTATAATTCTCTTTGATTGGCAAAAAGTGCGCGGATTTAGTCAATCTATCGACTATTACCCAAATAGCATCGAATCCTGTCGAAGTCCTTGGTAGCTTGGTGGCAAAATCCATTGTTATTCTTTCCCATTTCCATTCTGGTATCTCAGGTTGTTCTAGTAAACCAGACGGTTTCTGATGTTCAGCCTTAACCTTGGCGCACGTAAGACACTTACGAACATAATCTGTAATCTCAGTTTTCATATTGGGCCACCAATATAACTTCTTCACATCTTCATACATCTTGTCAGATCCTGGGTGAATAGAATACTTTGACTTATGAGACTCGAGCATAATCAAGTCTCTCAATCCTCCGAAAAAAGGTACCCAACTTCTTCCTTTGTAACACAAAGTTTCATCTGAATGTTTCTCAAGTTTCTCCTTTCTAATCATCCCATCAACTTTCTCCTCCTTAAGCTCTCCTCTTTTCACGACTTCCTCTTGTGCTTGCAGAATCTGAGCGGGTAAATTCGAGTTAATCGTCAAAACTAAAGCTCGAACGCGTAACGGTTTCAAACGTTCCTTGCGACTCAAAGCATCAGCTACAACATTAGCTTTTCCAAGGTGGTATCGTATCTCGTAATCATAATCGCTCAACGTCTCCAACCATCATCGTTGTCGCATATTCAACTCTTTCTGATCCAAAATATACTGTAAAATCTTGTGGTCGGTAAAGACAACACACTTGGTTCCATAAAGGTAACGTCTCCACAACTTGAGGGCAAAAATCACGGCTCCTAACTCCAAATCATGGGTGGTGTATTTCTCCTCATGAGTCTTAAGCTGTCAGGAAGCATATGCCATAACCTTCCTTCGTTGCATCAAAACTGCTCCTAACCCTTGATACGAGGCATCACAATAAACTACAAAATCTTTTACTCCATCTGGCAAAGCCAATATCGGTGTACTACAAAGCTTCTGCTTCAAAGTCTGAAATGCCTTCTCTTCTTCCTCTCCCCATTCATACTTCTTATCCTTGTGAGTCAATGCGGTTAACGGCTTAGATATCTTGGAGAATCCCTCGATGAATCTCCTATAATACCCAGCCAATCCTAGTAATTGACGAATTTCTGTGGCATTAACCGGCGTTGCCCATTTCTCAATTGCCTCAATCTTAGCGGGATCCACATGTAATCCTTCACTATCAATCATATGACCCAAAAATTGAACTTTCCGAATCCAAAACTCACACTTAGAGAACTTTGCGTACAATTGCTCGTCTTTGAGCAACTTAAGAATCGTAGCCAAATGCTGTTTGTGCTCTTCCTCGCTCTTTGAGTAGATCAAAATATCGTCGATAAAGACTATCACGAACTTATCTAGATAAGGCTTGCACACTCGGTTCATGAGGTCCATGAACACTGCAGGCGCATTGGTCAAACCAAAAGGCATAACTTGAAACTCATAACGACCATAACGAGTCCTAAATGCCATCTTGGGAATATCCTCTTCCCGAACCCTAAGTTGGTGATAACCAGACCTCAAGTCAATCTTAGAATAGTAACTCGATCCTTGCAAACTGATCAAACAAATCATCACGGTTAACTTATTCAATCCTCGGTAGTCGATACACATCCTAAACGATCCATCCTTCTTCTTCACAAATAACACTGGAGCTCCCCAGGGCGAAGAACTCGGTCGAATAAATCCTTTATCCAACAACTCTTGCAATTGCTTAGATAACTCCTCCATTTCTGATGGCGCTAAACGATATGGTGCACGCGTAACAGGTGCAGCTCCTGGAACTAAGTCGATGCGAAACTCCACTTGTCGGGATGGCGAAAGTCCCGGCAAATCTTCTGGAAATACTTCAGGAAACTTACGCACTATAGGAACATCCTCGAGTCGCTTCTCTCCCGACTCCTTCTTGGCCACGTGTGCTAGGAATGCGTGACATCCTTTCTAAAGATATTTCATGGTACATTAACCATAATTCATACATATCATGCATCAAGACCATGATATAGTAAGCATTCAACATCAAAATAGTACATCACCATAATACATCACAGATTTCATACTTGACATTGGTTTTACAAGATATGCAAAACAAGTACAAGTTTTGAATAAAATCTACCAACGGAAGAATTCAGTTTAGCATATACTAGGTAAACTACCATTAAGATACCAACTACTATAAATGATCCAATCACCGATCTCCTGAACGATCTCCATACATAGCCATCACATCAATGCTGTCGTAGGACCTAAGGCGGGTCATCCTCTCTGCATAGGCCTGTCTCAACATCTCATGCAACTCACTCCATAACTCGCTGATACTAGTACAATAGTGTCGACTATCAATGTCCAAGAGCACCTCCTTCATGGTCAACTTATCAACCATCTTCTCCAACTCAACCATCTTCCTATCTAGCAAATCCATACGCTCCTGAAATGCAACACTCATTCGCTCCAACCAACTCAACCTCTCCACCTGCCTCTGAAGCTCCATATACATCTCTTCTGCAGCTTTCCTATCATCCTGAACCTCTCCTCAATCCTGCAACCTGAGACTGCCTATCACTCATACGCCTAGTGATACTCTTATGACTATTCCTACACCACTCTACATCCTGCGTCAGATGACTCATAGCAGCTCTAAGCTTTGACGGAGTAACACGGGCTGTTGCCGATGACTCACCAATCTCGTGCGTAGAAGTAACCTCAGCCTCAAGCGCATATCCTAATGCCTCAGACGTATCCAACTCATAAGTCACATCCGACACAACCGGCAAAGGCGGCGGGGGAATATCCTGATCGTCATCCATAAACTCCTCATCACTATCCTCCTCGTCATCCATCTCCTTATCTCCATCATCCTGAATATCAACATCATCCTCTAAACCTACCTCATTATCTAAACCAACATCAACATCCAACTCAACATCAACATCCAACTCAACATCATCTCCTAAAGGCAATGGGTCAACAACGGGTGGGACTGGAACCTGATCACGGGGAACTGGGATAGACACAATACTCTAAAAGAGTATAAGGAAACATAAAAATACTAGCCAAATTCTCGCAGAAAACCATTTTATAAGCCAAAGCATGATAGTGGAAAAAGTCCAAACCAATCTCACTATAAATCATATATATATGTAAAGTTTAAAAGAAATACCAGGGCGCGAAGTAGCATGGAAGGCTGTCGGCTTTCTGTCTCAAAACATTTTGACTCCAGGAAAAAGTTTATAGTCGAGTGCGAGCTCGTTCTCTATAAACGATGGCTCTGATACCATTCTGTAGCACCCCCAACTTAAAATACGGCAGCTGACATGCTAGGGGCACTACGTGAATCAAAACCAGGCATCTTTTAGCTAACGACCACAACACGGGACGTTTAAACGTGCCTCAAAACACATCATTCATTTTACAAACCATTTTAGAGCACATAGGCTCTTTAACAAATAGCAGCGGAATAAAAATAAAAGTGTCACAACTCGTAATTTCAGGTCCTTGTTCAGATGTCGAAATTTCATTATTCATCTCGGGAAGTTACTATTCATCAATTACCATTCATCGATCACTATTCATCATTTTACTATTCATCATTTTTGAGGTCAATTTGATATTCCGAGAAACATTCAAAAATTTCACTATTCACATGACACTATTCATTTCTGAGAGAAAACCACTATTCATGTGCATTACTCATTTCATCGTAAATTTAGTTTACGGGTATTCAAATTCGCGTAACCGAATTGGTTCAGGAGCGAATTCATGCATTATCATTGGGACACTTCATACGGACTAGAAATAGTCTGCATATCATCATTATGGCACTTGCATACTATTCCACTCGTAGGATATTTAAATTAGTACTTTTGGTATAATTAACTTTTACATATAATTATTTCTAAATAAACGTTAACACGCGATCAATAATGTGACTAACACGTCCGACACTCCCGACTATGATCCCAATATATTTTTATATTCATTTTAATAGTATAAAAATTATAATATTAATTTACCCGGTGTTTTGGAAATTTATTTAATTATTATCGTAAGTTTACTAAAATTACGATGGTTTTCGTAGAAACTAAATAATAATTATCTAAACACTCAATATTCATACCCAACATATTTTTACAATTTTTACGACTTTATTATGTCCCGGTTAACTCCGTTAAAATTTATCTTTAGTTAACTCGGTACCCTGTATACCCTAAAACTATTTATATACACATAATAATACTAAAAACTACCAACTATCTTACACTACTCAATTTTTTCTTCCTTTTTTCACTAAGTGCCCCCCCCCCCCCCCCCCAATTCCTAATGTCTTACACCCTTTGAAAATTTACAATATCATTATTTCAAGCAATAATGTAGCCTAATATATATAATATATATCACTTATACTACACTTTTCACTTCATTTCCAAGATCTAAGAAGCAAGACCATTTCTTTTTCTCTCTTCCTTGTGGTGCTCGGCCTCAACACAAAAACAAGAAGGAACCATAAATTTTCAAGATCAAGTATAATATATAGTGTATTTGGTACTCCTTTTAGGGTTTTGAAATATAAACTCAAGGTTTACATAGGTTTTCATCCTCAAAATCTCATTAATCTTTCAAGTAAGTGTATGAAACTCATCCTTATGATTTTACCAATTTTTTACAAGATTCATATGATATATATACTAGATCTACATGCATATGCTAGTTATACCACTTTATTTTATAAACTTTTAACTTTGGAGCCCTAGAAATTGATTATAGTTAGATCCTTGTTAGATCCACTTGATTTATGATGTTTAGGAACCCATGACACCCTAAGAAGGTGTATGGGAGGATTAGACTAGTTTTGTGGTGATTGAAAGTGGTTTGGTTGAAGTTGGAACAAGATTGGAACCCTAGAAATGGTTTTTGAAACATTAGATATACCTACTGTCCATATTTTTAAAACGTGGGAAACTCAGTTGGTGATGGGTAATTTTTGACCAAAGATTTAGAAAATACTTTAAAAAACGAATCCGTGGGCGAAAGAACGGATTAAAACGAGCTTATACCGAAGAAGTTATGATTTTTGCAAGTTATTTGACGAAAACTATTTTTCTGAAAAACTGCATGCTGTTTGACGATTTACAACGGACAAATAGAGGCGTTAGATGTAACCTAGAGGAGCCGAGCTATCGAAAATATATTAATACATACTAAGACGAATCCGTTGATATAAAGAACAAGGAAAATGAACTTAAAACGACCAAGTTATACACGTTTTAAAATCGTCAAAACTATATATATATTTAGTCACTACTAGAAATAATATAACTACGTACTAAATGCTATATTTTCTAGGTTTCTTATTCAAGGACTTTATTCTTAACTAACGAAGTACGTACGACTCAAGGTTTATTTATGCGACTACTAGACGTTATTTTAAGGTTTTCAAAACGAGGAATATAACACTAACATTTTATATACGATATATTACGACAAGTTTCTATACTTCTAATTGGACTTATTTTTCCTAAGTATGGAAATTACTTACTTTGACGATAACAAGTATTTTCAAGTTACGAGTGGTATAGGTATCATGTGCATGTGCATTCATTACATCACGGCATGATCTAAAGTAGATCGTTATTACTCATATTAGGTTGCGGCTAGTGTTCGCGCCTTGTTGTCCCGATTATTTCATCACATGGTACTATCACTTCAGGTGAGTTTTCATAGCCCCGTTTTCAATTACTTATTTGATTTCAAATTCCATGGGGGAGAATACATTGCATCAATTATTTTTGTACATGCCCAAGTATTAAATTCCATACATTGCTTAAGTTGCCTTACTACCAAGTTAAGTCCCCTTTATTATCATGGACCGTTAATTATATTGCCAAGCGAGAGTGAGTGGATAGATCTATCGAGGGTGACGCCTCCATCCGTGTTTGGGTTGCTCCAATGGAATTACGGATGCATTTCATGTCTAAACTATTTGAGTTCCTGGTAAACACACCTTTGGGGCCAATACAATATTATGTCTAGCTTCGGGGTCATGAGCTTAAGAGACAATGTAGCATTTTTGACATTTTGTCGGTTTACTTTATACTTGTGGCTAATGTACATACGATTTAACTTACAAACCTATGGAATTCACCAACATTCGTGTTGACGTTTTAGCAATGTATTTTCAGGTTATTAAGGTAGCTCCTGCTTGCATGCATTTGGACCTTCATGGAGTTGCGGAGTTGACGCGTCTCACATATATATATTTCCTGCACTTATGAAACGTTTGATCTGGATTGAACTTGTTTTTCATAAACTTGCAACACCTTTTTGGGACCTATGTTTTGTAAATTCTGAATGTTTTAATGATCAAACGATGTATTTTTTTAAACGACACTTTAGGTCGTTCAATGTAACTGTAACTGTGGTGCTATGACAGTCACCCCCAGGTATTCCATTTCCGCTGCCATTCAGGTATTTTGGGGGTGTGACAGATTGGTATCAGAGCTAAGGTTATAGCGAACTAGGATGTATCTTGGACCCTAGACTAGAACCACATCATCATAGCATCTCATCATTTCATCATAGGTGCATATTCATTATACATGTTGTTTCATGCACACACTATGCGAGTTATTTATACCCATATTCGTATATATAATTATGTTGACCTGGTTCACAAGTGACATGTCTTCAGATACCCACCCTGTTATCCTTTCATCGGATTCCGACATTGAAGATGCCTTGTCATTTTCCACTACCATTGTACTACCAGTTACACTTACGCCGCCATTAGCACCATTGAATTGTTATAGGAACAAGGTTTTCCTATCATCCAGCCCATACATAGAATGCCGTTTGGTAGAGTATTCAGACTTAATCTTAATGGACATATTAGGATGCTTATTGCAAAGAAGATAGTATGTTTTCTTTCCTTCACTTGTAGGGTGCTTACTACTCAGGTACTACCACCACCGTCAGCTACTTATTACACTATTGGTCGTCCCATAGTGTATACTTCAGTTTTACCTCTTAGATGTCGCGAGGTTGTGTGAAAGAGGGTAGCATTCCATTTACTATTATCACCATCACATCTCAGAGTCTCTACACCCATATATGACAGGCCGCTTAAGAAGCAACCACTATTTGACATACCACACGTTACACCACCTTATGGGTTTGAGGTTGGTGAGAGTTTTTGAGAGCCTCTATTGCTTGACAACATACTACTCTTCATCGTTAGACGATGATCTCTAATTATTTGAGATTACCCACGAGTGTTTGAACGATACACTCTGAATAATACCACAAGCCTCACAAACACTATAAGAATTGCAACAAATCGCCCAAGGGTGGCATCTATCACAAGGACTCTATATTATCTTTAGATGTAATCGACTCATACCTCTATAACACAATAAACCAACAAGATGCCTTGAACGGTATTATACCATCATAATGGAACTCATCACAACTCTCCCTTCATTATCAAGTTTGATTATACCACATTCTAAGCCTATGATTACATCATTAGTCGCTCTAGCAACACTCTACCGACCAATGTAGTCATATTAGTAGATTTGACATGTGATTACAACTTTGGGAAGATGCAAGTAAGACAATAGGATTAATAAAGACGAAGATGTCTTTACGATTAAATGGCCATGTTGACCAAGATAAGAGTGACTGCCCTAGTGTTCGTGTTTCGGAGATAATAACAATTCAAGTAAGTCAAAGTCAAATTAAATTTTTGTACAAACAAAAAGATTTCTTGCAAACCTTACGAAGTACGACAAATTATTGATTTTCAATGGTTGGATTTAAAACTCATTTTTGTTTAAGCAACAATCTTCTTGAACTCCCTTTTTCCAAAGACATATATATATAAGATATTGTTTTTATCAAAATACAAAATATTTCGTAGTCACATCCTTTACATAACTATATTCATTACAAACTTCAAATAAATCACTCCAAGATACATTTATGACCAAATTTCACAATGTTTCACTCAAATAAATGTTGTTAATTTTAGAAACCATATCTCCAAGAAGGAACACGCATAACTCATGAACAAATCTCGAAAGCAACCACTATACCTACTTGCTATTTGATCTTAAATGCGAAAGAAACCCCTCTACTAGGGATTGCCAATATTGATACACCATGCCTTAACACCACTACTTCAAATTACAACTTTTTTCGCTCATTCCATATTATAAGACTCTCACGCTAGTATAAGCTTGTTGGATAAAGATCAAGGTACAATTACTCAACAAAATTTATATTCTTTTCGGAGACCGATATAGCTTAGTCACATTGGGACAAGACCTCATTTTCATGATAGGATATCAAGAAGTTTCACCTGACCATAAGGCATTTAGCTTGCATTCATGGAAAATCAAACATCATTCGATGTGGTACCTACTTGACTCAAATCATTAGCACCAAATTTCTGCCCTATATCTTTTCACACATAGACTATCCTCTTCAGTTGATTGTAGATGCCTTAATGACACGTTCATCTTTCACGCTCTCAATATCACTACCATATTCTCGACCACTTCATAATCATAAACCACTGCCCTGTTATGAACTAAGATGCTTACATTCTTTAAATAAGTGGATTAGTAGACTATTACCATACCATAAGATTCACCCATGTATCCAATAAACCATTCAACAAATTTTACTTCAAGCTATTTTACTACCATACGGGGGAAATTGTTTTACGCAATTATTAAAAGAAACTATTTTATTACCACCCTATAAATTGATTTTTCCGTTATTGCACCAAGTATTGACTATTATTACGCGAAACAATTTTCATGTTACTTGAAAGGAAATGACTAGAATACCATTTTTCAAAACAAAACGTTGAACACCATCTAAAACTTTTGAGAAAAGTAATACTATTTTGACTAAATCAAGGATCGCATCATTAGTCCTCAATTATACATAGCCTGATCGCCTATGTATAATTCAGGAAGGATTATGCCATGAAGTAAATAATTATTTTTTTAGTATTGCTAATAACAATCTTCATGTAAAAGCGTTTTAAAGAAGTAAACTCTTTTATAAATGTCTCTTTCTGACAAAATTTCCCCTGGATACTTACCTCACCTGTCACTCACTTAGCCGTTAAGTTGGACTTTCCATTGACTTCTTTAGGAGAGACTTTCCCTATCAAGTACTAGGAGGATTCCTCGATACAAGAAAAACAATAAAAGGATTACGGAACTACTAAACCTAGACTAAGAAAATTCATAATCCAACAACAGTCCTAAGATACCACGATACCATCCGAATCACCATTTCTGACCTAGTTGCCAAATTTTATCATTCAAAGGTACTAGCAAGACTGAGCTACAGGATTGAACACATTGTGAAGGTACGCTAAACAACACTAAAGAAATAATCCAAGCACCTAATTGAGACTGTAAAGCAATTCATTTAAACATGGCCTCATCTAAACGCAAACTTCCCTACAGTGAGTTTACGCCAAGAATGATTGATTCGAATTATGGATATCGATATAGATTCCCCTAAAGCGTTGTGTCCTCAAGAAATTCTAGATAACCTCACCTATACATCAAGAGAGGCATCAGGCCCAAGCATATCTCCCCAGCTTCATGTGGAAATGAAATAGACATTCATCGACATAGTATCAATGGACACCCTCACTTTGCCAACATGATGACAATTTCAACGATAAACCATTTCAGGACTTAAGTTGGTTGAATACCTAGGCTTGTAGTTTTGCCAGATAATCGCCAATAGTCATCTTCCAATATCAGGAACCGAATGTTAGACATCTATGCATTTATGCGAACATTTCCTATCCTACTATTTTATTCCTTGTTAGTATTTTTACTTTTAAATAAAGTTGATTTCAAAATTTTCTTTATACAAATCACATACCTCGTAGAAAATAATTTTTGAATTGCCTATTTTGAACAAATACGATCCTTTTGGTCAATATTTTGCAAAACCAATGTACAATGAGAAATAAATAAATGTCAAACTTTGGTAAACAGTCCTATTCACTATATTTTGAAGACGGTTTCACATTTTTATAACTACTGAATTTTGAATCATCTAGAAAGAGATTACTTAGTAACCCATTTGCTCCATTTTCTATCTTCTTCGTATAGCGCCCTTTTCAAAAAGTATAACGTTGTAGAATTAGTCACCAGATTCATTGTAACCGTTTCAATTATTACTGATAAAGGTGATCAAATCACCTCAGACTTCTAGCAATCATTTTAAGATTTCCTTCGGAACCCCATTTAGATGTAAACACCGCCTATCATCCTCAGACCAATGGTCAGATCGAGAGGACAATTCAGACATAGGAAAGATATGCTCAAAAAGTGAGCGATTGACTATAGAAATGGTTGGACTAACCATTTATCATAAATCAAATTCGTTTGCAACGATAGTTATCGCACGAGCGTAGAGACTACACCATTTGAGGTACTCTATGGTCGAAGTACCAATTACCCATTTACAGACCGAAATCGGAAAGCTAAATTCACTGGTCTAGAACTAAACTATGGAACAACAAAGGAAATTTCACAAGTCAAGAACTAGTTACAAGCAACGTGAAACTGGTAGGAGTTAGGTTGGTACATGACGCACATCATGCGGATTGAGTATCCCTGAACAGCAAACCATCTAGATTCAAGTGGGAGAACGAACTAAGTTGAAAGCTTTGCCTTGGAGAGGCATGAGACAATTTTGGGTAACACGAGAAATTGAGCCTCTAGAAGATTCATTTTAGAATCGACCAGCTGGCATATAAAATTTGAGTTCTGACAGAGTTCAGCGACATATATTACCCATATTACATTGTAAACCTCAAGAAGCACTGATCATCTATTGACGGACCGAACGCGGAAAAAGCCAAACTCACTATTCCTGTAAGTACTCATGAAATAACCAGGAATTTCCTGCAAATCAAGAATCAGTTACAAGTCGATAAGTTGTAAACCCTTAGAATTTCAAGTTCGTGGTAGGGTCACGTTAAAAGTTCTGCCTAGGAAAGGCATGATACCATTCAGAAAAATCTAGGAAGTTAAACTCGATGTACACTGGACCATTTAATATTTTAGACAGAGTAGGCAGTAACCCTCAGACTTAAGCCTTGTTGGAAAGTAGCAAGATTACACAAACATGTTTCATAATTTCAAATCCTGAGAAACGACTTTCAGATTAGTGACTCATGATTCCATTGGAAGGAATCGAACCCAATGACAAACCTAAATCTGGTGGGAGAACCAGTAGAAATCATAGACCGTGAGGTCGAACGGTTGAAGCAAAGTCGAATTCCTATCGTGAAAGTTCGCTGGAATTCTTGAAAAGGACCCGAATATACTTGGGAACGGGAAGACCAAATGCAACTCAAGTATCCACGTCTTTTTACCGAATATACTTCAGAGAACAACCAAAACTGAACTTCGGGACGAAGTTCCTTTTAGAGGGGAAGACTGTCACAACTCGTAATTTCAGGTCCTTGTTCAGATGTCAAAATTTCATTATTCATCTCGGAAAGTTACTATTCATCAATTACTATTCATCGATCACTATTCATCATTTTACTATTTATCATTTTTGAGGTCAATTTGATATTCCAAGAAACATTCAAAAATTTCACTATTCACATGACACTATTCATTTCCGAGAGAAAACCACTATTCATGTGCATTACTTATTTCATCGTAAATTTAGTTTACGGGTATTCAAATTCGCGTAACCGAATTGGTTCAGGAGCGAATTCATGCATTATCATTGGGACACTTCATACGGACTAGAAATAGTCTGCATATCATCGTTATGGCACTTGCATACTATTTCACTCGTAGGATATTTAAATTAGCACTTTTGGTATAATTAACTTTTACATAAAATTATTTCTAAATAAACGTTAACACGCGATCAAGAATGTGACTAACACGTCCGACACTCCCGACTATGATCCCAATATATTTTTATATTCATTTTAATAATATAAAAATTATAATATTAATTTACCCGGTGTTTTGGAAATTTAGTTAATTATTATCGTAAGTTTACAAAAATTACGATGGTTTTCGTAGAAACTAAATAATAATTATCTAAACACTCAATATTTATACCCAACATATTTTTACAACTTTTACGACTTTATTATGTCCCGGTTAACTCCGTTAAAATTTATCTTTAGTTAACTCGGTACCCGGTATACCCTAAAACTATTTATATACACATAATAATACTAAAAACTACCAACTATCTTACACTACTCCATTTTTTCTTCCTTTTTTCACTAAGTGCCCCCCCCCCCCCCCCCCCCCCCATTCCTAATGTCTTACACCCTTTGAAAATTTACAATATCATTATTTCATGCAATAATGTAGCCTAATGTAGATAATATATATCACTTATACTACACTTTTCACTTCATTTCCAAGATCTAAGAAGCAAGACCATTTCTTTTTCTCTCTTCCTTGTGGTGCTCGGCCTCAACACAAAAACAAGAAGGAACCATAAATTTTCAAGATCAAGTATAATATATAGTGTATTTTGTACTCCTTTTAGGGTTTTGAAATATAAACTCAAGGTTTACATAGGTTTTTATCCTGAAAATCTTATTAATCTTTCAAGTAAGTGTATGAAACTCATCCTTCTGATTTTACCAAGTTTTTACAAGATTCATATGATATATATACTAGATCTACATGCATATGCTAGTTATACCACTTTATTTTATAAACTTTTAACTTTGGAGCCCTAGAAATTGATTATAGTTAGATCCACTTGATTTATGATGTTTAGGAACCCATGACACCCTAAGAAGGTGTATGGTAGGATTAGACTAGTTTTGTGGTGATTGAAAGTGGTTTGGTTGAAGTTGGAACAAGATTAGAACCCTAGAAATGGTTTTTGAAACATTACATATACCTACTGTCCATATTTTTAAAACGTGGGAAACTCAGTAGGTGATGGGTAATTTTAGACCAAAGATTTAGAAAATACTTTCAAAAACGAAGCCGTGGGCGAAAGAACGGATTAAAACGAGCTTATAACGAAGAAGTTATGATTTTTGCAAGTTATTTGACGAAAACTATTTTTCTGAAAAACTGCATGCTGTTTGACGATTTTCAACGGACAAATAGAGGCATTAGACGTAACCTAGAGGAGCCGAGCTATCGAAAATATATTAATACATACTAAGACGAATCCGTGGATATAAAGAACGAGGAAAATGGACTTAAAACGACCAAGTTATACACGTTTTAAAATCGTCAAAACTATATATATATTTAGTCACTACTAGAAATAATATAACTACGTACTAAATTCTATATTTTCTTGGTTTCTTATTCAAGGACTTTATTATTAACTAACGAAGTACGTACGACTCAAGGTTTATTTATGCGACTACTAGACGTTATTTTAAGGTTTTCAAAACGAGGAATATAACACTAACATTTTATATACGATATATTACGACAAGTTTCTATACTTCTAATTGGGCTTATTTTTCCTAAGTATGGAAATTACCTACTTTGACGATAACAAGTATTTTCAAGTTACGAGTGGTATAGGTATCATGTGCATGTGCATTCATTACATCACGGCATGATCTAAAGTAGATCGTTATTACTCATATTAGGTTGCGGCTAGTGTTCGCGCCTTGTTGTCCCGATTATTTCATCACATGGTACTATCACTTCAGGTGAGTTTTCATAGCCCCATTTTCAATTACTTATTTGATTTCAAATCCCACGGGGGAGAATACATTGCATCAATTATTTTTGTACATGCGCAAGTATTAAATTCCATACATTGCTTAAGTTGCCTTACTACCATGTTAAGTCCCCTTTATTATCATGGACCGTTAATTATATTGCCAAGCGAGAGTGAGTGGATAGATCTATCGAGGGTGACGCCTCCATCCGTGTTTGGGTTGCTCCAATGGAATTACGGATGCATTTCATGTCTAAACTTTTTGAGTGCCTGGTAAACACTCCTTTGGGGCCAATACAATATTATGTCTAGCTTCGGGGTAATTAGCTTAAGTGACAATGTAGCATTTTTGATATTTTGTCGGTTTACTTTATACTTGTGGCTAATGTACATACGATTTAACTTACAAACCTATGGAATTCACCAACATTCGTGTTGACGTTTTAGCAATGTATTTTCAGGTTATTAAGGTAGCTCCTGCTTGCATGCATTTGGACCTTCATGGAGTCGCGGAGTCGATGCGTCTCACATATATATATTTCCTGCACTTATGAAACGTTTGATCTGGATTGAACTTGTTTTTCATAAACTTGCAACACCTTTTTGGGACCTATGTTTTGTAAACTCTGAATGTTTTAATGATCAAACGATGTATTTTTTTTAAACGACACTTTAGGTCGTTCAATGTAACTGTAACTGTGGTGCTATGACAGTCACCCCCAGGTATTCCATTTCCACTGCCATTCAGGTATTTTGGGGGTGTGACAAAAAGTTTGCAGCGGAAAAATGACAAAGTTTAGCAGCGAAAAAACCAAGTGTAATAGTAGAAATACAAAGTTTAGCAGCGGAAAAATATTAAAGACACACCAAGGTTTTACGAATGACATGAAAAATAAAGATAGTAGAAATGAAATAAGCTGCCTTGACAGAAAACTTCCTTCGTCCAGCCACTCAACCACGCCCAAGATCATAAAGCTCCAAAACTAAATTTGTAGTAGTACCTGAGAAACACATGCTTAAAAGTCAACACAAAGGTTGAGTGTAATCCATAGGTTTAAAATAATAAAGTTGGCCACAAGGGTTTTAATCATATGATATAAGCAACAAATGCAAATACCAGGGTAATCAAGGTAACACCCAATATGTAGAGGCAACACGTGCATACATACGGTTGATGATACTAAGCTCATGAAACGCAAGACATTAACCAAACCAATCGACAGTGACTCTGTACTGACATAAACAATAACCGCGGAATTTCATAATATAAAGTGCCCCCAAGGCCAGGTGCTTGCCAATACCCGACAAAACGAAAAATAGTACACCCGCATGTCAAGCCCTTGACAACTACGAATGGGATGGTCAGTCCTATAGGCCTATAAACTAAGTTCGCGCTCACCCGCAGGTGACTAATGGCTCATGATCTGAGGGTCTTTCCGGCAAGACAAGCTACTTAGTACATCGTCAGGAAATATATATATCATTCAGGAAAAGCATACCAAAAATACTTGTGCTCAGAAAATATTTAAAGCATGTGTCTCACCCCATGGGTTTATAAACAATTAAAATATAAAAAGCGGGGCTATGAATCACACCTTAACAATAGCAGTAGGAAACGAGATATAGCAATCAATCAATAATGCGTCACAGCAAAAGGGACCTCAGCACACGCTAATCAATATAAATGGCATAACTCAGAACTAAACTCGAATATTTCCATAAACAATGCTTGAGTAAAAGTTTTGTAAATACAATGGCATTTGAAAGAAAATATATTTCGTAAAGTCTCGTGTGGGAGACAAGAAAGTTTAAAAAGGGAAATAAGTCGGCGAATCAACCAAATGCAAAAGAAAGACGAAAGAACTCCTCGAAGAAAGTTGTCGAAAAGAAATGAAAAGAAAAGAATTAAAAAAAAAATAAAAGAACTCACTCAAATAAAAATAAATAATAACACGTAACAATAAGTCTCGAATTTTACCCGTTTTCCCCAAAATAATGTTGAAATAAAAGGTTTTGAAATAATAATAATATTTGGTAAAATAATTTAAGTTTATAAAGAATTTTATAAAATTTTGGCATGACCTGCGCGTTTGTATAACGTTTCCCGAGTCAATGACTCTTTATTTTTAAACAATATTAGCATATATATAAGTAAATATGATTGGATATATCATTCGCGTAGTCCATTAGTTGTTTAGGTTTTATCGACGATTTTGTATTTGTTCGGGTTCCAGGTACGTTAAGATCTTTACGGGTCTAACGTACCCTACCGTCTCGTGTACCAAAGGGTCCATAACATCCAAATAACCAAGGCCGTAAATCCAATACGTCCAATTCAAGCTCACAATGTCATAATACTGAAACATGTCTGATAACAAGTCCACTAAACTATAACAAATTTTATTTTAGATTTCATATATATATTATCCGTTTTATTATTTAGTTACCGTTTCTAATAAAAATATATCCCGAGACTATCAATCAATACCCAAAATAATCATCACGACAATAATAACAACTCTAAAACCAAACCCAAGTCAAAACTAAATAATCTGAAACCAAATCAAATCCAAACCTAGCCTTACTCCATCTCGGCTCAACCAAAATCATCCAAATCCGAACCAAACTAACCTAAAGCTAATCCAAACACTCAACCAACAACAACAAGAATAATCATACTCCCTCCCCCACCACCACCCAAGTCGCGGTGGTGGTGGCTCTTGGCTACCGAAACACAACAAAACCAAACGGAACATCGATATCAAATCCAAACACAAAAATATACTCCCCTCGTCACTAATATCGAACAACAACAACAATAAACCAAACCCTCACCGAGTCACGAGTTGACTCGGTGAGTTCGTACCGGGTCGTGGCGGGTCAAGAACAAGAATCCACACGAGATTTTTATGTTAAAAACATTAAATAAAAATATTTTTAGAAAAGATTTTTAATATTAAAACCGAATTTAAATAAAGTAAAAACTAGGGTTTGAAAAATATTTAAAGAAAATAGAAAAAGAGGTGTGTGAGGGTGGTGTTACAAGTCGGAAAAACATAGGAGGGTGGCGGTGGTGGTGTACGGTGGTGATGGTCGCGGCGGTGGGAGGCGCGTAGAGGTGCGTCGGGGTGTTTGGGGGTGCGGGGGTAGTACGGTGGTGTCGGGGATATCCCAATCTATAAGATGGTGCAAGAAAATGGGTAGCCGGAATTTGCTGCTGCACGGCGGTGGCGGCGGCCGGAAAATTCAAGGGAGATAGAGAGTTTTGTGGGTGTGTGTGTGATTTATTAAATAAAAATGAAGAAGTGGGGTGAGTTGAGGGTATATATATATGAGTATTAAAGTACAGGGTTGGTTTTGAAATTAATGAAAGTATAGGGATAAGTGCAGGGTGATACTCCAAGGACCAATATCGCCACCATAGTAAACTTCTAACGTTAAACGCTCCGCGGCTCGAACGACATAGAAAACGGACTCAAAAATTTACGAAACTTGCGCCATTGTTCACGAAATAATTTTTCCAATAAAATCAAGCATAAACTTCAGAGTTTTTCCAAAACTCAAAATAATTAAAATAATTTGGCAAATGCAATACAATTCGAGTGTTCTAGGTTGTGCTGAGTCAATCAAGGAATAAAGTTCTCGTTTCCAATATATCTCATGTTTCTCATGCCCAAATAATCACAAAATAAAAGTTTTAATGTATCTCAGGTACGAAAATAATTATTTTGGCTAGTAATAGGTTTAGAAAAAGTACCGGGGGTTACAATTTAAGTTTATATGTCATTTCATAATTTTTAGTTTGCAGCATTACCGCATATCTAAATGCCTTATGATTTTGTGTTTTTAGGAGAAATCAGATTAAGCTAAACTGTCGCGTTCCAAAAATATTTATTAGCATAAAATGGGACGAGGTGGATATGTTTATGTTAAAGAGAAAATGGTAAGGTTATACATACTATTTGTTTTACTAATTGATCAAACTCGATTATCTTGGTTTAACTTTACATATATGTGTTTGCACTTGATGTCCATTAAATCGAAAAAAAAGAAATTGAAGCAGATGTTGAACCGCCGCGTAGTGTATTGTGGATCAAAGGAAGGAAAAACAAAGGCGGAGAATCTCCAGATGCTGAGATTAGTTCGGTGGCAGATAAACTTGTAAATTTGACTGCAAATTCTATTATTATGCTTATATACCAGCATCATTAACTTTGTACTAGCCGTACTAACTTGTATACTAGCAGTACTAACTTTTAATACCTACAATTCCCATATTTTTTTGCAGAAAGAAGCTGACGAAAAGATCAAGGAAGGAACCTTGGATGTTGATGATGGCACTGATGCCATGACAGTTGTGTTTGGTAAGGAAAAGAGAGGTTATGCAAGAGGAGTGGGAAATGGAGTTACATATAAGAGGTATTTTAATCTTCCTCAAACCAGAAAAGAAACTGATGAAAGAATTGAGTTACTTCAAACTCAACTTGATAATGAGAGAAGCGAGCGTCAACAAAAAAAAAAAAAAGATCTACTGCTCAAGAAACTGTCCACCGAGATGACAGAAAAAGATGACCAGGTCAAGAAATTGTCCGCTGAGATGGCAGATACAAAAGGAATGGTTTCTAAAATGCTGAGTCTTTTGAGTTCACAAGGGATTAAGTGGGATATGGCATCTCAATTTCCATTAGACTCAGATGTAAGCCATTTTTTATGTTGTTAACAATTTCATTTTCTAATGCTATCACCAATGTATTTAATTTTACTTACATGACTAATGTACCGTGTTTTATATATACATATAGGAACATGTTAAAAATGTTAAGAAAACACCAAAGACACGACAAAACGGGTCCGAAGATTCCCAATCGCAAGGAGATGCATCTCCAACAAAAGAACTACCAAAAGTATGTATTTCAACATGTTTCTTGTTATTTTTTTAAATAATGTACCATGTTTTATATATACGTATAGGAACCTGTTATAAATGTCGTACCTAAGAAAATAGATAAGTCACTACGAAACGGGTCTCCAGCTTCCCTATCGCAGGATAATGTGTCTCCAACAACACAAGCACAAGTATTTATTTCAACATGTTTCTTCTTGCTATTCTTAATTTTGTTTAAAAAATTTCTGATATATATGTATGCAAAAATTCTTTTTTTTAGACAATCAATTGCAAACTGTGGCACATAAAGAAATCAAATATTGTTGCTTTGGGTCGCATACACAACATTCCATGAAAGCAAATGCTACATAACCAATGTCTACGGAAGTGAAGCTCACTAAAGATGATGAAGGTGAGTCTATGGATAATACTACGTATAGAGGAATGATAGGTAGTTTACTATACCTAATGGCAAGTAGACCCGATATCATGTTTAGTGTTTGCCTTTGTGCACACTTTCAAGAGGATCCCAAAATCTCTCACCTAGAAGCAGTTAAGCGTATCTTCTGACACATTAAAGGCACTATACACTTAGGATTATGGTATCCTAAGGGATCCGGCATAGAAACCATTGTCTATGCGGATTAGGATCATGCGGGAGACTACGTAGATAGAAAGAGCACTAGCGGTATTTCCACGTTTATGGGATGTTGTCTAACATCTTGGTTTTCGAAGAAGTAAACCGCTCTTGCTATCTCTACCACTGAAGCCGAATATGTAAGCGCTGGAAAGGCATGTCAACAAGCACTATGGATGAAACATGCTCTCATAGACTATGCCATTAGGTTAGAAAATGTTCCTCTTATGTGCGGTAACAAAGGTGCGATAGATTTAAGTAAAAATCCGGTTCAATACTCTAGGACTAAACATATAGAAATACGCCACCATTTCCTTAGGGATAATGTACAAAAAGGAAACATATCTATAGAAAAGGTTGCATCGGAAGATAACATTGTGGATATATTCACTAAACCCCTTAAGCGTGAATTATTTAACCACATGCGTTTAGGATTAGGGATGATGGAACAAATTGACTAAATTTTACTGCATTTACACCACTTATTCATTGCATAAAATTTATTTTTATTTTCTTCCATCTCTTCATATCTGAGTCTAGGAATCTATTTCGCACAAGATTAAAGATTGGGAAACCTCATTTTATTGAATAAACATTCTTATAAAACCCAACTTAACTTTCTTTAAAACTATTCTCACATCTAGGAAACACATGAAAACCATCTTTCTTGCATTGTTGACTAATGCTAAAAACAGTTTCTAAAATCATGCATAAAATCTCATGAATCGACAAAGTATATAATCTAATATATACCATTGACATTCATGAATTGAGCAAAAACGAATCAAGGAGATTTGGGATTGATTCTTAGGAAGTTTTCTTATTTGCATTTAGAAGTCGAAACAATCACAACTCCACATTTGTTGTTGGATCGATGTACACTGATCAAACTACTTTGTAGCTTGTAAAGGTTTAATAATATTAAGTAAACTTAACACTATTAATATTGAAACACTGTTTAACCTTGTAAAGTATGCGGAATCTACTTAAAACAAAGCTTAAGAAGAACTTTTATATTAACCAAACTTTGAACCTGCTTTGTTACACAGATTCATTAACAATCCCTAACTATTATCGACTTTGAACAACTCTAAAAACATATATCAACTAATACCTCTTAAGGCTCTTTATATAGATAACCTTAAGTCGGTTTACAACATATAACTTGAACGATAAGTCATTATCCCTAACTAATTCTAGAATATTCGTTCAATATTACACATTAATCCTTTAGCTAATATTGCATATAAGTCCTTGTTTCCTTCGAAGTACTTTGAACATTCTTCATTAAACACCAGTACTTTGACTTTTATCTTCAGTAGTACTTTGACTTTATTCTTCATGCAACAGTACTTTGACATACAGAAGTTCCTTGATCTTTTATATCTCAACAATCCTCCCCTAACTTGAACTCCACTTGCTTGATTTTAAGTTTCTTTGTTATCTTTGATCTTCAAAATCTTTAATCATTCAAAAAGATTGTTTCTTTATTTCTTTATCTTCTATCTGTCATGTGTCAAAGTACTCTTTATCAGCATCTTCTCTTGCAATGAATCTTCTCAGCTACTCAGCAACATTCTGGTACAATAGTCATCAAATCTTTGAAAGTTTCATACTATTCTCATCACTTCCAGGTGTGTTAACTCCTGTGAGAGGTGAATCATTGAAAATTAATGGATTTTGATGTCTCTTTACCAAAGCCATTAACTCTGGAGTAGCCAATGTTTAGGTTAGAACAACCATGGTACATTGATAACCATATGATTTTTAGCAAATCATCAGCTATCAACGGATTTGAGTAGTCTTTACCAATAGCCGTTTGCTTTTGGACTAGTTAGTTCTTTGATATCAACCATGGTGAACTAATTACCAAAAATGGATTTTCTACAGCCTTTACCACAAGCGATTTTTCCTTGTGGGCTAGCCAACTCTTCACTTATACAGATATGGTGAGTTGAAACCATACAATTTTTAGTAAATTGTCACCCAAAAACGGATTTGATTATCACATCAGAGCCGTACCCTCATGATGAGTCAAACTCTTTCATGTCTGTTAAACATGGTGAGTTGATTACCATTTGTTATGCAGTATAAATACTAACACCATGTGTTTCTTTTCAAATCCTTTTACTTCTCTTTTAAACATCAAAACATTTTATTTTATTTTAAAGGACTTATGCTGGTTTATATCAGCAAACAGTACTTTGTTAAAGTACTATTTGTCTTTGCAGTACTTTGAAAAATACTTATTATACAAAACAAATCATACCAGTATTTTGCAATATTACTGTTCAGACTTGGTCCATCTGATAAATAGCTTGATAACATCCAAAGCTACCTTAGATTCATCTTCAAGTTCCATTCCATGATCCAGCATTCTGAGCATAATTTCTCTAATCAATGGATATCTCCTCTCAACAAGCATATGAATCATGGTACCATCTTCCATCTCTTGTGCATGAACTCCTAATGACTCAAAGAATCTCCATCTTGTGATTTCCCAATTCTCTTGATCATTCCACAGAGGATCAACACTTGTTTCTTCAGTTTCCCAGATGGTAATTAAGTCTCCAAGCAAAATTAATCCCACTCCTGATGCTTCAATCTCTGCATAGTATGTCTGCACTTGTATATATAAGTCATAGAGATCTTCTCTTGTGATAAAATGCAAAACATCCCATAACATGTTGAATACTGTGAAGCTTTCATCTTCTCTGTTGAACATAAGATAGTTTCCTTCTTTTGATTCAACCACAGAGAATGAGATTATCTTGGACTTCTTTCCAGAATCTTCAGTCTTCTTATTTTCAAAGTCTACTACTCTGAAATAGTTTCTAAGTTCATCAACTATATCTTCATGGATCATCTTCAGTCTTTTTGACAGTTGATCATCTTGAACTACTTTCTTTCTTTTCAATCATCTTTGCTCAGCCTGTTCTTTTCTAATATCTTCTAACTTCTTCTTTCTTTCAACTTCCATGGGTACAAAGTTTTCTACTTCTTTCCTGATATCGTCTTGTACTTTATCCCACAGAGCTTTCACTTCTGGATACCTCATTTTGTGTAAGTTTTTGTATCCTCTTCTTTTCAAGAAACTTATCATCCAGTTCCTTTATGAAGCAATAGTCATTGGCTTCTTTGTAATTGGCCTACTAACTTCTGCCAAATACTCAGCATCATACTCAGCTTGTTGCTTTCTAGCAACTTCTGCATCCTCTGCAATCTTTAGTTCTCTTATCTGAGCAAGAGTAAATTTCTTCTTTTTCTTCTTAATATCTTTTTGCTTCATGATCCCTTTCCCTTTGTCTTTGGGATCTAACTCTTCAGATTCAGAAGTACTTTCAGCAACTTGTTGTGCAGGCTCAGAAATATGTATTCCTCTAGTACATTTATTCAAATTCATCATAATCTGAGCAATTGTTTCATCATCACTTGCAGTATGCACCTTAGCTTCTTCTTGCTGTACAAAATTAGAAGGACCAGCTTCATCTTCATAATTTATAGTAGAAGGTCCAGCTGCGGTAACTCCACTTTCATCAATATTCATAGTAGAAGTACCTTGCTCAGCAGTACCTTGCAAACCTATGTTTTCTACAGCAGTACTTTGAACAACAGCACTTTGAGTTTGAGTACTTTGAATATTCTATGCATCAACATCCTGCTCAACAATTTCTTGCTCAACAATATTTGCTTCTTCTTCAACTTGTTTCTCTGGCATAAAAATCTTTGGAGATTTTGGACTTTCTGGATATTGCCAAAGATGAGCATCTTCTGAATATTTAATCTCAGCATCATCTCTATCCAAATTATCATCTTGATTCCTCCCCAATTTGATAGATGATGATCTGCTATGCCTCCTCTTGGACTTAGAAGTCTTCTTTGAAGATTTAGACTTTGGCTTCTGAGACTGTTTCTTTTCCTTCACATAAAGCCTAAAGTTTTGAACAAGAGGCCAAACAAATTTCTTCAACCTTCTAAACTTCTTTCTTAACTTCTTGATTTCTGCACCTTGAGAATTAACAGGTGTTTTCATCTTCTCCAATTCTTTAGTCAAAGCATTAGTACTCATAGCACCTTCAATTCCCTCATCTCCTCTAGGTATTTGAATCCCACCTGTGGAAGTATAATCATTGGGAGTAGGTACTTGTGTATGCTATGAAGCAGTACCTTTATAAGAAGTACTTTGTGGAGAAGTACCTTCAGCAGAAATAGATTTATCCAAGGAAGCTGACACTAAGGGTGTCCTTTCACTAGAAGCATCATGCTGAGGTGAAACAATAGGTGGTGTAGGGGTATGTACTGATGCAGAATGCTCAGCAGAATCAGATTGATCAGCATTATTAGAATGTGCAGAACCACTATTGTCTTCTTCATCCCTAACAGCTTGAGCTACCTCTAACATATAAGCATTAAGAGATGTATTCCTACCCGAAAAATTTACTCCCTTATGAGACATAAAAGTGAACACTTTAGGTGGCATCCTAATTGTGGGTACACAATCCTGAGGTTTTGGTATCCCATCTAATGGATTCTCTAAGAGAAGTTGAACAAATCTAGGATACATTAGAAAAGGTTTGCCAGCCTTAATATGTGTGAGCATACCTTCAAGGATCATGTATGAGAAATTGAAGGGTTGATTGGTAATAAGGCCAACAAATGCAGAAGCTATGGAATGGCTAAATTGATCCCAAGCAGTACTCTTTGGACTCAAACAATGAAGTAAAACATGAATAAGAAACTTCCAATGAGGACTAACCATGGCTTTCTGAAAAGTAAGCTTAATCAATGGCCCTTCATACCCAATGTATCTAAGTGTACTCCAAATCTCTTGTTTACCAAATAAAACAGAGCCTCCTTCATCTTTAAACAACAGAGCCTCTCTGATTGTTGCTTCGGTTACACGAATAGCTCTCCCAGCAACTGTAGCATGCATCACATCTTCCCCATCTTCAACCTCTGACCTTGCTGTATCCCAAAACTCTTGTATCCATGGTCCAATAATCTCTGGGTTGACTAAGATTGAGTAACAGATGGTGGTTCCAGTGAGAAAATCAATAATCCCATGAAAATCAAGGTTATGTTGTGTTTTCTCAAGATTGGCTATCATGTTGTGTTTGGTGTTGGTTGGTCGATGTGCCATTGTGATTAGGTTTAGAGAGAATAATTGGAATCGGTGAATAATATGAATGAGTTTGATGAACAAGAATGGTGAATAAGGGTGAATAAATAAGAAAAGATATGAGTTATATAAGGATAAGATACAAAAAAATCACGGTTAATTAATAATTTTACCGTTATTTTTGGAAGTGATTATCCCCATATCTTTTGAAAGTTTGTTACCCGCAAATCTGACAGTTGGAACAGTATCTGACATGTCAGTGTACCCTTTATGTCACCAAGCAATACGTTCCATAAAGTATGGAGCAGTACTTTCAGTTATAAGCCCAAACAGTATGTTGACCAAAGTACTTCTCAAGCAAAATATCTAGAGAGTTGACTGTTTGACCAAAATATCTTTGAAAGTCAACACTGAGTAATGACTATCTGCCCAAATTAATTCCCAAAGCTACCATGGTAAGTGAACTTCAATACACTTCATTTAATGACCATATACCTTTACTTTTCATATAAAAGCAACTTTACCAACAACAAAATGTATTCATCTCTTCCTTCATTACCAGAACACAAAAACTAGTGAAAACAATGAGTCATATTCCTGTTGTTAACATCTCCTCTGACTCTGACTCTGAAATAAGCTACTACTCTGACTGTGAGTATGAAGATCCAGGATGGTTGGATTACTTTCCTCCCCAATGTAGAGTTTGTGAGACCCCATGAATCATCCTCATCAGTGAGTGTTGCAAACTCTTCCATAACTGATGCAGCCAGCAGTACCAACAAAAAGCCCAAGAAGAAAAAGTCTGTCCGTGGTTCATCTCTGGCTAATGAGCTTCCACATGCTTTAACTCAAGCCCTGGAATCAGCAATACAGAACATGAAGTGGCCTGCTCCAAGGAAAGAGAAACCACCCATGGAAGTTCTTGGCCTGGCTTGCCCAAGAAAGCAAGCTTCTGTTGATGACAAAAGAAAGACTGCTCAGAAGGGAAAACAGAGGTATGAGGGCAAGGGAAAAAGACCTAAGGAGTAGGTTGTGTGGAGCTTGGTATTAGGTTGTGGTAGTTGTTTGTGTAGCTTGTCTTGTCTGTGTTTGTGTCTTGATAACAACTTAGTGATGATGGATCTTGTGGAATGGTTGTTGTTACTCCTTTCTGAATGATGAATAAGAAACTTGTCTTTTGAATGATACTTGTAGCCTCCCCTCAAATAATAACTAACTACTAACTACTAATGCCTCCCCTCAAAAATAGCTTACATATTAATCATGCCAATACTCACAACTAAAAAAGTAAATCTTGAAACATCAAAGCCCTTTGTGAGTAGATCTGCTACATTATCATCAGTATGAACTTTAACCACATTGATAAGCATGTGCTCATAGCAATCTCTAATAAAATGATGTCTAATCTGAATGTGCTTGGTCTTGGAATGATAAACTGGATTATTAACAATACAGATAGTACTCTCATTATCAATATGGATAGGAGTATTCTTGAAGTTGAATCCATAATCCAAAAGCTGATTTTGCAACCAAAGTACTTGTGCACAACACCTTGCAGCAGCTACATACTCTGCTTCTGTAGAAGAGGTTGCTGCAATTGTTTGCTTCTTACATTGCCATGAGACTAATCTGCTTCCAAGGTACTGGCATCCTCCAGTTGTAGATCTTCTGTCATAGCTGTCTCCAGCATAATTACTGTCTGAAAAGGCTTGTAGATGGAAAGGTGAATCCCTAGGATACCATAATCCTAGTTTAGGTTGTTGCCTAAGATACCTGAAAATCCTCTTGACAGCATTCAAATGTGAGACCTTTGGATGAACTTGATGTCTTGCACATAAACACACATCAAAAGTAATATCTGGTCTAGATGCAGTTAAATACATGAGACATCCAATCATAGACCTGTATAATGTGACATCAATATCTTCTCCTTCTTCATCTTTTCCCAAAGGTTTGTTAGTATCCACTGGTGTAGATGTAGGCCTGACAGTTGTGAAATTGAATCTCTTAAGAATATCTGCAACATACTTATCTTGACAAATATATATTCCACTACTTGACTGTTGCACTTGAAGTCCTAAGAAGAATGTTAATTCTCCCATTGAACTCATCTAAAACTCTTTCTGCATAAGATCTTCAAATTCCTTTACCATAGATTGCTTAGTAGCACCAAAAATAATATCATCTACATACACTTGGACAAGCATGATATCCTTCTTATCTCTCTTGATAAATAAATTCTTGTCAATAGCTCCTCTCCTATAACCATGTTGTAATAGAAAGTTGGAAAGTCTTTCATACCAGGCTCTTGGAGCTTGATGAAGGCCATACAGAGCCTTGATAACCTTGTAGACTTTGTTTGGGTGTGCAGGATCTTCAAAACCAGGAGGCTGTTTGACATAAACTTCTTCTATAATTTTGCCATATAGAAAAGCACTTTTAACATCCATTTGGTATACAGGAAATCCCATGTAGGATGCAAAAGCCAAAAATAGCCTGATGGCTTCAATCCTTGCCACAGGAGCAAAGACTTCATCATAGTCTACTCCTTTTTCCTGTCTATATCCTTGAGCCACTAATCTTGCCTTATTCTTGATAACATTCCCTATTTCATCTCTTTTTACCCCGAAGACCCATTTTGTTCCAATCAGTCTCTTACCATCAGGTAAATCACACAATACCCATACTTCTTGAAGTTTAAATTGTAAGAGTTCTTCTTGCATAGCTTCCACCCAACTCTCCTTGTTTAATGCTTGTTTGATATTCTTTGGCTCTTCTTGAGATAGAAAACAAGTAAATAAGCACAACTTCTGATCCTCGTGATTCACCCTGTTTTGTTTGTAGATAAAACTAAGTAAAGAAGTATGTTGTTGAGACATATTCTTAGCCTTAGTCCTGGTGAGCACTCCTGAAGCTGAGGGTCCAATTATGTTGGTACAGGATGAGTTTTGTGAATTCTGAGAGTAGGAGTTGGTGAGACTGCAAGATTATCTTCCAAATTAGTTAAATCAGGATCTTCATAAGAATCTGAGAAAATAGCTTCTTGATCCAATTCAGCATCAGTGTCTTCTAAGGTAATCTTGTTTGGATCATTCAAATCATCAATATCTTCTAAGTCAGGCATATTAGAATCATTCACAGCATCAGTATTTATCCAATTTGAAGTATCTAAAGGTTGAAAATTACTTTCAAATGGATTAGCAGCACTTCGGGATAAAGTACTGTCAGTGCCTTTAGCCTTCTTCTTTTCTGCTTCATAAGCTCTCCTTTGTTCATCTTCATAAGACTTAGCCATTGTTTCTTGAAAAAGCATCCTACTAAGCTCATCTTGAATGGATTGATCTTCATTAGATACTGATATCTGTGGTGGAACAGTACTTTGAGGATCAACAGTACTGTTGGGTTCAGCAGTACCTTAAGGCTCAGAAGTACTCTTCTTCTCATCATTGACATTATCATTTGGCTCATCTTCAGATCTTAAATTAACATCATGAACAATGTACTATGCTTCTTCTTCAGTAGGAGCAACTTGATTTTCTTCCCTTACATGTACATAATTCATTGATGAAGGCATTAAATCAAGATCAAACATCCAATCAGGACCTTTACCTTTAGAATTTTCTTGCTCTTCTAGAAAATCAACATGAAGACATTCTTGAACCTTTTTGGTAGTTCTGTTGTACACTCTGAATCCTTTGCTATTGGTACAATATCCCAATAAATATCCTTCATCTGACTTCCCATCAAATTTGCCCAAATTATCAGCAGTGTTTAAAATGGTTAGGGGACATCCAAAGGGTTTCATAAACTTGATGCTAGGCTTCTTTCCCATGGGTAACTCATAAGGTGTCTTCATTTGAGGTTTTGTCACTGATACTCTGTTTAACACATAACAAGCAGCACTTACAGGTAATTGAAAGTCTGCAAGCATTGTCCTTGCTGCTTCTATAAAAGTTCTATTATTTCTTTCTGCAACTCCATTTTGCTGAGGAGTTCTAGCAATACTGAACTCTCTTTTAATTCCTTTCTTGGCAGAAAATTCATCCATTAGCTGATTCTTGAACTCAGTCCTATTATCACATCTAATGCCTCTTACCTTGAGTCTTAACTGATTTTCAAGTGCTATTATAAGATCATGAATAGCATCAAAAGTTTCATCTTTGAAGCATAAGAAAAAGACCCAACTAAATCTGCTACAGTCATCTGTTACAACCAAGCAGTACTTCTTCTTGTTCAGACTAGCAACTGAAACAGGTCCAAACAGATCCATGTGCAGCAATTCCAAAGGCTCTCTAATGGTTTTCTCATCAATCTTCTTACAGGAAGCCTTGTGCTGTTTATCCTTCTTACAAGCAAGACATGAATGATCATTCTTGAATGTTTTAGAAGGTAAACCTCTAACTAAATTTCCTTTGACCAGCTTATTGATGTTCTTGAAATTTACATGCCCCAATCTTCTGTGCCATTGATGTGCTTCTTCCATTGTTGCTCTTGCAATCAAACATGTTGCTCTTTGAACAGAATTGAGATTCTTCAAGTCTATGCTGTACACATCATTAGTTCTTGGTGCTCTCAGCATCACCAAGTTTCTATCTTCTAACTTAAAACCAGGAGAAAGTATAAGACATTCTGTGACAAAGAATAACACAGGGTACTTCTTATCACAAATCTGAGAGACTGACAAAAGATTGAATTTGAGCTCCTTCACATATCTAACATCCTCAAAATCAATGTTTCCTGCCTTGATAGTTCCTTTGCCAGTTATTCTTCCTCCATCAGGATCATTCCCAAATGCAACTTTTCCTCCAAAATAAGCTTTAAAATCTGACAAGAGCTCCTTTTCTCCTGTCATACTTCCAGAGCAACCACTATCTACAATAAGATGATCTTTAAGCTCCTCTACTGGGTTGCCCTGCATACACATGTAAAAGGTTAATTATTTTTAGGAACCCAAGCCATTACTGACTTGTGTTCCCCTTGTGGAGTGACATACTCAAATTGTTTGAGTATGTAATCACCACTGTCTTTGTAAACATGATCAAGAATTAAGGTTTTTGTTTCCAAAACTTTTGGTTTATCATGATCAATTTTCCCTTTTTCACCCTTCACCTCTGAAAGTACTGGTTCTTCCCCAGCAGTACTTTCTTTCTTAACCCATTTAGTTGTAACTTTTGGTGTTGGGGTCTGTGTTCTAGCATCTTTTCTTGTGTTGTAAGGCCTTCTAGGTTTGTAGTAATTATATCTCCTAGGTCTTACACTTGAGTGTCTGCTAGTAGCATCTTGGTTAGGGAACTTTCTATCAGTACTTTGTGAAGGTACTAAGGGTTTGGAGTATGATCTTTTCTGATGAGGGTACCTATAGGCTTTTGAGAAATTACTATGGTTAACCCTATTTGTATAATTCCAAACTGGTTTGTTGTCCCTTGGCTTATTCTCCCTATGACTTGGTTGTGCAGAACTGGTCTTTGGATATTTACTTAAGTATTCTGAATGATAGTCACAGTCTTTAATCAAATGATGAGGACTATAACATACATAACAGACTTTTGGACCAAAATCCCAAAATCCTTTTCCATAAGGTTTTCTAAAACTAGCAGTATTTTGAAAGTATTTTCTTGGAGGTACTGCTGAGTGATCAGCAGTACTTTGAAAAGTGTTTGAAGGTACTGCTTGTTTTGAAAACTTTTTCTCATCAACCTTAGGTGCTTCAACAGATTTTTCTAAAGTTTCAGGATTAGATTGACTTTTAAGCTTTTTCCTAAACTCTAGATTATCTACCCCATAACAAGAAACATCTTTTCTAGGTGGTTGAAAGCTACCTGGGGGATTAGGAACTGCATTATATCCTTTGTCTTTCTTAAATTCAGGAGGTGTTGGACTAGGGTATTCCTCATCACTAGAAGTGTTTTCATCTAAACTTATGAACTCTTCATCACTAGTGGAGGTATCCACTGTAAGATTTAGTTCCTTACTCTTAAATGGAATGCCTTCATTATTATCATAACCTAGGCCAGTTTTAATGTTTGATGTTCTTTGCTTTTCAACAAATTGAACATGTGACAGACCTGATTCATTCCAAACAGCAAGTTTTTCTAATAACTTATCTCTCTCAGCAGTAACTTTCTCTAGTTCAGACACCTTACACCCTAGTTTCCATTCACTCAACTTAACTAGGTATTACTGTTGCTTATATGTTCCAGCCCATGCTACTTCATTATTTTCATGTGTAATTATTTTGGCCTCCATTGACTCTAAAGTCAATTGATAGCCAGTTATCTCAGCCCTAGCCCTTTGAAATTTATCTCTTTCAGCTACATATTCACTAAGTAACTTTTGATACATATCATTGCACTTAGAGCATACCTCAGAGCTAGTGGATAAACTTGGTGAAGTAGCTACCATAGCAAGCTGAACAGGTGCTTCTTCAAACTCCATGCTCCAATCAAAGCTTCCAAGACCATCTCTTGACTCCAAAGCAGCATATCCAGGCTCTTCATCAAATGCTGTGCTCCAGTCTTCCAATGCAACCATTGAATAGGTTACAGGTTCATCATCAAATTCATTGGACCAATCAATCTCTGACAGATTCTCTTGTGCAACCAAAGCTTTTGGTTTTGGTTCAGTAATTGGAATCTCTTTTCTTTCAGGCTTTGGTGGTTCAATCATCTTGTTTGCTTGATACTTTGCAAATTTGAATTCCCTTGCAAAGTGACCAGTCCTTAGACAGTTGAAGCACTCAATCTTAGACTTATCAAATGTTATTCCCGGTTTAGCTCTGAAATTGATGCCTTTTCCTGTCTTATTCACTTACTTCTTGATCCTTGCAGTGAGCATGGCAACTTGCCATCTGATATCAATTTCTTCCAAGGCATCATCATCTATTTGCAATACATCCTCTTGATAGGTTACAGGTAGAGATGCTTGTTGAGCAAATAATGAACATAGAACATCATCTGAGGTGGGGGTAATTGATTGTGATGAATTGGTAGTGACCATTGTTGTACATGGAACCTGGGTTTCAGCCATAGTACTTTGGACAGGATAAACAGTACCTTTGTTAGAAGTACTGCTTCTGTTTTCAGAAGAGACAAAAGCAATGTTTTGGGGTTTCTGATGTGTGCTTGAACCTGTAGTAACATTTATCTCATGCTCATACACCTTCAGATTATTGTAGAGATCATCAAAGTCCATTGTATCCAGCCCTGGTTGTCCTCTGATCATAGCAGCAACTACATGCCATGCTGATGGAAAACTTCTCAAGAACTTCAAATTAGCATCTTCAACTGATGCTTCAGCATCATATAGTTCTAACATACTCAGAAGATTTTGGAATCTTTCATAAGCGGAATCAAGACCTTCTCTTTCACCAACAGTGAAAGTTTCAAATTGTTGCTTCAGCAAATTCCTGTGCATCTTCTTGGAAGCATCATTACCTCCAAACTTCTTCTTAATTGCAGCCCATAGTTGTTTGGCATCCTTGGCATCATGAAACTTTAATAAGTGACCATCGGGAATGGCAGAAAGCAGTATGTTGAGACCTTCGTCTTGATTTCTTTTAGTAGCAGCTGGTATGGTTGGTTTAGGTGGTGTTGGTTGTCCAGGAATCTCCACTGGTTCTTCAAGTTGCATGTTACCATTGACAATCACATCCCATAGTGCATGGTCTGTGATGGCAATGTACTGCCTCATCTTCATGGCCCATAAGTCATATTCTCCCTTCTTAACAATTGGAATTCTAACAACAGTGATTGATGGAGCAGGTGCAGCCTATGTCGACATCTTGAAGAGTTTGTAGTAAAATCGGTTTAAAGGTTTTTCTTCTTAATCAGAGTTTCCAACACAAGCTCTGATACCACTTGTTGGATCGATGTACTCTAATCAAACTACTTTGTAGCTTGTAAAGGTTTAATAATATTAAGTAAACTTAACACTATTAATATTGAAACATTGTTTAATCTTGTAAAGTATGCGGAATCTACTTAAAACGAAGCTTAAGAAGAACTTTTATACTAACCAAACTTTGAACCTGCTTTGTTACATAGATTCACTAACAATCCCTAACTATTATCGACTTTGAACAACTCTAAAAACATATATCGACTAATACCTCTTAAGGCTCTTTATATAGATAACCTTAAGTCGGTTTACAACATATAACTTGAACGATAAGTCATTATCCCTAACTAATTCTAGAATATTCGTTCAATATTACACATTAATCCTTTAGCTAATATTGCATATAAGTCCTTGTTTCCTTTGAAGTACTTTGAACATTCTTCATTAAACAGCAGTACATTGACTTTTATCTTCAGCAGTACTTTGACTTTATTCTTCATGCAGCAGTACTTTGACATACAGAAGTACCTTGATCTTTTATATCCCAACATTTGTTGCATATAGGTACACAATAGGACACAATCTTATACAATGTTGTCTTTTTGTTTCATCACTAGTTACTCACTCGCTAGGTGCCTTTGCCTTTGATCTAAGATAATTACACTAGGTAGAATTGATTGCCCTTGCCTTTTCTTGTTTACTCTTGGTAATTATTGATTGCTTGATTGTTCTATTATTTAAGTAATTTTTCATGTATGCTATATTATGAATAGATTAGATGCTAAATTTCCTCAAAGAGTTGAACTTGCTTGAATCCAAACCCAAAGACACAACCTTTCTGCAAATTTTCTGCCAAAAACCCAATTCTGGCAATCTTGAAATCACCAGATGGGCGGCTGATAAGGCGAAAAGTGTGCCACTTTTAAGGGGTCATTTAAGCCCGAATTCGTGATTATTTGATCAATTACTGCCCTAAATCGTTCCTTTTGTAATTTTAGGTACTTTTGAGAAGAAATCTGGAAAAGGAAGCATTTTGGACGTTTTTGGAGCATAAAAGTGAAAAAAACGACAAAGTCTCAAAATCCTTACTGGGAACAGTACCTAACGACGTCAAGACTTCACACATGACGGCGTCAAGCTTGGCAAAAGAGGTGGAAGTGGAAAATACACGTGACGGCCCAGAACATTTTTAGTGCAATTGACCTGAAGGCGTCACCAAGGCCGTCGGGGTCAAAATGTACATGACGGCCCAGAGCTTCATTCCTTCTTGACGACGTCAAGATTGGATCTAGGCAATACGATCCTTAATTTGGTGGCGAGTTGACGACGTCAGATACTACAACGTGACGCCGTCAGGATGTTTTATCTATATATATTTTTCCAATTTTTCATTGTAAAACATTAGGAGAACTTTGGAGAGCTTAAACCCTAGACGAATTTTATGTAAAAATAAGGGTTTCAACCCTTGTTCCATCCATGCATAATTGAAGATAAGTTTTCCAATAATCATACGATATGTCTATGTGTTGTGTGATTCTATCTTATGTTTGTCTTTCTTTTAACATGCTAGGCCATGTTTTTATTGTGTTTGCTTAGATGTAGTGAAACCTAGATGTTGATTATTGGTTAATGGTTTGTTTATAATTGTTGTGGATGATTGTATTCGATGTCAGGCTTAAGAAAACTGGCAGACTTCCAATTGGTAACTTGCTTGAACGTCTTAAGAAACATGATCGGAGGTGTACTACGATTTTTGGTTGTATTTAATGCATAAGTGATTCTAGTGATCCCATGTTAGGAGCTTTTAGTCAGCTCGACATAGGAGTGAAGTAGCAGCTTATAGAGTTAGGGAATATTGTACATGGCCCTACGACTAGTATTAAGGAATATAACCCGTCATCCATGCAATTGTAACAAGCTAATCAACCGGTAAAAGATATCTAGGGAGTAATGAAATCTAAGTAAACACATCTTTTCTTATTCTTGTGTCCACCAAATAATTACATTAGTTTATTTTCATTTCTTTTTATTTTATTTTGATTGCATATTTAGTTATTGGGTTAGTTGACTAGCAACTAATTCCGCCCACTCCTTCAAAACCCGAGATTTTACTTGCTTTTATAAAATATAAAAATACCAAAAGAATCATCCCTCACTTCTAGACCTAGTTCAGTAGGCTTTCTAATCCTAGCGAACACTATTCCTGAGTTGAACCATCAATCCCCCGGTACTTGTCACTATACTATACTACAACGATCAGGTACACTGCCTGGCGGGGATTGCAAGCTTCTCAAGATCCCTTGAGAGGTAAAACCTGTTGCGAGGGCGCAATCCCGTGTATCAAGTTTTTGGCGCCGTTGCCGGGGAATAGTTATTGTCTAGGTTAGAATTTTTTTATTAGGTCTACTTTCTAGATTCCTTTATAGTAAGATTTTTATTTTTTATTTTTAGGTTTCTTTAGTCTATCTTTTTCTTCGTGCCTTTGTTAGTAAATTAAGTTCATTGACTATTCCGTTGGCCATTATGGAAAACGCGAATCCACCCCTTTCCCCTAGTGAAGTTGCTTTGTTGCGTGAACAGGTTGAGAATGAGATTAGGGAACTTAGGGAACTTAATAGGTTGATTAATGTTAAGCTTGATCATGCATTTAGTGACCTAGCGACCGCCTTGTATTCAAATGAGGACCTAGGACCTAATGATTTTGAGGTTGTTGTTGAGGATGTGAAGGAACTTGAGGAAGGGGAGATAGATCCAAAACATGATGGTTATTTCAATCTATATCCCACTGAGGAGGAAACCGCGTACTATAATAATATTGTCGATAATCCTCAGCCTCCTTTTGCTAGAATTGACCCTAAGATAAAGGGAGGTGATCATAAGAATGTTAAGATACCATGTATGATTAGGTATAAGTACATTGACAACGCTTACATTGATTTGGAATCCCCAGTCAACATTATGTCCTCAAGTGTTTATAATGATATAGTGAAAACAAGACTTGAACCTCAAAGGGACCCTAAGTACCCCGGCGGAATTTGTAATTTTGTCGGGAGAATTAAAGGTTTACATGTCTTCATTAGGAACTTTACTTATATCATTGACTTTATGGTTGTTGAAGACTTAGCCAGTGTTATAGATTGTCGCTTATCCCATGTTGTATTAGGTAAGCCATTTGTTGAAGAGTCCTAGTTAGAATATGATGGGATAGAAGGGACGATCCGATTTGCTAGTGAAACTGATAGGATCACATATAGGATGCCTAATAGAATGAAGGAATTTCGTTTTGTGCCTCGATTTGATGTGCATAACATTGGTGCTTTTGAGGACATCAATGAAGAGGATAAGAAAAAGGGCATAGACTATGTACGGGAGAAAAAGAGCCTTTTCTATAAGGATTGCATAACTTTAGGGCCAAAATATAAAGTTGATAGGGAATTTGCCAAAAGGATTATAGGAGAAATTGAGAAAAAGGTGGTTGATCTTTATAAAGAACATTTACAATTGGGTCCGGAATACAAAACTAAGATTGAGGATGACCTAGAGAATTGACCGATGACGAGGTCACGTATTTGCCCGTGACCTTGAGTCTAGCTACAAGACTCATTAATAAAGAAAAGCACTTCTTGGGAGGCAACCCATGTTTTGTGTGTTTTTATTTGTTTGATTTTTATTTGTTTCCGTATGCGTGTTTTATTTTTATTGTTGGTAAATCATGTTTTAAAGTAAATTGTGAAAAGGCTTTATTTTATTTTTAACTTCGTCTTAATTACATATAAAGGTATTTTGCAAAAGCTAAGTGTAATGGAAATCCAAATTTGTTTATAAGAACGAAAATGAGCATGATTCACTACAATATTAAATGAGCATGTATATTAGTATCTGTTAGAGTCAAATGCTTGTATAGAGTCATAATGATATTTTGCAGGATTTTCCAGGAAATAAGATATAAGTTTTTCCAGAAATTTTTCGAAAACTTAACATGAGATTTTTTCAGGAACATTCTGACGGCGTCAGGATTTACAACCTGACGGCGTCAGGTACTAAAATTCTGTAAAATTTTGCGAGTTTTGTTTAAACCTGAGTCTTAAAGTTTTTGTTGATTCTTTAGTTTTATAAACTCCAGGAAATCAGCAAACATTCATTCTACAAGCATTATATGTTAATTTGTTTTCTAGGATTTTTTAGTATATATAGATTGCCGCCGATTGTTTTCTCAGGTTTAACAGGTTATATATGACAAGAAGATGATTTATATTTCTGGAGGGAAGCTTTCAAAGTTCATTTTCTTGGTGGAAGATCTAACCTTGTTGACACACTATCCACACCGAACGAATCAGGGGAGTATTTGTTTTCATTCTTTTACCTGCTTTACTTTTACATCCTTTAATTGAACATTGGGGACAATGTTCATCCTAAGTGTAAGGGGAGGGTAAATGATGATACCTTGTAGGATACAATTGCACTTGAGTTTGTTTGTTTGATAATAGGTGTGTAATAAAACTAAGAGAAATACTTGCTAGGGAAATTTTAGCGCCAAATTTAAATTTTTTTACAACATTTAGGAGTGAAACTTTAGCCTTAACAAGCATCTCATGGATAGGAGTTGTATGACTAGCACAAAACCGTACCACTTAAAAAATTTTCTACCAAAATATGTGAGGTTCGCCTTTAGATTTGATAGGAAAAGCATTCATTATTAGTGTACCGGTAGTATTTAGATTCTAGAACTTGCGTCAGTGATACATCCCGAGACCGCTAGTGAGACTACATTCGTGTGGTTAGGATTTACTACATGATAAGAGGCATTAGGATCACCCTTATGTTTAAACCCGTATCATAATTACTTGACCATTTAAGTCATAATTATTTGACTATAAAGTCAACTAACTTCTCCCACACCTTTGCGTTGTACTCATTTTTAGTACACGATACCCCTAGTACACCCCTCCGAGCCTATCTTTTGCGTTTCTAAGTTTAAGCATTTTACTTAAAGATAGAATTTGTTAACAATCCACCCCAAATGTGCAACCAAATCGCCTTAGCCTTCTTTCTATGTACTCATCTTTAGTGCATTATTGTTATTTGTTAAACCCTTAGTTAATTATCTAATTGATTACATGGTTGCTAAGTCGAGTCATATCTTGTACATATTGTTTTGGGACGATTGGGACTCATGGGTAAAGTACTAGAGTTATGGAATATTGAGGAAGACGTCAATTATTACTCCCATATGTGCGTTAATCTTAAAAAGTACTCCAAGTGTTTTGATTATCTTAATTCGAGTCATTAGAATAGCTGATTGTAAAGTATGTAAAAGTTCAAGTGTAAGGGGAATGCAAATTCCCTATGATGTATTATTTTGGATCGTAGGGGAAGAGTGTATGAAAAAAAAATCATAAAAATCAAGAAGAAGAAAAAAAAAATAGAAAAAGAAAGAGAAAAACATATGGACTACCATCCCATTTCATTTTATGTTTGTTTCATAGTTTGTTAGATTTTGATTAGCTAAAGTCGAGTCGAATCTTGGCTTAGCAACGCCATATTGTACATGTAATTAACCAAGATGATTAACTCGCCACCAGTAAATATTTCCTTTATCAAACAAAACCGTGTTTTCCATATCCCTATACATAACGTTATAACCCTTTAAAAGACCTCTTTGATAGTTTATCCTAGGTGCTTACGCCAAGTGGTGGAGGTTTGATCCTTTCCCAAGCCTATGATAATCTATTTGCTATGACAAGTAGTGAGAGATGTTTTCCATTTCTATATTGTGATATATACTTTATTACACCCGAGAGATGTGAGTATCTAAACACTATTTGTGAGGTGCTAGTGTATGACCTCCGTGCTTGTTTTTGGTTTTTAGTGGAACGATTATTTGTTGTAATTACTTTTATATTAGTGTTAAATGACCCCTAAAGCGCATTTGCTTGAGGACAAGCAAATCTCAAGTGTAAGGTATTTGATAAGGCGAAAAGTGTACCTCTTTTAAGGGGTCATTTAAGCCCGAATTTGTGATTATTTGATCAATTACTGCCCTAAATCGTTCCTTTTGTCATTTTAGGTACTTTTGAGAAGAAATCTGGAAAAGGAAGCATTTTGGACGTTTTTGGAGCATAAAAGTGAAGAAAACGGCAAAGTCTCAAAATCCTTGCTGGGAACAGTACTTGACGACGTCAAGACTTCACACATGACGGCGTCAAGCTTGGCAAAAGAGGTGGAAGTGGAAAATACACGTGACGGCCCAGAACATTTTTAGTGCAATTGACCTGACGGCGTCACACGGCCGTCAGGGTCAAAATGAACATAACGGCCCAGAGCTTCATTCCTTCTTGACGATGTCAAGATTGGATCTAGGCAATACGATCCTTAATTTGGTGGCGAGTTGACGGCATCAGAAACTACAACGTGACGCCGTTAGGATGTTTTATCTATATATATTTTTCCAATTTTTCATTGTAAAAGGGGTGGAACATTAGGAGAACTTTGGAGAGCTTAAACCCTAGATGAATCTTATGTAAAAATAAGGGTTAAAACCCTTGTTCCATCTATGGTTAATTGAAGATAAGTTTTCCAATAATCATACGATATGTCTATGTGTTGTGTGATTCTATCTTATGCTTGTCTTTCTTTTAACATGCTAGGCTAGTTTTTTATTGTGTTTGCTTAGATGTAGTGAAACCTAGATGTTGATTATTGGTTGATGGTTTTTTTATAATTGTTGTGGATGATTGTATTCGATGTTTGGCTTAAGAAAACTAGCAGACTTCCAATTGGTAACTTGCTTGAACGTCTTAAGAAACATGATCGGAGGTGTACTATGATTTTTGGTTGTATTTAATGCATAAGTGAATTCTTGTGATCCCATGTTAGGATCTTTTAGTCGGCTCGACATAGGAGTGAAGTAGGAGCTTATAGAGTTAGGGAATATTGTACATGGCCCTACGACTAGTATTAAGGAATATAACCCGTCATCCATGCAATTGTAACAAGCTAATCAACCGGTAAAATATATCTAGGGAGTAATGAAATCTAGGTAAACACATCTTTTCTTATTATTGTTTCCTCCACATAATTACATTAGTTTATTTTCATTTCTTTTTATTTTATTTTGATTGCATCTTTAGTTAATTGGGTTAGTTGACTAGCAACTAATTCTGCCCACTCCTTCAAAACACGAGATTTTACTTGCTTTTATAAAATATAAAAACATAAAAAGAATCATCCCTCACCTCTAGACCTAGTTTAGTAGGCTTTCTAATCCTAGCGAACACTATTCTTGAGTTGAACCATCAATCCCCCAGTACTTGTCACTATACTATACTACAACGATCAAGTACACTGCCTGGCGGGGATTGCAAGCTTCTCAAGTTCCCTTGAGAGGTAAAACCTGTTGCGAGGGTGCAATCCCGCGTATCAGCGCCCCCTTAATTATGTAAGGCGGCCCCCTTAATGATTAAGGGGACCGGCCCCTAATTAAGGGGACTGGCCATCTGAAGGTCTGGTTTACAGAATCTTTCCTGCTTTTTAACCCATTTCATCCTACACTTCCCAAAATTCACAAACATATTTTGTTCTAATCTCCCAAACAAACCTTATCCATCCATAAACACACAAATCTCATTCTATAAATACCTCATTCTTTAATCTCTCCATTCATCTCATTATGACCTCCTCAAACAAACCAAAACCAAAAGCCTCAAGGCTAGCAAGGATGACCGAAAAACTCATTTGGCGACAAAAAAGCCCTCGAAACAAATCCATCATAACCAATGAAGTTGGAAATCAATCAACACCTCCAACTACTTACTTCCCAAACTTACACCAAACCCACAAGGACATTCCTTTGATCCACTTTACAAACCATACAACATTGGGCAAACATCCTCATTCATGCTAAACTACACATCCCAACCTTCAACCATCTATAATGATCCCTACAAGTTTGATCAGCCATCAAACTACACTTTTAACAATTTCAATTCCAACTACGCAACCCCAATTCATCCATATCAACATAATGATTCTCTTCACATTGCCACAGAAAAGCAAAAGTTCCGTGAAGAAATAAACCAAATCCATGATCTAAGTGATCTCCTTGCTACGCATCTTGCAAAATGCAACAAAGGGCAACCTCCATCATTACCCAATGCTAATTGCTTACCCCACTCTCTCAACTTGGATCAAGTTACAAACCACACTCATTTTTGCCCTTGTTGCATCTTCCTCCAGAAACAAATCCTCTACTTGAGTGAACATATCTCTTGGATTGAATATCTTCTCACTCGTCCTCATCCAATACCACCCTTGACACGATATAACATCGTGAGGTCCACCTCTTCCGCTCCATACCCTACTCCATATCCTTCTCCATCAAACAACTAAACTTTATGCTTATGTTCCCCTCCTGCTAATAAAACACTCAACCATGGGTTTCAAGCAAGTCCAAGTGCTCTCTTTGGCAATTTAGGACTATATTGTTTCTTTTGTTTTATTGTAATCAATATGCTTCAAACATATTGAATGTTAATGATGTTCATTTCTATGATCATCTTATATGCTTGAATGAATCTATTTTTGTTTGCTTTATTTTTTCTTTGCATATTTGTGTCTTGTTCTCTTCACATATTTTTTGTAGCCAAGTATTCCATAGCTCGTTTCCTTGGTGCTCTCAAATGAGGGGGAGCACACATCAAAAGGGAGCTTTCTATCCGTTTATCTTCTTTTATGAAGCTTAATCGGCATAACCTTTTTGATTTTACAAAAAGGGGGAGAATAGAATATTAAAATCTAAATACTTGTCTAAAAATTAAATTTTAGATTTAATGAGTTTAAGGTTTTGTAATCATCAAAAAGGGGGAGATTGCTGACATAAATAATGCCTAAAAATATTGTTAACATTCATCGACATCTCTATGTTTTGATAATTACAAAACGTAAATTCACTAAACTAAAAATTATGACGTAAACAAGTATTTAGCGATAAATATCTCACTTTACATCCAAATCACTTAAGGTATGAATAAACAAAGTGTTTATTGCATTCTATGATCAAAGGAAATTTTTTCTCAATCACTAGACTTTTTATAAAATGTCATAAACATTTTATATCTTTTACAAAATCATTTTTGGAATTTAAAGAATATGTTTAAATCATTATAAATATATGAATTCAAATTTTTAACCAAAAATGGAAAATATAATCTAGAAAAACTTTTCCCACAAAAAGACAAACAAGTCTAACGTTCTGGAGGTAGCGGCCCCCTTAATTCCTTAGGCGGCCCCCTTAATAATTAAGGGGACCGGCCCCTAATTAATAGGACCGGCACGCTCCAGAACAATGTTTTTCTGTGCTATAAATACTGGTTCATTTCACACAATTTTCTCACCTTTTGCACCCCAAAACTTTCTGATCTAAATCCTCATTTCCACTTCCTATAATCCTTTGATCATATATACATTAATCTTTGTTTCAAAGTGATCCAAATCTCATTCTTTAAAGTGTAAGAGAAGAATACTTCAATCCACCAAGACAAGAAGTATTACAACTTGTTGTGACCTCCACATCTAAGTTGTTAGAGCATCATTTATTATATCTATTTCTTTGTGTAATTAGTTGTGAATATTTGGTAGAACATAGATTAGCAAGGTGTTAGATAGAAAGATTTTGGAGTAGATAGTTGTGAAGTAGATAGTTGGGAAGTAGATTGTTGTGAGGAAGATAGTAGTGAAGTAGATAGTTGTGAATATAGATAGGTGTGAAGAAGTAGTGTCGTAATCAAGTTGTGACTAGGTGTGAAGAATTTGTGTAGAAGGTGTGACGAAGTTGTGGTGTGAATATTGGTGCGTAAGGTTTTCTCCGCCATAAGGGAACTTGTTGACATAGTGAAGAAAACTCTCGAGTCAGGTGCTCGGGGAGTGGAGTAGGGTAAGGAAGGTGTCCTTGTGGCCGAACCACTATAAATCTCTTGTCTCGCGGTTCGATCTTTCCATCTCTCATTTATTTCTTTACTTATATTATAATTGCTATAGTATACATATATATATATATATTGTTATTTATATTGTACAAGACTTGAGTTCACATAATAACGAATCTGCATTTTTGAAAGTAAACAAAACACATAAACAAAATTATTTCATAACAAATTAAAAAGACGTAAAACTATTAACCCCCCCCCCCCCCTTCTAGTTTTCCACATAGTTTTAGAACCCCCTGCACGCACGAAACTTTGGGTTTACTTTTTGTTAGATTGATTTTAGGTTAAAAATTATACAATTTCATTTTAATATTGTTATGAAATAGGATAGGAATGCCCAAACAATATCATAAACTAAATTTTATTATTAAATAAATGTCTTTTATTCTCTTTATAAATTATATAAAGCACTGATAAAAATACAAAGGCAAATATTGTGCAATAATAAATTCAAAGATAATTCTCCTTAAGATAAAACATAATATAATTAATATAAAACATTGTCCCAAAACAATAAATTGAATAGAAACAAAAAGTATTTTCTGATAAAAATACATAAGCAATTCAAAATAATGACCATAAACATACAGAGATTTCAAAATTCAACATAATTATGGTGTGGGAGGTGAACAATAAGAGCATTCACAATTTCCAGGTGGACATTTGCAAGTTCCCGACCAAACAGGACAAAAACAACACTCCTCCAATATACTTCTAAGTAAATATGGATCCATTTCATCACATGGCTCACTGTATGGATGTTTTTGATTTTTTGTTTCTTTTTTCTCCGCATCAGCAATCGATACATCAAAAAAATCACCAATATCCTTTTTGTTTGTACCATCTTTTTTATCTGCATCAACAACCGATACATCAATAAAACGACCAATATCCTTTTTATCTGCACCATCTCCCTTATCAGATTCAAATTTTTTCCTTCAACATCTTTCTTATCAGAATCAGAAGGCTTTAAGTTCCATATGTTTTTGTAGTTTTTTTCCTAATTCGCTCGAGCCTGAAAAAGGAGAAATTTTGAAGATAAAACTAATGGTTTTTATTTAAAAAAAATTAATGAAATTATAATGAAATTCAAAACATGTATTTATACCTCTTCTTCACATGAACTGGTGCAAGCATTTATTAGGCAAATACATTCATCGCTTCTGCATTCACATTGACAATACCCATAACATGTCGGGCGGTAACAAAAAAAAAGAAAAAGGATCGTTTGGAAAACACCGATCACTTTGCCTCAAATTTTTAACTCGTTTTAGTTCAAAATTAACAAAATCATAATTATGCATTTTCTTTGTATCATTAACTTTCAAATCACAATCATTGACATTTTCTTTTTTATATGTTACTCCATCTTCATTTTTTTCGGTGATTCCCATAGTAAACTCTAATTATGAAAGCAATGTATCTGCATGACATTGATAAAATATTAGTGTAAACAGAGTTTAGGATATATTATTAACAAAAAGTATATGAATCATAACAATATATATTGTTAAAAACTATATTGAGTAAACCTGTTACACTTTAAAGCGCAGTACCTAATAATGAATTATGATCGATAACTATTTATGTTTATATAGACTTAATTTAAATTTAAAGAGAGAAAAGATATTATTAAGATAACTATCTCACGTAAAATTAGGCCTCGGCCCATCATATTATATATTAAAAATAATACGATCTATTTTTTAATTATCGTCTACCTCATTTAGTGTGCAATCATGACAACTATAACGGGGTCACTAAAATGTTTTTTACTAGTGTGTTGCTTGTAAAGTCGGTGTTTCTAATTTACAAAAAAACTATTATAAAATCGAGCTCGTAATGGGTCTTTATTGGCTGTAAGATCATCACTTGGGCCTGCATAATGATGACGTTCTATTAAGTAGCCAAATAAGTTAACTTGAAATAGGCATTTATTTCTCTTCAACAACCAACAAATCCTTTTTATTTAAATGCCTTTTATCATCTAATTTTAAATCATTCGACTCCCTATAATTCAAATCAGAAAACACACACATATGGTTATCAGAAAAATAGATAATGAGATCATTGTACAAAAATGGTGTTAACTCTGCTTTTGAATTAGTCAATTACCCAATATTGAGTTGGCCATTTTGATTATCTGATTTGTCTACTCCCACAGGTATTTTGTCTCTAATCCTTGCTGATATTTTTAATCAAGGGTTGTTCGCTGGGTTGTGCAGTTCCCATTCCTCAAAAAATTTGATGAAGACATTTACAACAAAGAATCAATCTTTTTTGATTTTTCCCTTTCTTCTGTTTTGTTGTAGAAGCCAAAAGGGTCAAACTCAATATCCCAAAAAATGATCTTACGTCTCGAGAGGCTGGCATGCGTGAAAAGATTGCTTTTGTTAAGAGGCTCAAGTGCATGACAGAACCCACTGTTTAGAAAAGGGGCTTTGGTTTGTTGTAGAATCGGTTGTAAGAAGAAGGTAATTGTGAAAGTTGGTGATATTTTAAAGTTGTAGATTTGAAAAGGATTGTGGTTTTGTAGAAGATATACTGGATTTATTATAGGTTATGAAGATGATGTTGTGAAAGAGGTTAGGAATCAGATTTGATGAGTTTCTAATCTTATAAGAAACGTTATCTGCTTATCAAAAATTGCATGTTTATTAGAAAATACATGTACTAGAAACACATGTTCATCAGAAATCTTACGTTTAGTCTATTAGAAACTCATAACATATTTATCATAAAGTTTATATCTAATGTATCATAAATATATTTATTTATATAGCAATGTCAAAACCAAAAATTTTAATATAAAAAAGCCATTGGCAATGTGGCTAACAGTTTGGGACACATGTTAGAAACATAATATGTTTATTATAATTGTAAGTTTTATTGCATCAGAAACGTAACAATTTGTATAGTAATAGATACATAGCATGTTTATCTAAAAGTTTGAATTTAATGTATCAGAAACGTGTTATAGGTAACGTATAAATAATTATGATCGTGGCTATCTGTATACCTCAACTCTCAAACCTTTCATTTTTTGCATTCCTCCAATTATAATTGCTCGAAATACTTTGCTTATGAGAGTCCATTTTCGCTCAACTAAGTAACTTTACTAATTGATTATTTAAAGCAACCCGAAAACGTGACATTCATACACGGAGTATAATATATCACTGAAAACAAATATTTTTGTTAAGAGATTTGTATAGCATGCATATTGTTATCAGAAACTTTGTTTACGTCTAAATATCGCAAGAAAATTCTCAAACAATCATGCTACATGACATTGTTTTTGGTTATTTTAATAAAAAAAATATCCATTTAATCGCTCTATATACAGTATAATCCTTTAATGCACAAAATGTGGTGATATAATCAAAAACTTTAGTGTGCGAATCACCTCCCTTATATTTATCCCAAATATTGCAGGAATCTAATAATGACATAGTTTGTTTCAGTCTACACATTTTGTAGGCGGCTACTATTTTCATTTGATATGGTTGTCAGCCGTAATGACCTGACAGTCATTATTGCTTGGGTGACTAACCATGATAAAGCATGTGCAATGGTAGATAAAATATTATAGGTTATAATATGAACATCCACATTTATATTGTGCAATAATAAATTCAAATATAATTTTCCTTAAAATAAAACATAAAAACATTGTCCCAAAACAATAGATCCCCAATCATCTACCCTTGTCATGCGCGTGGCTTCTTTAATCTAAGCATCCTAAAAGCATGTATAACATTGTAATAATTAGAATATTACTCAATGAAATTTCAATATATCTCAACAATTGCTAAAAGTTACTACTTTTATGAAGTTCAGGTTCAACTTGATGATCATCCGTCATTTTAAGAACATTGTACACGTGCCTATCCATCTCAATATTATAATGAGAAATTTCAACTTTATAAGAAAACTTCCTACCCACAAACTTTTCAAAAACTTGTGGGAAAGCGTTGACGTCACCGATCTGTGTAAACATTAAAAGCAAACTTCCTACCCACAAACTTTTCAAAAACTTGTGGGAAAGTGTTGATGTCACCCCGATCTGTGTAAACATAATACTGTTAGTGATTACAAAAGTAAATGTTTAGTAGTATTGAAACACTGTAATGTCGCACCCCCAAAATACCTGAATGGCAGCGGAAATGGAATACCTGGGGGTGACTGTCATAGCACCACAGTTACAGTTACACTGAATGACCTAAAGTGTCGTTTAGAAAAATGCATCGTTTGATCATTAAAACATTCAGAGTTTACAAAACATAGGTCCCAAAAAGGTGTTGCAAGTTTATGAAAAACAAGTTCAATCCAGATCAAACGTTTCATAAGTGCAGGAAATATATATATGTGACACGCGTCGACTCCGCGACTCCATGAAGGTCCAAATGCATGCAAGCAGGAGCTACCTTAATAACCTGAAAATACATTGCTAAAACATCAACACGAATGTTGGTGAATTCCATAGGTTTGTAAGTCAAATCGTATGTACATTTTCCACAAGTATAAAGTAAACCGACAAAATGTCAAAAGTAATACATTGTCTCTTAAGCTCATGACCCCGAAGCTAGACGTTACTTGGCCCCAAATGAGTGTTTACCAGACACTCTAATATATTATACATGAAATGCATTTGTACCCGTTGGAGCAACCCAAACACGAATGGAGGAGTCACCCTCAATAGATCTATTCACTCACTCTCTCTTGTAGATTAATTAACGGTCCATGATAATAAAGGGGACTTTTCATGACGTGGTAATAAGGCAACTTAAGCAATGTAAGGAATTTAATACTTTGGCATGTACAGAAAAATAAGTAATGCAATGTATTCTCCCCCGTGGGATTCAAAATCAAATATGTAATTGAAAATGGGGCTATGAAAACTCACCTGAAGTGATAGTACAATGTGATGAAATAATCGGGACAACAAGGCGCGAACACTAACCGCAACCTAATATGAGTAATAACGATCTACTTTAGATCATGCCGTGATGTAATGAATGCACATGCACATGATACCTATACCACTCGTAACTTGAACATACTTGTTATCGTCAAAGTAGGTAATTTCCATACTTAGGAAAAATAAGTCCAATTAGAAGTATAGAAACTTGTCGTAATATATCGTATATAAAATGTTAGTGTTATATTCCACGTTTTGAAAACCTTAAAATAGCGTCTAGTAGTCGCATAAATAAACCTTGGGTCGTACGTACTTCGTTAGTTAAGAATAAAATCCTTGAATAAGAAATCTAGAAAATATAGCATTTAGTACGTAGTTATATTATTTCTAGTAGTGACTAAATATATATATATAGTTTTGCCGATTTTAAAACGTGTATAACTTAGTCGTTTTAAGTTCATTTTCCTCGTTCTTTATATCCACGGATTCGTCTTAACATGTATTAATATATTTTTGATAATTCGGCTCCATTAGATTACGTCTAGAGCCTCTCTTTGTCCGTCGAAAATCGTCCAACAGCACGTTTTATTTTCAGAAAATAGTTTTCGTCGTTAAACTTGCAAAAATCATAACTCCTTCGTTATAAGCTCGTTTTAATCCGTTCTTTCGCCCACGGCTTCGTTTTTGAAAGTCTTTTCTAAATCTTTGGACAAAAATTATCCATCACCTACTGAGTTTCCCACGTTTTAAAAATATGGACAGTAGGTATTTGTAATGTTTCAAAAACCATTTCTAGGGTTCCAATCTTGTTCCAACTTCAACCAAACCACTTTCAATCACTACAAAACTAGTCTAATCCTACCATACACCTTCTTAGGGTGTCATGGGTTCCTAAACATCATAAATCAAGTGGATCTAACAAGGATCTAACTATAATCAATTTCTATGGCTCAAAAGTTAAATATGTATAAAATGGAGTGGTATAAATAGCATATGCATGTAGATCTAGTATATATATAATATGAATCTTGTAAAAACTTGGTAAAATTATAAAAATGAGTTTGATATACTTACTTCAAAGATTGGAGAGTTTTGGAGATGAAAACCTAATTAACCTAAAGGTTTTTAATTCAAAACCTTAAAATAGGTAACTAATGGAACTTGAAATATACTTGATCTTGAAATTTTTATGGTTCTTGCTTGTTTTTGTGTTGAGGCCGAGCACCCAAGAGGAGAGAAAAGAGAAATGAGTCTTGCTTTTAGATCTTGAATAATGAGTTGAAAATGGGTAGCTTGTGTTATATATATATTATATGTTAGACATTATTTGACACACATTAATGAGATAGTAAATTTTTCAAGATTTGTAAGATATTAGCATGGGGGGGGGGGGCTGCATTTTATGAAAAAGGGAAGAAACATGTAGCTAGTGTAAGATAGTTGGTATAATTCTTGTATTATTATGTATATATTAATAGTTTTAGGGAATACCGAATACCGAGTTAACTAAAAATAAATTTTAACGGAGTTAACCGGGACAAAATAAAGTCATAAAAATTGTAAAAACATGTTGGGTATAAATATTGAGTGTTTGGATGGTTATTGTTTAGTTTTTACGAAAACCGTCGTAATTAAATTAGGCGTACGATATAAATTAAATAAATTTCCAGAATACCGGGTAAATTAATAATATATTTTATATATTATTAAAATGAATATAAAAATATATTAGGAACATAGTCGGGAGTTTTCGGACGTGTTAGTCACATTATTGGTCGCGTGTTAACGTTTATTTAAAAATAAACATACGTAAAAAGTCAATTATACCAAAAATAGAAATTAGAATATCCTACGAGTGGAATAGTATGCAAATGCTATTGTAAGGATATGTAAGCCATTTCTAGTCCATATGAAGTGTCCCTACTGATGATGCATGAATTCGCAGCTTAACCTGACTGGTTACGCGAATTTAATTACCCGTAAACTAAATTTACGATGAAATGAGTAAAGTACATGAATAGTGGTTTCTCTTTGGAATGAATAGTGCCATGTGAATAGTAAATTTTCTGAACGCTTCTCGAAATCTCAAACTGACACCAAAAATGATGAATAGTGATTGGTGAATAGTAATTGATGAATAGTAACTTCCCGAGATGAAAAATGAAATTTCGACATCTGAACAAGGACCTGAAATTACGAATTGTGACAGTCTTCCCCTCTAAAAGGAACTTCGTCCTGAAGTTCAGTTTTGGTTGGTCTCTGAAGTATATTTGGTATAAAGACGTGGATACATGAGTTGCATTTGGTCTTCCCGTTCCCAAGTATATTCGGGTTCTTTTCAAGAATTCCAGCGAACTTTCACGATAGGAATTTGACTTTGCTTCAACCGTTCGACCTCACGGTCCATGATTTCTACTGGTTCTCCTACCAGATTTAGGTTTGTCATTGGTTTCGATTCCTTCCAATGGAATCATGAGTGACTAATCTGAAAGTCATTTCTCGGGATTTGAAATTGTGAAACATGTTTGTGAAATCTTGCAACTTTCCAACAAGGCTCAAGTCTGAGGGTTACTGGCCTACTCTGTCTGAAATTTTAAATGGTCCAGTGTACATCGAGTTTAACTTCCCGGATTTTTCTAAATGGTATCATGCCTTTCCTAGGCAGAACTTTTAACGTGACCCTACCACCAACTTGAAATTCTAAGGGTTTACAACTTATCGACTTGTAACTGATTCTTGATTTGCAGGAAATTCCTGGTTATTTCATGAGTGCTTACAGAAATAATTTATTTGGCCTTTTTCCGCGTTCGGTCCGTCGATAGATGATCAACGCTTCTTGAGGTTTACAATGTGATATTAGTAATATATGTTGCTGAACTCTGCCAGAACTCAAATTTGTATGTCAGCTGGTCGATTCTAAAATGAATCTTAAATGGTTCAATATACTAGAGGTTCAATCTCTTGTGTTACCAAAATTGTATCATGCCTCTCCAAGGCAAAGCTTTCAACTTAGTTCGTTCTCCCATTTGAATCTAGATGGTTTGCTGTTTAGGGATACCCAATCCGCATGATGTGTGTCATGCACCAACCTAACTTCTACCAGTTTCTCGTTGCTTGTAACTGGTTCTTGACTTGTGAAATTTCATTTGTTGTTCCATGGTTTAGTTCTAGACCAGTCAATTTAACTTTTCGATTTCGGTCTGTAAATGGGTAATTGGTACTTCGACCATAAAGTGCCTCAAATGGTGTAGTCTCTTCGCTCGTGCGATAACTATCGTTGTAAACGGATCTGATTTATGATAAATGGTTAGTCCAACCATTCCTAGAGTCAATCGCTCACTCTCTGAGCATAACTTTCCTATGTTTGAATTGTCCTCTCGATCTGACCATTGGTCTGAGGACGATAGGCGGTGTTTACATCTAATTTGGGGTACCGAAGGAAATCTTAAAATGATTGCTAGAAGTCTGAGGTGATTCGATCACCTTTATCAGGAATAATTGAAACGGTTACAATGAATCTGGTGACTAATTCTACAACGTTATACTTTTCGAAAAGGGCGTTATACGAAGAAGATAGAATATTGGTAACACTTCAATTCCTTGTGTTTTGGTCTAATGGGTGCTAAGACATGTGTCTTTCTTTGCCTATTGTGCTTGGTCTCCATTACTGACGTTTGTAATCTATCTATGGTGTTCCTCCTAATTTCCTTCATCACACCTTCTAATATTCCTTATTGTCAAATCGCAAAACCCTAAATGCATAAGCGATCTTGTAAGGTGATTGGTTTTCAAAATTTATCTCGTGATTGTGAGTTTTGGTAGAAATATTTTTCCAAATAAACTAATTTAGAAAATGGAGCAATTGGGTTACTAAGTAATCTCTTTCTTGATGATTCAAAATTCAGTAGTTATAAAAAAAATGTGAAACCGTCTTCAAAATATAGTGAATAGGACTGTTTACCAAAGTTTGATGTTTATTTATTTCTCATTGTACAATGATTTTGCAAAATATTGACCAAAAAGGATCGTATTTGTTCAAAATAGGCAATTCAAAAATTATTTTCTACAAGGTGTGTAATTTGTATAAATGCAAAATTTGTAAATCAACTTCATTTAAAAGTGAAAACCCACTAACAAGGATAAAATAGTAGGATAGGTAATGTTCGCATAAATGCATAGATGTCTAACGTTTAGTTCCTGATATTAGAAAATGTCTATTGGCGATTATCTGGCAAAACTACAAGCCTAGGTATTCAACCAACTTAAGTCCTGAAATGGTTTATCATTACAATTGTCATCATGTTGGCAAAATGAGGGTGTCCATTGATACTATGTCGATGAATGTCTATTTCATTTCCATATGAAGCTGGGGAGAAATGCTTGGGCCTGATGCCTCTCTTGATGTATAGGTGAGGTTATCTAGAATTTCTTGAGGACACAACGCTTTAGAGGAATCTATATTGATATCCATAATTCGAATCAATCATTCTTGGCGTAAAATCACTGTAGGGAAGTTTGCGTATGCATGAGGCCATGTTTAATTGGAGTACTTTACAGTATCGGTTAAGAGGCTTGGTTTATTTCTATAGTGTTGCTTAGCGTACCTTTACAGTGTGTTCGATCCTGCAACTCAATCTAGCTAGTACTTTTGAATGATAAAATTGGACGACTAGGTCGGAGATGGTGGTTCGGATGGTCTCGTGGTATCTTAGAATTGTTGTTGAGTTATAAATTGTCTTACTGTATACTTCTAGTCTAGGTTAGTAGTTATGTAATCCTTTCATTGTTTTTCTTGTATCGAGGATTCCTCCTAGTAATTGATATGGGAAGTCTCTCCTAGGGAATTCAATGGAAAAATCCAACTTAATGGCCGAGTAAGTGACAGGTGGGGTAAGTATCCAGGGAGGGTTTGTCAAAAAGAGATGTTTATGAAAAAGTTTATTTGTTTACAACGCTTTGAAATGAAGATTGTTATTAGCAATACTAAAAAAAAAAAAAAAAAAAAAAATTATTTACTTCATGGCACAATCCTTCCTGAATTATACATAGGTGATCAAGCTATGTATAATTGAGGACTAATGATGCGATGCTTGATTTAGTCAAAATAGTATTACTTTTCTCAAAAGTTTTAGATGTTGTTCAACGCATTGTTATTAAAAATGGTATCCTGATATTTCCTTTCAAGGTAACATGAAAATTATTTCGCGTAATAATAGTAAATACTTGGTGCAATAACGGAAAAATCAATTTATAGGGTGGTAATAAAATAGTTTCTTTTAATAATTCCGTAAAACAATTTCCCCATATGGTAGTAAAATAGCTTGAAGTAAAATTCGTGGAATGGTTTATTGGATACATGGGTGAATCTTATGGTATGGTAATAGTCTACTAATTCACTTATTTAAAGAATGTAAGCATCTTAGTTCATAACAGGGCAGTGGTTTATGATTATGAAGTGGTCGAGAATATGGTAGTGATATTGAGAGCGTGAAAGATGAACGTGTCGTTAAGGCATCTACAGTCAATTGAAAAGGATAGTCTATGTATGAAAGGATATAGGGCAGAAATTTGGTGCCAATGATTTGAAGTATTCGAGAATTTATACTAGGTAAAGTTAGCAGGTTCAAATGTGTAATCCCTCTAGGCTTGACTAAAATGTATAAAGAATGGAAGTTGTTGTACGGGTGATCTGAGTCAAGTAGGTACCACATCGAATGATGTTTTGATTTGCCATGAATGCAAGCTAAATGTCTTATGGTCAGGTGAAACTTCTCGATATCCATTCATGAAAATGAGGTCTTGTCCCAATGTGACTAAGCTATATCGATCTCCGAAAAGAATATAAATTTTGTTGAGTAATTTTACCTTGATCTTTTAATCCAACGAACTTATACTAGCGTGAGGGTCTTATAATATGGAATGAGCGAAAAAGTCGTAATTTGAAGTATTGGTGTTAAGGCATGGTGTATCAATATTGGAAATCTCTGGTAGAGGGGTTTCTTTCGCATCTAAGGTCAAATAGCAAGTAGGTATAGTGGTTGCTTTCGAGATTCGTTCATGAGTTATGCGTGTTCCTTCTTGGAGATATGGTTTCTAAAATTAACAACATTTATTTGAGTGAAACACTGTGAAAATTTGATCATAAATGTATTTTGGAGTGACTTTATTTGAATTTGTAATGAATATCGTTATGTAAAAGATGTGACTGCGAAATATTTTGTATTTTGATAAAAACAATATCTCATATATATATGTCTTTGGAAAAAGAGAGTTCAAGAAGATTGTTGCTCAAACAAAAATGAGTTTTAATCCAACCATTGAAAATCAATAATTTGTCGTACTTCGTAAGGTTTGCAAGAAATCTTTTTGTTTGTACAAAAATTTAATTTGACTTTGACTTACTTGAATTGTTATTATCTCCGAAACACGAAAACTAGGGCAGTCACTCTTATCTTGGTCAACATGACCATTTAATCGTAAAGACATCTCCGTATTTATTAATCCTATTGTCTTACTTTCATCTTCTCAAAGTTGTAATTACATGTCAAATCTACTAATGTGACCACCTTGGTCGGTAGAGTGTTGCTAGAGCAACTAATGATGTAATCATCGGCTTAGAATGTGGTGTAATCAAACTTGATAATGAAGCGAGAGTTATGATGAGTTCCATTATGATGGTATAATACCGTTCAAGGCATCTTGTTGGTTTATTGTGTTATGGAGGTATGAGTCGATCATATCTAAGATAATATAGAGTCCTTGTGATAGATGCCACCCTTGGGCGATTTGTTGCAGTTATTATTGTGTTCGTGAGGCTTGTGGTAATATTCAGAGTGTATCGTCCAAACACTCGTGGGTAATCTAAAATAATTAGAGATCATCATCTAACGATGAAGAGTAGTAGGCTGTCAAGCAGTAGAGGCTCTCAAACTCTCACCAACCTCAAACCTATAAGGTGGTGTAACGTATGGTATATGGTAATGGTATGTCAAATAGTGGTTGCTTCTTAAGCGGCCTGTCATATATGGGTGTAGAGTCTCTGAGATGTGATGGTGATAATAGTAAATGGAATGCTACCCTCTTTCGCACAATCTCGCGACATCTAAGAGGTAAAACTGAAGTACACACTATGGGACGACCAATAGTGTAATAAGTAGCTGACGGTGGTGGTAGTACCTGAGTAGTAAGCGCCCTACTAGTGAAGGAAAGAAAACATACCATCTTCCTTGCAATTAGCATCCTAGTAGGTCCATTAAGATTAAGTCTGAATACTCTACCAAACGGCATTCTATGTATGGGCTGGATGATAGAAAAACCTTGTTCCTATAACAATTCAACGGTGCTAATGGCAGCGTAAGTGTAACTGGTAGTATAATGGTAGTGGAAGATGACAAGGCATCTTCAATGTCGGAATCCGATGAAAGGATAACAGGGTGTGTATCTGAAGACATGTCACTTGTGAACCAGGTCAACATAATCATATATATATATGAGTATGGGTATAAATAACTCGCACAATGTGTGCATGAAACAACATGTATAATGAATATGCACCTATGATGAAATGGTGAGATGCTATGATGATGTGGTTATAGTCTAGGGTCCATGATACATCCTAGTTCGCTATAACTTTAGCTCTGATGCCAATCTGTCACACCCCCAAAATACCTGAATGGCAGCGGAAATGGAATACCTGGGGTTGACTGTCATAGCACCACAGTTACAGTTACATTGAACGACCTAAAGTGTCGTTTAGAAAAATACATCGTTTGATCATTAAAACATTCAGAGTTTACAAAACATAGGTCCCAAAAAGGTGTTACAAGTTTATGAAAAACAAGTTCAATCCAGATCAAACATTTCATAAGTGCAGGAAATATATATATGTGAGACGCGTCGACTCCGCGACTCCATGAAGGTCCAAATGCATGCAAGCAGGAACTACCTTAATAACCTGAAAATACATTGCTAAAATGTCAACACGAATGTTGGTGAATTCCATAGGTTTGTAAGTTAAATCATATGTACATTGGCCACAAGTATAAAGTAAACCAACAAAATGTCAAAAGTAATACATTGTCTCTTCAGCTCATGACCCCGAAGCTAGACGTTACTTGGCCCCAAATGAGTGTTTACCAGACAGTCTAATATATTAGACATGAAATGCATTCGTACCCGTTGGAGCAACCCAAACACGAATGGAGGAGTCACCCTCAATAGATCTATTCACTCACTCTCGCTTGTAGATTAATTAACGGTCCATGATAATAAAGGGGACTTGTCATGACGTGGTAATAAGGCAACTTAAGCAATGTAAGGAATTTAATACTTTGGCATGTACAGAAAAATAAGTAATGCAATGTATTCTCCCCCGTGGGATTCGAAATCAAATATGTAATTGAAAATGGGGCTACGAAAACTCACCTGAAGTGATAGTACAATGTGATGAAATAATCGGGACAACAAGGCGCGAACACTAGCCGCAACCTAATATGAGTAATAACGATCTACTTTAGATCATGCCGTGATGTAATGAATGCACATGCACATGATACCTATACCACTCGTAACTTGAAAATACTTGTTATCGGCAAAGTAGGTAATTTCCATACTTAGGAAAAATAAGTCCAATTAGAAGTATAGAAACTTGTCGTAATATATTGTATATAAAATGTTAGTGTTATAATCCTCATTTTGAAAACCTTAAAATAGCGTCTAGTAGTCGCATAAATAAACCTTGGGTCGTACGTACTTCGTTAGTTAAGAATAAAATCCTTGAATAAGAAATCTAGAAAATATAGCATTTAGTACGTAGTTATATTATTTCTAGTAGTGACTAAATATATATATATATAGTTTTGCCGATTTTAAAACGTGTATAACTTAGTCGTTTTAAGTTCATTTTCCTCGTTCTTTATATCCACGGATTCGTCTTAACATGTATTAATATATTTTTGATAATTCGGCTCCATTAGATTACGTCTAGAGCCTCTCTTTGTTCGTCGAAAATCGTCCAACAGCACGTTTTATTTTCAGAAAATAGTTTTCGTCGTTAAACTTGCAAAAATCATAACTCCTTCGTTATACGCTCGTTTTAATCCGTTCTTTCGCCCACGGCTTCGTTTTTGAAAGTCTTTTCTAAATCTTTGGACAAAAATTATCCATCACCTACTGAGTTTCCCACGTTTTAAAAATATGGACAGTAGGTATTTGTAATGTTTCAAAAACCATTTCTAGGGTTCCAATCTTGTTCCAACTTCAACCAAACCACTTTCAATCACCACAAAACTAGTCTAATCCTACTATACACCTTCTTAGGGTGTCATGGGTTCCTAAACATCATAAATCAAGTGGATCTAACAAGGATCTAACTATAATCAATTTCTATGGCTCAAAAGTTAAATATGTATAAAATGGAGTGGTATAAATAGCATATGCATGTCGATCTAGTATATATATCATATGAATCTTGTAAAAACTTGGTAAAATTATAAAAATGAGTTTGATATACTTACTTCAAAGATTGGAGAGTTTTGGAGATAAAAACCTAATTAACCTAAAGGTTTTTAATTCAAAACCTTAAAATAGGTAACTAATGGAACTTGAAATATACATGATCTTGAAATTTTAATGTTTCTTGATTGTTTTTGTGTTGAGGCTGTGGAAAACTAGAAGGGGGTTGAATAGTTTTACGTCCTTTTAAAAGTTTATTACCAAAATATTTTGTAGGTTATTTAAAACTTTCGATTCGATCTCAGGTGAATTCAAATGACAACCAATATAAGCAATTCTAATCAAGTAATGAAAGTATTGAAATGTAATGAAGAAAAGATAGAGTTAGAAAGATCAAACCACAACACGCGAATTTATAGTGGTTCGGCTACAAGGACACCTTCCTTGCCGTACTCCACTCCCCGAGTACCACACTCGAGAGTTTTCTTCACTATGTCAACAAACTCCTTATGGTGGAGAAACCTTACATACCTTGGCTTACACGAGTTAACGACACTAAGCTAAATGTCGAGTTCTAATCGTAGCTAGAGCCAATCTCACGACTTCTTCAAAGCTTCACACCTTCTTCACAACTTCACAACTTCTTCAAGGCTTCACACCTTCTTCACACCTTCACAACTTCACACCTTCTTCTATGCACAACTAATTCACAACTACTAAACTACTTTACATAACACCTAGTTTCTACAATCAACAAATTTATACAGCACCTTTACAAATATCTACCACAACTACAATATGAAACTAGCTATTCACAACACTACTACAATTAGATGGATGTAGAGGAGTGTTCTTCTTCTTGCACTTGAATGGATGAAGCTTTGGATCACTTGGAAACAAAGACTTATGAATTATATGATCAAAGGATTTTAGATCTAGAAATGGAGGTTGGATCAGAAAGTTTATAGTGCAAAAAGGTGAGAAAAATGTGTGAAATGATCCAATATTTATAGGGCCAGATTTTACTGTTCTGGAGCGTGCCGGTCCCCTTAATTAGGGGCCGGTCCCCTTAATCATTAAGGGGGCCGCCTAGTAAAATTAAGGGGGCCGCCCTCCTGAACGTTGGAAAAGTTTTTCTGGATAAAATTTGCCCTTTTTGGTTGGAAATTTAAAATCATATCTTTGTCGTTTAATATAGCATTACCAAAAATGATTTACAAATATATATAAAATGTTTATATCATTTTATAAGATGTTATGTTTTAAGACAAAATTTCCTTTGATCATGTAATGCATAAGATGCTTAGTTTATAAATACCTTAAGTGATATAAGATGTAGAGGTAAATATTTGTTACCAAATACTTGTTTACGTCTTAATCTAGACTTAATTTGATTTGAGTTTTGTGATTATCAAAACATAGGTTTATTGAGAGATATTAATAACCTTTTTGAAACATTATTTATATCAACAATCTCCCCCTTTTTGATGATTACAAAACTTAAACTCATTAACTCAAAAATTAATTTTTAAACAAGTATTTTAGTGAGTTTATATTTACTTCTCCCCCCTTTTTGTAGAATCAAAAAGGTTATGCCGACAATTTTGAAACGTGAAAAATTGACGGGTAGATATCTCCCCCTTGATGTGTACTCCCCCTCGTTTGGGGGCACCAAGAGAACGAGCTATGGAATGCTTTGCAAAAAAAATATTAGAAGCACAAGTATATGCATGCAAACATGTATAAGGTGATAAAAAAAATAAAGCATATTTGAAAATAAAGCATTCATATTAAATAATTGGTTGTGTCAAGACACAACATACAAGTAGCAATTTGAATTACAAGTAGAAAAGCTAGTTCACAAATAAACAACTAGGAAAATACATCATCATGCAAAAAGTACATGGTCTTCATAGAGTTTGCAAGCAAAAGGGTGGTAGATGCTTTATTTATTAAGCATATGAAATGCTTAATTAGGAGAGCATGATGGTGATGGTGAAGGAATGGGTGAGAATTGTGGTGGAGGAATTATTGGAGAGGATGGTGGAGTTGGTGGTGGTGGTGGGTTGGTAAGCAAATGACCACAAGTTTTTGTTTCTTGGAGGTTTTGGAGTGTGAGGTGCTTGGTGGAGTCATGATGATTAAGATGGTGAATGATGAGATGAAGAATGGTGATTGTGGAGGGAATTTATAGTATGGAAATGGTTGATTTAGGTATGTATTTGAAATGGTTGAATGAGATTCTAAAATCAGTTGGGTTAAAATGGGAAATGGTAGCTGAAACTAGAGAAAGGGTTCACAAGATGCAAAAGAAAACAGTGAATCCAGTTCCAGATGGCCGGTCCCCTTAATTGTATGCCGGCCCCCTTAATAATTAAGGGGACCGCCTAGGGAATTAAAGGGGCCGCCCATCTGGTGTTTTCCCAGACGACCAGAAACCCAAAATTTGCAGAATTTGGTGATTTTTCAAGTGTGTTTTCCCAGCAAGCTCTATTAGATGTATATACTCTAGGAATGATGATATATAAACATATATATATATATATATATATAACCAAATTTCATGCAAATAAACATATTATAATCCATTTTGAAAATAAGCATGGCATAACATTAAGATAGTAACATGATAACAATTAAAGTCTAAACATCATTCAAGAGATAAACAACAAATAACACAAGTATTTCCGAATAAATCGGACAAATGACAAGTCATACAAATGTCTAATAGAACCAAATCATAACAAGTAGAAATATGTCAATATCTCCTACTTCTTCTTCTTTCCAAGCATCTTCCTAAACATCTTCCCAACGGATTTGAAACCCCCTCGAAGTTCTTCATGCATTTGTTGTTGACGATTGATGATAGACGTTTGACGAGTGAAGAGAAGCTCATCGGTACGTTCATGAGGAAGAGGAATTTGATATTCGGTATCATCAATATCAGAAAGATTTTCAACAAAGGTCGTGGGGGATGGAGTACTAACACGTGAGGTGTTTTCCTCCTCATCATCATCGTCATCACGATGAGATGTAGAACCACGAGGCCTAGAATACAAAGGACCACGAGATTTTCCTTTGTCACTTCGAGCACGACGAGTATGAACACGAGTAAGTTGGTTCAAAGTAGGAAGGATATGAACGTAGTAGTCTCTTTGAAGATGTGGGTAATGTTCCATCACATAACGATAAAGTCGTGTGAGAAACATACCGTAAGGAAGATTGGCATTTGGGGTGTTCTTATCGACATGATTCGATGAATAAAAAGATAAGCCAAATTGTATTGCTCTTCAGCAATAACACAATAAAGCATGTGGGCAATGCTCGCCGTGACATGATCACGGTGACCACCAGTACCAAACGCATTCTCTCGAATGAGTTCTTCCCACTTCTTCATATCTTGGCTTAGCTCTTTAAGAAGGATTTGATTGGCATGAATATCGACATTCTTCGACTTGATCACTCGACTAGTCGTACGACGTTCTAGTTCAAGCATTCGACGAATGTCTTCAGGACTAGGAATCTCAGAATAGTAGGGGCCATCCTGAGGACGATTTCTGTCAAGAGTGGAAAGATCCCATTCATTTGAGAAAACGGCTTGGCCGTTGTATGGGATTCGAAGAATTTGACCAAATTGAGCAAGAGTAAGAGTGATGAATTGATTTTGAATCATGAAGGAAATGAGGATATTACCATAGGGATCGGTTTGCACCGTCACTTGGCTATAGAAATCGAGGATAAAACGAGGAATGATTGGTTCGTTGATTTGGAAAAGACATTCAAAACGAATATTGGTGAACATTCGTTCGGTTTGATCATTTTCATAGAAAGATGGATCGACAATTCGTCCTTCGTGTGTAACAATTCGCAATTTCAGGTTAATTAATATTCCCGGAAAATTCACTATTCACTTTTACTATTCATTTTTACTATTCATTTTTCCCGAAACTTTCCCGAGAGTTGATTTTTATTTGATTTTATCGAGTGATAAATCATTTCCATGGCAAATTAAAAGTTTGACATTCATAAGCTCATTTTCGTGAAAGTTATTAAGGAATTACACGGAATTACACGTTTTAGGGTAAAACGTCAATCAGAAATTCTACGCACAACGAAATTCAACCCCGTCAGGTGACCCCACATCAGAAAAATGTTTGACACACTCATGATTTATTTGAGAATTAATCGTGACTGAGAAAAACATGACCAAAGACTTCCCAGCAGGTCACCCAAGCCTGTACTAATCTCACATGAGCACGCTTAACCGTTTGGGCGATTAACCGTTAGACCACAAAACGCGTTTCTAAGACTATTTGAGTTTTCGACTTCTTAGAAAAAGTCAACATATTCTTTCCCTCCTCCATTGACCAAAAATCATCCCTTGATGTTATAAGTCATTTCGTGATTTTTAGGCTTACGGTTTGATGTCTAAAAGACATTTAATACCAACCGACACTAGACTGAGCCCAGTCTAGACATTATAAGTCATTTTAAATCATTTTTATCACATTAGAAAAGTAACATTTTACTTTTCTCAATTTTACGCAATATTCGTACGTTTTACGTATTACGCGTTTTAGACCCGTGTTTCCAGTTTTTAGCAGGGTTTTACACCCAAATGGAACCTACCACTCATTTTATATTTTATTATGGAACTTATTGACATGTTTATCAATACTTTCAAGTTCCATAATTTTACGACACCCGGTTTTACGTTTTGAGGCTTAATCATTTACGATTGGCATTTCCCGGAGTCAAAACTAACCAAGTATCTTGGATAATACCAAGAAAAGTCCACACCCTTGCTCTCCAAGCTCATGAACAGCCTTGGAGGGGGGATTCACCACCCATGTGGCTTGATCTTATGCCTTGTGTCATGAGATGTGAACATGTGTTCAACTTGGCCTCCAAGTGTTGACTAGTCAACAATGTAACCTCCTCATTTGCATATAAATGCTTCTCCTCCCACTCCTTGACCATATGAACGACCCACACACACAACACCCTTCATTTTACTAGTTTACTTCAAGTTCCATCCAAGAAATCAAGTGCAATATCCATACATAAACCCTAGTTTAGTTTTGATTCATCAAAACTACTTCAAATCTTTAGAACTTTGGTGATTTCTCTTGAGTTTGAATCCACTCAATTCACCTCAATTTTCATCATCTCTCTTTCAAGATTACAAGAGTAGAAAGATTGCATGAAGTGAAGTGGGTTGAAGCAAGTCTATCAAAGTCCTATCCTTACATGTTAACTTCCTTTCATTTTTGAAAGCCAAAAGTTGTGAGCCAAACCCTAACTTGATTCTTGTTAAATAATCATATTCATGTTATTTACATATTATTTGTGCTATATTATGTCTTGTATTCATGTCCATGATGTATAAAAGTGAGCAAAACAAGTTATTGTTATTGATTGTTACAATAAGTTACTAAAACAAGTAAACTAGTGACTTTCTTGGTAAGACCTGATCAAAATGGTAAAAATATGTTATTGGATCATTACATATTACAGTAGAGGACTTAACAAGGAAACCATAGCAACTTGAACCACCCAAAACGAGTATACGAGTCAAAAGTTACGCCCATTTGAAGTTACCAAAGATTTCCGGCAAACTGCCAAATACCATTCTGATCAAATTTGGGTTTTGAAAGTCATACTTCTGGTCCGATTCATCAAAAAGTTAAAACACGAAAGTTGTCCGGAACGACGTTTTCGTTCAGAAATAAAGAAGCTCGAGCCCTGAAAACGCTTTCCGAGTGATAAATTTCTTCAAATTCTAAACAGCCCATTTTTAGCCAAAGTCATTACATATAAGTTATGGTTTATGAAGACCAAAGGGGTCTTATGACCTAGAATCAAGACACAACCATGGCTAGAGCCAAGGTTGAGTCTCAAGACCATGGAAAAATGACCAAAGGTCATGGCTAGGCCATGACGAAATGACCATACAAGCTTACCAAGGCAAATACATGAACTAGAGAAGTTGGCGATAACTTGAACATACAATTTGGATCTACTTCATCTAAAGGAACCATGAGATATTACAAAGAGAAAATGGTCATTCAAGACTTATGAAGCTTACCCTAATAACAATCTTCATGTACAAATAAACTTTCCTAAGTTTATTCAAATATCGGACATGTAACCTTTCGGATCAAAACTTATATCTATATATTTCATCAACTACTACAATAGTAGGGAGCCTCATGTGAGGAGTTCATTATGTAAGCCGTCGAGATGAGTTGTGGATTTACGAGTTAAAGTGTTCTGGCTCCTCGAACGCTTACTAACATGACTTCTGAATTATGTCGGCCCGAACGGTAGTAAACGATATACAAAACATACATGTTTCATGAATCTTTTCTTTCAAGGACTTACAATATACATCATACCACATCATGGACTATAATGCAAGATATATATATAGACACTACTTCATATTCTTTACTCCAATCCTAAGTCGCGACATTCTATTATAGGTTGCTCATAGAACCTTCACGATTCAACCGTTACCTTCATTACTTGCTATCTTACTTAAGGTGAGTTCATAGCCCCACTTTCGATTACTTAATTGTTTTACAAACCCTTGGGGGGAATACATGCTATTTTTAACCGAGCACAATGTTTTTAAATTGTATGCTTACCTGATTGTTTTATTATCACTAAGTACCATCCTTGCCAAACCAAGATCCCTTATTATGAACCATTTAATCACTAGAAATAGTGAGCGCGAATATTAATAATAGGCCTATTGGGATTGACGAATCCCATTTGTATTGACTAAGTGCAAACAAATGCATTAATATTTGAGACATTAGGTATGACGGCAAAGTACCTACCGGGATAACTCCGCCGATTGATATTGGTACCCGTTAACGTTTCGGTGTCATAAGCTTAGTATTTGATAATAACTGTTCCGGGCGTGTAACAACGTGGCCCATATTTGTTTTCCAAACATTGGTGTGAGTCTATAGCTCACACTACCAACATATTGTGTTCAAACATTAAACAAACTCTATGAATATCACTCAACCTTTGTGTTGACCTCTCAAGCATGTATTTCAGGTTCATGACGATCAAGGATGGCAAGGAAGGGCACAGATACTCAAGAGGGCTATAAATTTTATTATCATTCAAAACTCATTTATTATACATTGTAAACATGGAACCAATTGGGACCTCATTTTGAAATCTCTGATATTTATATAATTTGAATGATACATCTTTTAAAACGACTCAATTGGAGTTCGTTTTCTATTATTGTGACTATTGTGCCGTCGAGTAACACCCAGTTTGAATTCCGCTGCAACCATGAATTGGGGGTGTTACAGATTGGTACCAGAGCCATGGTTATAGAGAAACGGGTCTAGTTGAGACCTAAACTATAACCACACATACAAGCAAAAACATTTTATAGCCTTCCGCTCTCCGTGTCTTCCATCCTCCAGACGATTATGGATTTAGTAAGCATGTTATGATACACAAACATGTTAGTATATTCATATATACCCATTTTGAGCATTTCCCCGAAGACATTTTTATGCTACACAAACATAATTGCATATTGATATATGTACCCTAAACATAATTGAGCATTTCCCCGTAAGCATTTTATGCTACATGAACACATATAAGTATATTGATATATACACACTAAGCATTTTATGCTACATGAACACATATAAGTATATTGATATATACACACTAGGCATTTTATGCTACATGAACATATTAGTATATTGATATATAAACTTGGTTTATTTTCAATCATTTTATCTAAACATATCTGCGTATGCCTATTCTATGGCATTTCGGCACAACTACATTCTCCCAATCATGTTCCTACTCCAACATTCATTTTCCGAGACATTGTGAGATACAATGGTCTCATTCATTTTCCGAGACATTGTGAGATACAATGGTCTCATTCATTTTCCAAGACATTGTGAGATACAATGGTCTCATTCATTTTCCAAGACATTGTGAGATACAATGGTCTCATTCATTTTACAAGACATTGTGAGATACAATGGTCTCATTCATTTTCCAAGACATTGTGTGATACAATGGTCTCATTCATTTTTCAAGACATTGTGAGATACAATGGTCTCATTCATTTTCCGAGACATTGTGAGATACAATGGTCTCATTCATTTTCCAAGACATTGTGAGATACAATGGTCTCATTCATTTTCCAAGACATTGTGAGATACAATGGTCTCATTCATTTTACAAGACATTGTGAGATACAATGGTCTCATTCATTTTCCAAGACATTGTGAGATACAATGGTCTCATTCATTTTTCAAGACATTGTGAGATACAATGGTCTCATTCATTTTTCAAGACATTGTGAGATACAATGGTCTCATTCATTTTCCAAGACATTGTATGATACAATGGTCTTAATCATTTCTCAAATGTTTTGAGTCACACAATGACCTAACCTACTTCCCAGACATTGTGAATTGCACAATGGTCTAACCTACTTCCGAGACTTTGTGTTTTGTGCAAATGGTCTCTAGAATTATTCCATCACATCATCAATATCATTTCATATGATATCAAAAACCCGTCACAATCTATCGATTTCAAAACAAGAAATATGAGATTTCTAAAGGACAAACTAATCCATCATCGACAAAAGCTGAACTTTCTCTACATTCATCAAAGTTTTCCTATGAAACCTTCATTATTAAAAGTTCGTGATCCTGGCCAAGTATGTTCTATTTTAGAACTACTTAAAACTTCCTTTCCATACGTATCTACCCTTACTACCTTCTATGCAATGGAATATGAAAACATACGTTACAAGTTTTGTATGGACGGGACTTGCAACTTAAGGGTTTGACATCGCCTTTGTTTAGTGAACAGTTTCCCGAAAGCAACGGACATATCACAAGTATACCTAATTTAGGTATTTGAAAATTTTATCGAACCTTGGCTAAATATAGACTAGTCACCTATATTTAACCTAGGGACAGTGGAATATAGTCTGACTAACTATATTCGACTTAAAATTTTCAAATACTGAGAGTAGTTGTACTAGGGTTATGTTTAGGTTGATTTCCTACATGAACACGATAAACCACCAGAATACATTAAAACAATCTAGAGACACGATAATGTCTTACCACTCAGCGAAATCTTAACACCTTATTTGTGTTACCTAATTTCATTCTTGAAATTTTTCATTTATGAGATAATCCGAACTACTATCTTGGGATAGTTATCAATTATTCTCTTCATCCTGTAGAAGTACTATCCTGTTTAGGTCCTAAGGATACCATTCCATCATAAACTTTTAAAATCTCTTAAGATTTTTAAAGCAAACTCAACATCTATACCTAAGAGTATTAATGTTAAGCATACACTACACACTTTTGTTCATCAACATATCATAACATTATCTTCACAACCGTTGGAACCACAAGCTCATTAACAGATTTTGATGCACTTTTAAAGCTCAAATCATCCTTAGTTACACCACAAGTACCCTCATCAGCTTTACAAGTTTGAATATTCATCTTGTACCTTTGGAACACCAGTATCATCTCGTAATACACTACCTTGTAACTCACCGGCTAAGTATGAATGTTGTGTCGGGAATTCTTGAGTAGGATGATTTATAATGTCCTTATTTGAATGGATTGGGATGCCTTTTCATTTAAATAAAGAAATTATAAATCATCGAACCATACGTTTATATTCCTTTAGTTACATTGTTTGGGATGCCTCTCTATGTAAATAAAGAATTATAAACAAGTGGGCTTAATTATATCCGAAATAACATAAGTATGAAGTCAATAAACACTAGATACAATAACAGATTACCTACTAGGCTATGATTGCAACGACTATCCCAATTTCCATTAGTACGAGGTTTACCTTTTGGTTTTCATAATGATAGTGCAATAACAAACAAACTCATTGCGAGGCCATGTAACCATATGCATGTGCAGTCGTAACAAACTCATTACGGGGCCATGTAACCATACGCATGCGCAGTCGTACCAAACTCATTGCGAAGCCATGTAGCCATATGCATGGGCAGCCGTACAATTCAAACAGGACTTGGTCCAACCACATGTTCAACGCTTATTCCATGATTCGATTCTTATATCAATTGTTATTGATACTTGACAACTATATCAAGTTCTATTTGATATTCAACTACTATATTAATTCCTATTAATATCCGACTGCTATATCAATTTCCTTTGATATTCGACTATTACCATACATTTCCTACATAAAAGGAAGCCTCATCCTACACCATACACCGAAATGACAAATCAAATTACATCACTGGTAATTCCAGACTCTAGTCCTCATAAGTAACCACACCTTTTCATCGACATCACTCCAACATATGACACACAAAGAACTTCGGGACGAAGTTCCCCGTAAGGGGTAGAGACTGTAACAATTCGCAATTTCAGGTTAATTAATATTCCCGGAAAATTCACTATTCACTTTTACTATTCATTTTTACTATTCATTTTTCCCGAAACTTTCCCGAGAGTTGATTTTTATTTGATTTTATCGAGTGATAAATCATTTCCATGGCAAATTAAAAGTTTGACATTCATAAGCTCATTTTCGTGAAAGTTATTAAGGAATTACACGGAATTACACGTTTTAGGGTAAAACGTCAATCAGAAATTCTACGCACAACGAAATTCAACCCCGTCAGGTGACCCCACATCAGAAAAATGTTTGACACACTCATGATTTATTTGAGAATTAATCGTGACTGAGAAAAACATGACCAAAGACTTCCCAGCAGGTCACCCAAGCCTGTACTAATCTCACATGAGCACGCTTAACCGTTTGGGCGATTAACCGTTAGACCACAAAACGCGTTTCTAAGACTATTTGAGTTTTCGACTTCTTAGAAAAAGTCAACATATTCTTTCCCTCCTCCATTGACCAAAAATCATCCCTTGATGTTATAAGTCATTTCGTGATTTTTAGGCTTACGGTTTGATGTCTAAAAGACATTTAATACCAACCGACACTAGACTGAGCCCAGTCTAGACATTATAAGTCATTTTAAATCATTTTTATCACATTAGAAAAGTAACATTTTACTTTTCTCAATTTTACGCAATATTCGTACGTTTTACGTATTACGCGTTTTAGACCCGTGTTTCCAGTTTTTAGCAGGGTTTTACACCCAAATGGAACCTACCACTCATTTTATATTTTATTATGGAACTTATTGACATGTTTATCAATACTTTCAAGTTCCATAATTTTACGACACCCGGTTTTACGTTTTGAGGCTTAATCATTTACGATTGGCATTTCCCGGAGTCAAAACTAACCAAGTATCTTGGATAATACCAAGAAAAGTCCACACCCTTGCTCTCCAAGCTCATGAACAGCCTTGGAGGGGGGATTCACCACCCATGTGGCTTGATCTTATGCCTTGTGTCATGAGATGTGAACATGTGTTCAACTTGGCCTCCAAGTGTTGACTAGTCAACAATGTAACCTCCTCATTTGCATATAAATGCTTCTCCTCCCACTCCTTGACCATATGAACGACCCACACACACAACACCCTTCATTTTACTAGTTTACTTCAAGTTCCATCCAAGAAATCAAGTGCAATATCCATACATAAACCCTAGTTTAGTTTTGATTCATCAAAACTACTTCAAATCTTTAGAACTTTGGTGATTTCTCTTGAGTTTGAATCCACTCAATTCACCTCAATTTTCATCATCTCTCTTTCAAGATTACAAGAGTAGAAAGATTGCATGAAGTGAAGTGGGTTGAAGCAAGTCTATCAAAGTCCTATCCTTACATGTTAACTTCCTTTCATTTTTGAAAGCCAAAAGTTGTGAGCCAAACCCTAACTTGATTCTTGTTAAATAATCATATTCATGTTATTTACATATTATTTGTGCTATATTATGTCTTGTATTCATGTCCATGATGTATAAAAGTGAGCAAAACAAGTTATTGTTATTGATTGTTACAATAAGTTACTAAAACAAGTAAACTAGTGACTTTCTTGGTAAGACCTGATCAAAATGGTAAAAATATGTTATTGGATCATTACATATTACAGTAGAGGACTTAACAAGGAAACCATAGCAACTTGAACCACCCAAAACGAGTATACGAGTCAAAAGTTACGCCCATTTGAAGTTACCAAAGATTTCCGGCAAACTGCCAAATACCATTCTGATCAAATTTGGGTTTTGAAAGTCATACTTCTGGTCCGATTCATCAAAAAGTTAAAACACGAAAGTTGTCCGGAACGACGTTTTCGTTCAGAAATAAAGAAGCTCGAGCCCTGAAAACGCTTTCCGAGTGATAAATTTCTTCAAATTCTAAACAGCCCATTTTTAGCCAAAGTCATTACATATAAGTTATGGTTTATGAAGACCAAAGGGGTCTTATGACCTAGAATCAAGACACAACCATGGCTAGAGCCAAGGTTGAGTCTCAAGACCATGGAAAAATGACCAAAGGTCATGGCTAGGCCATGACGAAATGACCATACAAGCTTACCAAGGCAAATACATGAACTAGAGAAGTTGGCGATAACTTGAACATACAATTTGGATCTACTTCATCTAAAGGAACCATGAGATATTACAAAGAGAAAATGGTCATTCAAGACTTATGAAGCTTACCCTAATAACAATCTTCATGTACAAATAAACTTTCCTAAGTTTATTCAAATATCGGACATGTAACCTTTCGGATCAAAACTTATATCTATATATTTCATCAACTACTACAATAGTAGGGAGCCTCATGTGAGGAGTTCATTATGTAAGCCGTCGAGATGAGTTGTGGATTTACGAGTTAAAGTGTTCTGGCTCCTCGAACGCTTACTAACATGACTTCTGAATTATGTCGGCCCGAACGGTAGTAAACGATATACAAAACATACATGTTTCATGAATCTTTTCTTTCAAGGACTTACAATATACATCATACCACATCATGGACTATAATGCAAGATATATATATAGACACTACTTCATATTCTTTACTCCAATCCTAAGTCGCGACATTCTATTATAGGTTGCTCATAGAACCTTCACGATTCAACCGTTACCTTCATTACTTGCTATCTTACTTAAGGTGAGTTCATAGCCCCACTTTCGATTACTTAATTGTTTTACAAACCCTTGGGGGGAATACATGCTATTTTTAACCGAGCACAATGTTTTTAAATTGTATGCTTACCTGATTGTTTTATTATCACTAAGTACCATCCTTGCCAAACCAAGATCCCTTATTATGAACCATTTAATCACTAGAAATAGTGAGCGCGAATATTAATAATAGGCCTATTGGGATTGACGAATCCCATTTGTATTGACTAAGTGCAAACAAATGCATTAATATTTGAGACATTAGGTATGACGGCAAAGTACCTACCGGGATAACTCCGCCGATTGATATTGGTACCCGTTAACGTTTTGGTGTCATAAGCTTAGTATTTGATAATAACTGTTCCGGGCGTGTAACAACGTGGCCCATATTTGTTTTCCAAACATTGGTGTGAGTCTATAGCTCACACTACCAACATATTGTGTTCAAACATTAAACAAACTCTATGAATATCACTCAACCTTTGTGTTGACCTCTCAAGCATGTATTTCAGGTTCATGACGATCAAGGATGGCAAGGAAGGGCACAGATACTCAAGAGGGCTATAAATTTTATTATCATTCAAAACTCATTTATTATACATTGTAAACATGGAACCAATTGGGACCTCATTTTGAAATCTCTGATATTTATATAATTTGAATGATACATCTTTTAAAACGACTCAATTGGAGTTCGTTTTCTATTATTGTGACTATTGTGCCGTCGAGTAACACCCAGTTTGAATTCCGCTGCAACCATGAATTGGGGGTGTTACATCGTGAATGTTTTTATTTTCAATAGGACGATAGAAACATGCAACTGAAGGAGAAATGCCGGGAGTAGAAGAGACATTTGGAATGTATTGTTTTGTTTTGGAGACATCACCAACCGTGGTCTTAGGCATTTTCACCTAAACAATATAACAACAAAAATAGAATTAATATAAAAACAACTATCATGCATATGTTATATATATATATTTATATAATTATATGCACTATATGTGGAACGAAATTCTACTTCGACACAAAAAAAAATATTCAATGAAGTAGTTTCATAATGTTCATTTTATTTTGATTTTAAACTCGTTTAGAATGTATAATATCAAAGAGTATGATATCATAATTCATTTCGAAATAAGGCTAGATATATATTAGATTATATATCTTCCATTTCATAAGAGTTTGACACAACATAAGCTTGTTTAAAAGATTAAAATGCGAATTTTAGTTTTCAAATATATCATTTTCAAGATAAACCAAATGCTCCCTTAACTAGATAAAAACATCCTAAAACATCAATATATATATTGATTATATATCTTGATGACGTCTATTGATTCTAGTAGTATTAACAAGTTTTATGAACTAGTTTTAAGTTTCAAATAACTACATATAGTTATAGTTTGTTCATGAACCAAATGCCCATGTTGTCTTCATGAACCATTTTATAACAAATTGAAAAGTATGTTTTGATTGTTTAGAAAGTTAAAACAATGTAATGTAGTAAGTTTTAAGTAGTTTTTAAGAGTTATATCAACAATGTGCCTCTTGAAAAATAAAATTCAACAAGGGTTTATGGGCGATTAATGATTTTGACAAAATGATATGTTATACTAAATTTGAGTTGCAATACATCATCCTAATCCTATGGGAAGCATTTGGTAATTCAATTTCTAGCTTATATTACACTTAAATTCGAATTAAAATAAATTTTGATAAAATGCATAATTATTGATTAGACACCAAATTGAATGAAATGTGATGAAATGCATGTTGGAAAACTTACAAAAGATATTGTTATATGTTTGGTTGATGTTTGCCCTTTGCGAAACAACCCCGGATTGGTGATATGGTGGAGGATTTTGATGGTTTTGGGTGTTTTGGTTCATACTCAGCAGCAATGGGGAAGAGATGAATGAACAAATGGGGTGTTTGGGAATGAAAATAAGGTGGAAAACGTATTTGGAAGTGTCATATGGCCGGTCCCCTTAAACATTAAGGGGACCGCCCTCGATAACAAGCCAGTCCCCTTAATCTTTAAGGGGGCCGCCTTTGAAATTTTTGAAATTTCGCGGAATTAGTTTCTGGAACAAAAATATTTATACGTATATAATTAGATTTATAATATATCAAAAATACGTAAACGTTTATTGGCACGATGAAAAAATTCTTAACAATTTTTAATTACCGTTTCGATAATTAAAATATACCTTTGACAATTTTGGATAAAATGATCAAAGTGTTAAGTTGATGAAGGGTTTGAGGTGTGTTCGAGAATATGTGAATAAGTGTATATATATATATATTTATATAAGTATAAGTGTGAGTGAAAGATGGGTTGATGGGTGAGGTTTGAAAGATAGTAGCGGAGATAGGATAAAGTCGGCGAGAGGAGTTTGTTTCATCCATAGTGTTCACGTGCGAAGGCGTTCTTGCATGACAAAAGTCCACTTGACTCATATCCCTTCATCATCATGAGTCTCCTAAAAGAGGACTTAATAGAATAACGCGAGGGGGAAAGGAAAGGGTTCGATAAAGAACAATTTCCTGGAGTTCTAGAAAGTCAACTAATGACGTATCTAGGTTATGTGCAAGCAATTATATATATATATATATATATATATATATATATATATATATATATATATATATATATATATATATATATATATATATATATATATATATTTATATATATATATATATATATATATATATATATATATGTATGTATTTAATATATTAGGTATTAAGAGTATATGTAAATATAAGTATATATATGAACGAACAAATAGAGAGAAAAAAAATAAGCTATATCTATGCAAACAATGTAATCAACTAAAGCATATTTATCTAAGCATGGCAATGAGTTATGAAAGAATGGCGTACCCGGTGGTCTTCAAAATCATCAAGATGATATATAGACTTTGAAAAAGTCTATGTTGAGAGAAACTTCAAGATTGCCTCAAGGAATGTTCATCTAGCCATTCAATCCCCATTGTCTCTTTGGTCCAAAGTTGTTTGGTCCAAACATGTTTAACATTTGACTAGGATGCATGAAAGGTGGTAGTATACCCCAAGGATTGTAGTTTTGTTGGTAGTTCCACATTTGATTACTATTGTTATTATAGTTTTGCCTATTTTGGTTTCTTCTTGGTTGAGGTGTTTTAGACCTAGGATTAGAATTATTTGATTTTCTAGATGGTGGTGTTTTAGATCTTGTCTTAGATTTAGAAGATCCTACCTCGTTTTTCAAAGACGATTTATAAAAAGCTTTTACTTCTTCATTGTTGGCAAGAGGTATTTTTCTATCATTAATAAGTATATACTTAGGATTAGATTTTAGAGATTTTTGTTTGTTAGGTTCATTTTCGAATTTGACATTTTTAATCTCACTTGTTGAAGCTTCATTTGAGTTAAATCCTAAACCGGTTTTATCTCCGGATGTTCTTTGAATACTTATTATTTTACTAAGTGAGTGACTACTATTTTCAAATTTATTAAGTTTGCGAATTTCTTCCCTAAGTATTTCGTTTTCACTTTTAAGCACTTGACATGATTTACATTCTTCAAAAATTTCTTTACCTTTTTCAAGTTGATGTATTTTAATTTTTAGTTCAAGTACTTCATTTTCCAATTGATTGTTTATGTATTTTAGTGATTTGTTTTTGGCCATTACTAGTTGTCCTAATTTGCATAGCCTATTATATTCATTATCTAGATCTTTTTCATCTAATGATAAAATTTCATCACTAAAATATTCGGTTTCGGAACGTACCTCATTTGATGTATTCGTCATAAGACACTTTTCTTCTTTTGTTGTTTCTTTCTCATCTTCATCACTATCACTCCAAGCACCTCCAACAAAAGCTCTTTGATTTTGATCTCTTGTCATCATTGGACATTTTCCGATGAGGTGATTTGGATCACCACACTTGAAACATTTTCTTTCAATCTTGTTGTTCTTGTCATCTTTACTCTTTTGAAATGTTTTCTTTTCATCATGCGGTTGTCTTACGAATCTTCCTCGCTTTTTGAAGAATTTCTTGAAATCTCTTATGGCCATGGCATATTCTTCGTCATCACTTTCGGAAGATGAACTATCTTCGATACTAGATTCCTTTCTAGCTTTCAAGGCGATTGACTTGCTTTGCTCTCATTTTTCTTTGACCATTTCGGAATCCTTCTTAATGATAACTTCGTAAACTTTTAGATTTCCAATTAATTCATCAAGTTGCAATGTTGACAAATTCTTCGATTCTTCAATAGCCGTCACTTTAGCTCGCCATTTTGGATGAAGAGCTCTAAGAAACTTCCTAACAAAATTCTTACTAGAAAAATACTCATCAAGTACTTTTAAACTTGTGATGATAGTGTTAAATCTAGCAAAAGCATTATCAATTGATTCCTCTTCCGGAATCGTGAATTGCTCATATTGTTGAACAAGTAGATATATCTTATTATCTTTGACTTGACTATTACCTTGGCGAGTTATTAGTAAAGAGTTCCAAATTTCTTTTGCGGGTTCACACATAAAGATCATTTCGTACTCTTTACGTGGTAGCGCATTATAAATAACCATTTTTGCTTCATTATTTTTAGCAAGTTTTCTTTTTAAATCATCATTTTGTTTTTCAAAAGGTACGATTTCATCTTTCTTAGTTTCGGGGTTATTTTGAATAGGTAAAAAATCACCATTAGTAATAACATGCCAAAGATCTAGATCTTTTGACTTCACATAAGTTTCGAATTGATTTTTCCAATATAAAAATCCATCACTTTCAAATAGTGGTGGTCTTTGCATAGATTGCCCTTCTAAATATTTTTCAGATTCCATAGATCGTTACAAGTTTTAAAATACAATATATTTTAAAAATCTTGCTAGACGTGGCTCTGATACCAATTGTGAAAAACTAGAAGGGGGGTTGAATAGTTTTACGTCCTTTTAAAAGTTTATTACCAAAATATTTGTAGGTTATTAAAAACTTTCGATTCGATCTCAAGTGAATTCAAATGACAACCAATATAAGCAATTCTAATCAAGTATTGAAATGTAATGAAGAAAAGATAGAGTTAGAAAGATCAAACCACAACACGCGAATTTATAGTGGTTCGGCTACAAGGACACCTTCCTTGCCCTACTCCACTCCCCGAGTACCACACTCGAGAGTTTTCTTCACTATGTCAACAAACTCCTTATGGTGGAGAAACCTTACACACCTTGGCTTACACAAGTTAACGACACTAAGCTAAATGTCGAGTTCTAATCGTAGCTAGAACCAATCTCATGACTTCTTCAAGGCTTCACACCTTCTTCACAACTTCACAACTTCTTCAAGGCTTCACACCTTCTTCACAACTTCACACCTTCTTCTATGCACAACTAATTCACAACTACTAAACTACTTTACAACACACCTAGTTTCTATAATCAACAAATTTACACAACACCTTTACAAATATCTACCACAACTACAATATGAAATTAGCTATTCACAACACTACTACAATTAGATGGATGTAGAGGAGTGTTCTTCTTCATGCACTTGAATGGATGAAGCTTTGGATCACTTGGAAACAAAGACTTATGAATTATATGATCAAAGGATTTTAGATCTAGAAATGGAGGTTGGATCAGAAAGTTTATAGTGCAAACAGGTGAGAAAAATGTGTGAAATGATCCAATATTTATAGGGCCAGATTTTACTGTTCTGGAGCGTGCCGATCCCCTTAATCATTAAGGGGGCCGCGTAGTAAAATTAAGGGGGCCGCCCTCCTGAACGTTGGAAAAGTTTTTCGGGATAAAATTTGCCCTTTTTGGTTTGAAATTTGAAATCATATCTTTGTGGTTTAATATAGCATTCCCAAAAATGATTTACAAATATATATAAAATGTTTATATCATTTTATAAGATGTTATGTTTTCAGACAAAATTTCCTTTGATCATGTAATGCATAAGATGCTTAGTTTATGCATACCTTAAGTGATATAAGATGTAGAGGTAAATATTTGTTACCAAATACTTGTTTATGTCTTAATCTTGACTTAATTTGATTTGAGTTTTGTGATTATCAAAACATAGGTTTATTGAGAGATATTAATAACCTTTTTAAAATATTATTTATATCAACAGAGGCTGAGCACCCAAGAGGAGAGAAAAGAGAAATGAGTCTTGCTTTTAGATCTTGAATAATGAGTTGAAAATGGGTAGCTTGTGTTATATATATATTATATGTTAGACATTATTTGACATACATTAATGAGATAGTAAATTTTTCAAGATTTGTAAGATATTAGCATGGGGGGGCTACATTTTATGAAAAAGGGAAGAAAACATGTAGCTAGTGTAAGATAGTTGGTATAATTCTTGTATTATTATGTATATATTAATAGTTTTAGGGAATACCGGGTACCGAGTTATCTAAAAATAAATTTTAACGGAGTTAACCGGGACAAAATAAAGTCATAAAAATTGTAAAAACATGTTGGGTATAAATATTGAGTGTTTGGATGGTTATTGTTTAGTTTTTACGAAAACCGTCGTAATTAAATTAGGCGTACGATATAAATTAAATAAATTTCCAAAATACCGGGTAAATTAATAATATAATTTATATATTATTAAAATGAATATAAAAATATATTAGGATCATAGTCGGGAGTGTCGGACGAGTTAGTCACATTATTGGTCGCGTGTTAACGTTTATTTAAAAATAAACATACGTAAAAAGTCAATTATACCAAAAATAGAAATTGGAATATCCTACGAGTGGAATAGTATGCAAATACTATTGTAATGATATGTAAGCCATTTCTAGTCCATATGAAGTGTCCCTACTGATGATGCATGAATTCGCAGCTTAACCTGACTGGTTACGCGAATTTAATTACCCGTAAACTAAATTTACGATGAAATGAGTAAAGTACATGAATAGTGTTTTCTCTTCGAAAATGAATAGTGCCATGTGAATAGTAAATTTTTTGAACGCTTCTCGAAATCTCAAACTGACACAAAAAATGATAAATAGTAAAATGATGAATAGTGATCGGTGAATAGTAATTGATGAATAGTATCTTTCCGAGATGAAAAATGAAATTTCGACATCTGAACAAGGACCTGAAATTATGAATTGTGACATGTAAATTATTTGCGTACATGTTTTTGTATTTCTAACAACTGCTGAGCACTCATGTTTATAAGTCTAGACACTTCTTTGTCAAACATTCTGAAGACAATACCCCCACTAACATCAGCAACTCTTGCATGTAACCTGAACCTATAGTATTGTATTCAAATGCTAATATTTCATGAATTTACATGATTATAAATTTAATAAAGAGTAAGTAGAATAGTAATATAGTACCTAAGCACAACATTTTTTGGATAAACTTTGCAAATCTTGCACCACAAATCATTATTTATTATGATGAAATCTGCAGGATTTGGGGCAACACCAATCACATTTTTCATATTAGTAACTTTCCTGTTACAATCACAGCAACTCATATGAAACCATGATATGTCAGTATCAAAGGATACAATAGATGCCAAAACAAAAACTTCGCGCTTTTGTCAAATAAAGGAAGAAATAAATGTCTGTTAGTCAATATTTTTAAAAACTATAAGTTTGTATTTAAAAAAATAAACTAAGATAATAACCTTATGTAAATCAAGTACATCTTGTATAGATGTTTTAGAAAACATGTTCAAGAAATCATCAGTGAACATTTTTCTTTACTTAGAGATATTCGTGAAGATATTTTGTCTTCATCATCTTCAATTAGTAGCCTTTGTAAAAAAGAACAATATTTAGTACTGATAGCATGAAAAATAATAAATATGTTACGGTTAAACGTATTAGACATATGTTTCACATACTTGTGTTTGAATTCTTCAATTTCAGACAATTTTGAGTTTATGAACAAACGGGTGGCGTGTATACCATTATGAATGCTTAATTATCTGTAAAACAAAAAAAATATTGTATTATTGAATCAGAAAATCATGTATGCACCAAATTTTGGCTTCTGTGTTAACAGTAGATAATCATCACCTATCCAAATTTTACAACGGGCATATTGAAAAAATATAACAATGTTTGGATTGTTATAGTTACCACCATCACTAACATATTTGCCTAATTGCGACGCAAGCTGTCCGTATAAAGTGCAATACAAACGATTGCGACTGTAGAAATAACCCAACTAAAATATTAGTCCTTTTTACAATTTAAAGGTGTGGGAAAACAATTATTTGGATATGAACAACATACTTCAAATCCATAATCTTGCAATCCAATTTCATCTTAGGATGTCCATTGATTTCCGTGTCTTCAATATCATAACATCCCGATAACAAACCTATCAAGTCTACATAAAGTAGAAAATATGTTTTGTAAAATAAAAGAATCAAGAAGGATCTAAAATAAGTTGGAAATAAAAAATGCATACTACAAAACTTACCGATGCAGGTGTTATCTTCCACATGGTAGTTTAGTAGCTTGTCGAATTCAACAAAATGGAAACGATTATAACCAACTTTAAAACTGCTGCATTCCTTCACTTTGGTGTTTTTGTTAAAATCAATTTTCTACATATGATTCGTGTACTTACTTTTACATTTGTACTCGTGTACATTGAAATTGCATATATGTACAAAACTGGATTCGGCAAGTATTTTTCCAAAACTATTTATAAATTCAGTTGTTACAGATGCGTGTGTTCTATGACCCTGCTTATAGATGCAGCAAAACAACAAACACATGTGCAAATTAATTAGAACTGTTTAAAAAAACATTAATATTGTTTAACAAAAGACATACCTCCTTGTCAATCAATATAAATTCCAGGTTTTCAAACCAACTGGGTTTCCTAAAAACACGTTCCTTCCACATCCTGTCAATCTTAACACAAATGTTATGTGTTTCATTCATGAGATTCAACTATTTTAACAATACTCAATTTTAACATGTAATTATAATTGTTAATATAAATAACAGTAATCGTTGTTTAATAGGAGTGGGTTAACCCTTATTAAAAAAATTAATGGTTGATTAGCAGCCACATTGGGCAACTATATATAGGTTATAATTTAAGGTTTCTGATAGGTCCAAGTAGGCCCAAAAGCTTCACGTCACCAAAACTTTAAAAACACACCCGGTTTCTCATATATATTATTTTTAATTCATTTTTTATACTTATATCGGTTTATGTTTGGGGAGCATTTTAAAAAACCAAAAAAACACATTTACACATGTGAGTCTTTATAATTTTATATAAAAAATTACCACGTTAAAAAAAAAAAATAAAATAAAATAAAATAAATAAATAAAATAAATAAAAATAAAAATAATTGTATATTTACGATACTCTCGATACATATTAATATGAGTAGATACATTCTTTTTTCAACTAAAAACTTTTTCCAATACCTCTTTGTAAACAATATTTGTTGTTCTGTTTGAAGCTTTTCCATCTTTATCACATATGAGTACTTTTATCCCCTTCTTAGTTGTAACTCTTGAAATTGCCACGTATAGTTGCCCATGAGTGAATGCAGGTTTCCGTAAATACAGCCCTACCTCTGCCAATGACTGACATTGACTTTTATTTATAGTCATTGCAAAACATACAGCTATTGGAAACTGTCTTCTGTTAAATTTGAAAGGGGCTCGCTTGTCTGAAGGCATTAGTTGCATTCGTGGTAAATATGTTATCTTCCCTGCATGTGTTCCTGTTATGATTTTTGCTTCGATGACATGATCCGCTAATCTTGTAATCACTAAACATGTTCCGTTACACAACTCTCTTTGCTGATCAATGTTCCTAAGTAGCATGACGGGCACACCTACTTTGAAAGTGAGGTTGTTATTCGATAAACTTGATATTTTTTAAGTGTTCAAAAGTTCAGGTGAATATTTCGACTTATCAAAGTTAGCGTCCATCTCTGTTTCACAAATTGTGTCTGTGCTTAGATAAGTTTTTCTGGTATGTTTAATTTTTTAAGCAAGCGGTCATTAATCATATCAACCTCTTCATTTGTTGGAACCAGTATAGCTTTATTTTCAAAATATCCCGATTTTCCCATGTCTGTTTCGATTGTCGGATATATGGCTGATATTATTGATTCAAGAGAGTCACCTTCAAAGTTAATCAGCACATCGGAGGGAAACTCTATTTCAACTTCTCCATTATTTTCTGCTCCCACTTTACCTTCTCCAACGTTCAATAACCAATCAGCAAATTCCTTCATTTCTTTTGAATCGTTTTCATTTGTCGATTCCAATCGCTGAATGATTTATAGAGGCATTGACTATTTCTTCTCTTGTTCCTTTTTGAATTACAGGCAGAATTTGTCAAAAATCACCACCGAACAATATGGTTTTGCATCCAAAAGGGGTTTTTTTTTTTTGTTTTCACCGGTTACGATATCCCTCAAAATTCTATCAAGGGCTTCGAAAGCATGTTTATATGTCATTGGTGCTTCATCCCAAATGATCAACTTGGCCTTTATTAATAATGCACCAAGTTGGCTTTGGGGAGTGATGCTGCAAAAAGATTGCTCTGTTAGATTGATTGGGATTTTGAACCTAGAATGAGCAGTTCTACCTCTTGGTAGTAATAGAGCATTGATACCGCTAGATGCGACATTAATTACAATGTCTCCTCTTGATCTAATTCCTGCAGAGAATGCATTCCACATAAATGTTTTCCCCGTTTCTCCATAACCATATAACAAAAGCACCACCTTTGCCACTATCTATCGTTTTTATAATTGTATCATAAACTCCACATTATTCATTTGTCATTGATGACATTAATGAGATATGTTCCTCCACAAGAAGTTCTTTGTTTATGTTTAGTTTTTCTTGTATCAATATATTCGTCCAATCGTTTTTGTTCGTTAAATCAGGACATGGCATGTAAGGAATTTCTTCTAGTTTCATCCCTCTTGTTAACAACATTTCATTTATTAGTAACAAAGCGCAGTTTTTTTTCTCCTCATCAGAAATAACATGATATATATTTAAAAAATAAACAAACAATCTTAAATTTCTTTAACTAAATTAGATGTAATAAAAAAATATAATCATAAGACTAACCTGGTTTATTGAATTCAACTCTTCGCATAGTTTGTATATCTTCTGATAATTCAACCCAAGTTGCATCCCAAACTTTGGCTGGGCTCTCTACCGTTTTATGTACAATAAGTGTTGGGAATTAAACTAACAGTTACCACTGTTAAGCATGGAGATTACAACTGCTGAAGAATGCACTAGCAGTCATTACCACTGCTAGTACATATTATTACCACGGCTGCAGGATAATTGTTAGGAAACGTATGTATAGATAAGTATAAAAAAGATCTTGTAAATATTCTATTATTCTATGCTTATACTTATCTTGTACAGGACTCCTTGTGTCCTATAAAAGGAGGTCCTAGGTTTAGGGTTATGCACGTATCAATTCATAGAGCTTCAAGTTGTAAACCTAGTGATATTCTAGATCACTCGTATTATTATCATTAATAATATTGGAGCTAATAGTTTGGTTAATCATTCTGTGTTCATACAACTTTGTTCATTCATATACAACTCACAATCAAACTTACATACAAACCTTCTAAGTATTAGCAAGTAGATTCCGCATACTTGTTAGAATCATTCAAAGTATCATTATAACACAAGTCGTGTGTTTAGATCCATCAAGTGGTATCAGAGACAGGTTTCTGATACTTTGAGTTAGAAGATCAGAAGTTTACTCATTCTCACAAGATCCAATGGAGATGGAGAACAATCAGTCCAACATTGTTGCTAAGCTTCCTAAGCTTAAACTGAATGATTATGAGATGTGGAGGATAATGATTGAACAATTCTTTTTGGTGCAAGACTATGCACTTTGGGAGATCATTATGTATGGATATTCATTCAAGCTTGGAACCTCAACAGAGACTATTGATGGCAAGGAAGTGCAGAAGTTGAATACAGGTCCAGTTACATCTGAAGAGAGACTCCAGAAGAAGAATGATCTGAAACCTAGAAGTTTGCTACTTATGACCCTACCTAGGGATTAGATCTTAGCTTTCAGTAAGTACAAGACTGCAAAGACTTTATTTGAAGAGATCTGCAATGTTTTTGGTGGTAATGACTCCACCAAGAAGACACAGAAGACCTTGTTGAAACAAACTTATGAAAATTTTGGTTCAACAAGTAATGAATCCATTGACAGCATCTTCACAAGGCTTCTAAAGATTGCTACACAACTCACAGTGTTTGGAATTGAGGTGGAAAGGGAAGACCTCAATTTAAAGTTCTTAAGAAGTCTATCTCCTGAGTTTCATACCAATGTTGCAGTTTGGGAGGACAAGCCTGAATTAGAAAATATGAAGCTCAATGATCTGTACAATAACTTTAAAGTTATTGAACAGAGGTTGAAGAAGACTGGTAAGCTAAGTACAAGTTCAGGGAACTTAGCTGATAGTGATGATGAAGAGGATGCTGCTCACATTGCTGTTTCCACTGGCAGTGGAAGTGTTACCACTGCTAGTTCTAAAAAACAGGTTGCTGGTCTTGGAGATTCTACTTTCTATGCCTATCTCTCAAGTCAAGTCAACGGTTCAATTCTGACACATGAAGACTTGGATCAAATTGATGAAGATGACATGGAAGAGATGGATATAAAATGGCAAGTTGCATTGCTGAGCTTAAAGGCAAAGAAATTCTAGAAGAAGACTGAGAGGAGATCATTATCAATGGCAATGAAACTGTTGGTGTTGATAAAAAGAAGGTGGAGTGCTACAACTGTCACAAGATGGGGCACATTGCCAGGGAATGCAGGAAGCCAAAGAAGCCAGATAATAGATCTACATGGTATAAGCAGGATAAGAAGAAAGAGCCTTCAGTTGAAGAACCAAAAGTATTGTTGGCCATAGATGGTGTGAGCTATGATTGGAGCTTTGTGGCTGATGAAGAAGAAGTAGCTGAGGAATCTGCTATGATTGCAACTAAACTTGTAAAGCTTTAAAAGAATATGAAAATCTAAAAGAGCAATATGATGAACAAAGGTTCGAGCTAAATCAAACTAGTTATAATCTAGCTAATCATAAAAGGGGTCTTGCTGTTTTAGAAGCACAGATAGAACACTATAGAGCTAATAAATCTAAGTTTAGTGATGATATTGTTGTTTTAAGAAGAGACTTAGATTATAAGATAGCTGTGAATGAGGCTCTTAGGGAAGAGTTAGAATAGATTGAAAAGGCCAATGATAATATACAAATAACTTGTAATACACTAGATCATCAATCTAAGTGCATTGACGAAATTTGGGAGGCGTAGGTAGTTAATAAAATCAAATCAGGAGTAGGATACAAATCAGTTCCACCACCCCTAAGAGGGGTTCCATCACCTCCTGGTATTGATTTAGCACATACAGGGTTAGAAGAGTTTTAGGAACCAACCATGACCTATGGCCCTAAATTTGTCAAAGAAGCTACTATTGAAAAGGTTAAGGTTGAGGCTGATTCATTTGAAAGTGCTAGTGATACATCTCTTAAAGATGAAAATGTGAAAGTTGAGTCTAAAACTAGTGTTCCTGAGAAAGTTAAAGTGGAAGTTAAAAAGAGTATTCCTGAAGTTATTAAGGTTGAAAAAGAGAAGCCTAGGAAACAAGCTAATCACACTAGGCCCACAACTAGATATTCTGAGATGTACAGAAGCAGGTCATCAACTCCTAGGGGCAACAAAAGGAGTTGGAATCATGTAAAATCTCGACAATTTGGTAGTAACTTTGAGTTTAACAACAAACCTTGCCACATCTGTGGTAGTTTTGAACATCTTCATGCTTATTGTAACTATCACAAGGGTAGAAGGGAAGTTTTTAGGAATACCAGGGTGAATGAAAACAATGTTATTAGAAATACTCACTCAAATCCACTGACTAAAATGATTCCCAGGGCTGTTTTACTAAATTCTAGCATCAAAACTCTTTCCACTGCCAGAAAAGTGAACTGAGTTTACCCTAAGTCTCCTGCTAAGAGTGCAAAACCAAATACAACTTTTGTTAAATTTGCACAAACAGGGAAAAAGACCTTTTGTGAAAAGAAAGTTTACTACAACCAAAAGTGGGCACCAAAAAAAATTTCAATGCCTACAATTGCCACTGCTAGACCAAAAGTTTCCACTGGTGGTTCAGTAAACAAAAATGGGGTAAAATTGGGAAATGTTGTGAAAGCCTCAGCACGTTAGGAATGGAAACCAAAAGGAATTAACACCTCAGTTAATCCCAATGGTGTATCAATGACCTTTGACAGATATAATTATATTGATACATGAGGCAGATCCAAGTCATTTGTGGCTTGGGTCCCCAAAAGGAACTAATTCCTTTATTTTATGTGCAGGGACATTCAAAGCCTAAAGAAGATCAAGGATATTCAGATAGTGGATGTTCAAGGCACATGACTAGCAACAAGTCCTATCTCATAGATTTCAAACCTTTTGATGGGCAATTTTCAGCTTTGGAGGAGGAATTGGTGCCAAAGTTTCTGGCAAAGGAATAATCAAGGCTGGAAACTTGGATTTTAAGAATGTGTATTATGTGAAATAACTCAAATACAACTTATTCAGTGTGTCACAATGTAAAACACCAAAGGCGTGTGTGTGAGAACCTAAAGTTAGGGGAATACATCCAGGTTATTTGTGTGATATGTTTTAGCCCCAAGATCATTAGTTTGATCATGTTGATATAATCGTCTTACCATTGATCAGGTAAGATTGGGGCTTGTAGTAGTCATTGTATAAAGATGATGATGAAACCTTGTTAGGTAATAACACAGATTGTTCTTATTATTCCGCTGTGCATTCTATTGTTCTTTGTTATTGTTCATCCTAGTCAAGCCTAAAACGTTCTTGAAAAGTGGTATTAGAGACAGGTTCTTGACAAGTGGTATCAGAGACAGGTTCTTGACAGATGTATGACAAGAAGCACAGAGTTCTTTTCTCAGAAGATGAAAGCTATGTCCTTTCAAAGGATTGTAACTTACCTGATGAAAGTGAGGTTTTACTTAAAATCCCTAGAAAAGGCAATCTTTATAGCATTGACATGAAGAAGATTGTGGCAAATGATGTTGATACTTGCTTAATTGCAAAAGCCGCTTTGGATGAATCAATGCTATGGCACAGAAGACTTGGTCATGTTAACTTTAAAACCATTAAAAAAATTGTGAAGGATGGCTTAGTAAGAGGGTTACCAGAGAAGAGATTTCAGAATGACCAAACCTGTGTTGCATGTCTCAAAGGCAAGCAACACAGAGCATCTTGAAAGAACAAGGCCTATAACTCCATTGCTCATCCTCTCTATATGTTGCATATGGACTTATTTGGTCCAACATCTGTTAGTAGCATAAATTTGAAGATATATTGTCTTTTTGTAACTGATGACTTCAGCAGATTTACATGGGTTTTCTTCCTAAGAACCAAGGATGAAACAACAGCCATCCTCAAAACTTTCATTACTGAAGTTGAAAACCAAGTTGATAAGAAGGTCAAGGTTATCAGGTGTGACAATGGTACAAAGTTCAAGAACAGAGTTATGGATGATTTCTGCAGAGAGAAGGGTATTAAGAGAGAATTCAGTGTTGCAAGAACCCCTCAGCAAAATGGTGTAGCTAAAAGAAGAAACAGAACACTGATAGAAGCTGCTAGAACCATGTTAGCTGATTCTAAGCTACTAGTGACATTTTGGGCTGAAGCAGTTAACACTGCTTGTTATTTTCAGAACAGGGTTTTGGTGGTGAAGACTAAAAACAAGACACCTTATGAGTTATTCAGAGGAAGACCCCCTATCCTGGATTTCATGAAGCCATTTGGATGTCATGTCACAATTCTCAATACCATTGATCATCTGGGTAAATTTAAAGAAAACTCGGATGAAGGTTTCTTTGTTGGATACTCCATGGCTAGTACAACATTCAGAGTGTACAATTTAAGAACAAAGAAGATTGAAGTGAATTTGCATGTTGAGTTTCTTGAAAATAAAGCTAACACTGCAGGTGCAGGCCCTGATTGATTATTTGATCTTGATACACTCTCAAACATAATGAAATATGTACCTGTTGCTTCAGGTACTAGGGATAACAACATTGAAGGTTCAGAAGAATTTTTTGATGAAGATGAAACTACTCAAGATTCTGAGGATGATAAAGATCAAATCATTATGCCAATATGGGATTTTGTTGAAAATGATGATATTTCAAAGAAGGAAGATCCACAACCTTCAACAGTTATTGGAAAAGAAGGTGATGCAGAAGTTGTGAACTTGGAAGCTCAGAACAAGGACATTCCTGAAAGCAGTGGAAATCCACTTCCCACTGCTACACCAGAAGTTTCCACTGACAGTCCAAATGTGGAAAATTCTACTTCTGTTGCTCAGGAAACTATCATATCTGATGTGGAAATCACAAATATGCCTTCTTCATATGATGTTTCACATACTCCTCAGGCTTGAATTCACAAAATTCATCCCTTTGATAATGTGATTGGTGAATTACAATCAGGAGTGAAGACCAGGAAACAAACAAGGATGGCCAATGATCATGGATTCATTAGTGAAGTTTATGAGTCCAAGAAACATATAAAGAAGAATGAATGCTTGTTTTTTTTTTGTTTTCTATCACAAGAGGAACCTAAGAATGTACAAAAAGCACTGACAGAATCAAGTTGGGTAGAGGCTATGCAAGGGGAATTGCTTCAATTCAAGCTTCAGAAGGTTTGGGTTCTTTGTGATTTACCTGATGGCATGAAGGTTATTGGTACAAAATAGGTCTTCAGAAACAAGAAGGATGAAAGATGCATTGTTATTAGGAATAAAGCTAGATTAGTTGCTCAAGGATACACTCAAGAAGAGGGCATTGACTATGAAGAAGTTTGTGCTCTAGTTGCAAGGATTGAGGCTATTAGATTGTTCCTGGTATATGCATCTTTTATGGGCTTCATTGTATATCAAATGGATGTCAATAGTGCTTTTTTTATGGAAAGATTGATGAGGAGGTCTATGTCTCACAACCTCCAGGCTTTGAAGATCCTGAACATCCTAATAAACTCTATAAAGTAGTCAAGGCTCTTTATGGCTTACATCAAGCTCCAAGAAAATGGTATGAAACCCTGACTGCTTATCTTTTGAATAATGGGTTTCATAGAGGGAAGATTGATCAGACTTTGTTCATCAAGAAAGACAAAAATGATATCCTGTTGGTTCAAGTTGATGTTGATGATATTATTTTTAGTTCCACAAAGCCAGAGATGTGCAAATAATTTGAGAAGCTGATGAAGGATGAGTTTCAAATGAGTTCTATGGGGGAACTCACTTTCTTTTTAGGACTTCAAGTACAACAAAGACAAGATGGAATCTTTATCAGTCAAGACAAATATGTGGCTGAAATTATCAAAAAGTTCCACTTTACTGATGCCAAGCCTTCAAGCACTCCTGCTGATAAGACTACACATCTTCTCTTGAAGGATAATAGTGAAGAAGAAGTTGATGTTCACACCTAAAGATCAATGATTGGTTCTTTGATGTATCTTACATCATCTAGACCAGACATTATGTTTGTTGTGTATGCTTGTGCAAGGTATCAAGTCACTCCAAAGACACCACATTTGGCTGCAGTGGAAAAGATTTTCAGATAATTAAAGACATATTCTAATCTAGGATTGTGGTATCCAGGGGAATCCCCTATGGAATTGGTTACCTACTCAGATAGTGATTATGTTGGTGTAAGTTTGGATAGAAGGTCAACCACAGGGGGATGTCAATTTCTTGGATGTAGATTGGTGTCATGGCAGTGCAAGAAACAGACTATGGTGGCTACTTCAACCACTGAAGTAGAGTGTATTGCTGCTGCAAGCTGTTGTGCCCAGGTTTTATGGCTTCAAAATCAACTTTTGGACTATGGGTACAATTTCATGAACACCATCATTTTCATTGACAATTGCAGTACCATATGCATAATTAAAAATCATGTTCAACACACTAAAACTAAACATATTGAAATTGGACATCACTTTATAAGAGATTGTTATGAGAAAAAGCTTATTCAGGTTGTCAAAATTCATACTGATGACAACTATGCTGATTTATTAACAAAAGGACTTGATGTGGGTAGATTTCAGTACTTGGTAACAGGTATTGGAATGCTTAACCCATAAAATTTTGATGTATAATAATTTTTAGTGTTGAGGGGAGGTTTTTGGCACTTAAATTGTCATATCTGTTTGTATATGTTTGTCCACTCACTTTAGTGTAGCGGATAAAGACAATAGTGGAAATATATATCAAGCAGTGGAAATATTTACTCTCACAGTGGAAACAAGAAAAATAAAAGTAACTTTATTCATTCAAGAAACCATTCAAAAGTTACATCCAACAGACTGAGAGTACATGAACCAAACACCAAAGACACAGATCCTAACACCCTACACCATACAACAGCTACTCCATTGGCTTCTTGCCTTTCCCCTGGTAGTCATGCTTAGGCTTCTGAGCACTCTTCCTCTTGTTATCAAAGGAAAATTGCTTCCTTGGGCAAGCAAGACCTAGCACTTGTTTTGGTGGCTTTTGGAGTCTTGCAGGCTTTTCTGGTGCAGGCCACTTCATATTCACCATTGCTGATTCAAGGGCTGTTGTAAGTGCCTTTGGTAGCTCCTTGGACAGGGTGTATGTCTCATCATTATCATCATCTGAAGAAGAACTTGAGTAGAACTCAAAGAGATGGAGCAGGAGCAGGGGTAGAGATCCTTTTGTTTGGCTTCATGTTTGTAGAGCTTGAAGCACATGGAGGAAAATAATCACCCCATCCTAATGATTGCTGCTCAGAGTCAGAATAGTAACTTATCTCTCCATCAGATGAATCATCTGAAGAGATGTAGATCAGAGGAAACCAGCTCATGATGATTTTTGAATCTGTGATGTTGGAGAAAAGTTTTGGTGAAGAGTTATGTTGATTCAAGCCCTTTTTATAGGCAAGGTAAAACCCTAAGGATATTTAAGAGAAGTAATTGATCTTATTTGTCTTGGTAGTTTGGGGTAGTAAATATGGGCATTATTTACTATATCGGGTTGACTTTTGGAAGATATTTTTAGGAATAGTGGTTTGGTCCAAAAGTAACTTTGGTTAGACTTTGGTTATTGATATTATATGGTTTCTTCTAATATGTGCAGGATAATAACGAATTTTTGCTGAGAGTTGATTACATGGTGTGTAACTGAGACACACAACAAATGGTTATTGATTCACCATGTCTAATCTACATAAGAATCAACTAGTCCAGAGAAAACGGCTACTGGTAAAGACTTAACTATATGGTTATCAACTCACCATGTCTAATCCACATAAGAATCAACTATATGGTTATCAACTCACCATATTCCAAGTGATGAAGAGTTGGCTAGTCCATAGCAAACAGCTAATGGTAAAGTCATATCAAATCCGTTGATAGCTGATAGTTTGCTAAAAACTATGCTAAGAGCAGCTGAATTTTTACTTGATTTACTTACCACTGCTCTTGAAAATTTTTGTAAAAAATTACCACTGCTAGTTCACAGTTACCACTGCAAGTGAAATTTTTACCACTAGTGAACTAGCCATTGCAACTGTTGTGTCAGTAATCTTATTTTTTACTAGCTGTTGAGAGTAACCGTGTTTTCCTTATTAATAGGATAAATTTATGTGAATTATCTTCTTACCTAATTTAATTTATTCTTTTCTTAAAGATAAATACATTCTAAAGATAATTCTCATTACGCATTCTTCTCAAAACCCTATTAGTATAAATTTAACTCTCATACGGCGTGATCATCATTCATGATTACTAACACTTTCATCTTTTTATCACAAAACTATGGCAATTCTACACTTTGCAGATGACCACAACCAAGTGGCCTACTTGCAGAAGTCAAACGAAAAGAGTGGCCCTGTTTTTCATCAAATTGTGGATTTTCTCAACACTACCCATATTAGGTATGCTTTAACTTTAAATCCTACAATCTATGTCTTTCAAATCAAACAGTTCTGGAACTCTGTGGAGTCCATAACCATTGAACAGGGGGACACACATGAATCTGTGGAAACTCTTAGAGCCACAATGGGTGGGGTAACTATTGATGTTACTGAATTATCATTTAAGAGAATTATCCAATTGGATGATCTCAGTGGTATCATCACATTACCTAATTCAGACATTCATAAACATCTTTCAACAATGGGGTATGATACATCCGATAAAAAGGTTACTTTTAGAAAAGGATGTTTATGCACAATGTACACAATTCATATACTACTTCAGCTTTCAACTCACTTAGAATGTGAACAGTGGATCAACCTCATATGCAATTTTTGAATAGTGGATCAACCTCATATGCAATTTTTGAGGGGAAGAAGTGTGAATAAACTACATGTATTTCTATTCACTTGTTCAATCAAAAATCGCATCCTCATATGCAATATTTGAGGGGGAGAAGTGTGAATAAAATACATGTTGATTGATGCGTGAAATGACTCTCCTCTCCTCCAACACCTAATGTTCCACTAACTAAGGAAGACTAATTGTGACTACAGAGTTGATTGGGTATCACATATTTGAGATTGAAGTTGACTTTCACAAAGGCGTGATCTTAGTCTATCTTGAAGTCGGGTGGTTGGATGATGATTTTATAAATAATTTTGAGTTTAGCGAGAAACTCATGAAAAATTCATATACTAACACATAACAAAGATCTTGTTTTGATGATATACAGTTTTTGAAATCGTTCTCCCCCTCAATCGATGACACATTTAAAATTAAACATTTTGCACAAAGTATTAATTCTTTTAGCATCGATTGAGTGGCAAGTTTTAAACAACATTTCGAGTTTGTTTGATCTTCAAAAACCATGGTATCACCAAGTTTGGAGCAAATACTTTCCCGAAGAATCATTGAAGGAAAAAGTATTTGAGATGTAAAGAAGACTTCTCTTTTTTTACCAGAAATGATGCACTTAAGCGTACATCAGATCGGAAAGGCACGAATATAAAGTAATTCATGCCTTTGTTAGGAACAGTCGTCTTTTTGGCGATGAACTTTCCCCAATATTAAGACCGGGTTGCTATATGAAGTAATAGCAAACCATAATTTTGAAGTCCGGGTTACAGCCTGAAATGACTGCAAGTCATTTAGGCATGTTTTGAAAGACCTTTTGAACTTTGCTCGAACTTCATTAAAAGACCCGTGTCATTATTGAATGACATTTCTAGGTCCGTAAATGTTATCAATCCCAAAAGACGTGCCTTGAAAAAAAAACTATTTTTGGTATTTTCTGTTTTTCTGATTTTTTTTTTGTTGGTTTTATAAATCTATATACATTTAGGTATAATATATGTACAAAGGATACTATTAAGTTTAAGAAGATGTTGACATGAATACCAAAATGAGGATTTCGTTCAGCTTGTTGTAGACACGTGTAGTCAAAATCTCTTAACCATTCACCACCAAAGCATTCGAGGCACATGAATAATCGTCTGAACTTGTGCCTTCTCAGTGTGATGCTTTGGTAGCTTCCCCCCAAACCGACAATCATCTTCATGAGACCACATCCCCCAGACAGTTGAAGTGATGCAAAAAGTCTCATTGAATGAAGCGTGAGAACCCCAAAGAAAACGATAATACCGAAGTAACAAGGTGAACCACGGATCATCTCTGCGGTAAAAAATCCCAGAATGTAAGATGAAGCCCGATCACATGACACTGTTGTACGTCCCCGATGTACACATTACTCTGCGGTTTTGAGCAGTTGTTTATTCAGGGGAATAAGATATCAACATCTTCATTTCACCAAATGCTTTCCAGTTATCTTACACATACCAACTTAATCCATATTGTACGCATGTATCCAACACAAGAAGAAACGATGACCCCAAAGTAACAGGTTGAGGCACTGATCATCTCTGCGGATATCTCCTCCGGAATTTATGATTAAGCCCGATCACGTGAACCTGTTGTGCGTCCTTGATGTACACAAATCTCTCCCCTGATGTTTGCGATCTCATCGGAATCATCATACCATTGTGTACATGAAGCATTAACCAGAAGCACTTTACCGTAAACCATATGAGCTTGTATGAAGATGTCGATAAGCAATATCATCTCATACTCCAAATGTCTTTCTTGTATTTCTTCCTACTGAAAGCTGAAGTAGTATATGCCACAAGTATCAAGAGACTACTTCCCCCATGTAGTTGGAATAATACACCAAACGCTACGAGTTAAGACATTGAGTTTCTCTACGGTTATGACATATGTCTTCCCGAGATAACTTCAATTAAGAAGAAGTATTATGTTCATCATGTGTACTCGTTATGCATTCAGATGTATGTCTCCTTCCCCCTCGCTGGTTTTGATACATCAGAATCAGCAACAACTTTTACGCGCATCTACTTGAATTGTTGAGAAGAACCAAATAAGCTAAAATGTATCTAGTGAGAATCAACTGCTATGGAAACGCTCACTAATTGGGTTAATCCTCACTCCCAGTACTTGCTCCCTCCCAAACTTACAACCCGTTTGAAACAACATTGATGCTTGTTGAAGAAGTATCTCTCAATTTTGCCCAAAATGTCTTCAGTCTCTTAACATGTCATCCACAACGTAAAGTGGTTCATAGACTGATAATCTGTAGCTTCTTCACGGGTTTATTTGGGGAACGTCATGTCGACATTTTCAACTCACTTAGAATGCTTCCAGTTCTTCGTAAAAGACCCCAGTGTACACAATTCTCCCTCCATGATGATGACGATCACTCGGAATCATCATAACTGTGTGTACATAAACATATCAACTGGAACGTGTCTACAAATCACTACCCCATGAGTAGATGTCGATAACAATTCTCTTCAACAACTTTCTGCAGATCAACCCCTAATTAAACCTCTTTTCACTTCCACTGGCTAATAGTAAATGACCATGTATGGAGAAAACCTGATATACCAAACTTGAAACTGAAGTAGAGTTCCCCGCTCTTATGTCTTAAGCTTGCACTAATGTTGGAAGAATGGTGTAGAGAATTTATGCTCCAAGCAAATCTCTAAGTACTCACTACCCAACCATAGCATGAGACATTACCACCGGCGTGTGACACTGAGTACTACAACATAACTCCCGAAAGTGATAGTTAACCAGGTCTTCAACCATCCACCTCGACTGCTGGTAACTAGATAAACCAAGTCTTCAACTTAAATCTCAAGCACGAGTAAGTTATCGTTGAAAGTCATACATCCAACCACCCCGACTTCAAGAGAGACTAAGATCACACCTTTGTGAAAGTCAACTTCAATCTCAAATATGTGATACCCAAGCAACTCTGTAGTCACAATTAGTCTTCCTTAGTTAGTGGAACATTAGGTGTTGGAGGAGAGGAGAGTCATTTCACGCATCAATCAACATGTATTTTATTCACACTTTTCCCCCTCAAATATTGCATATGAGGATGCGATTTTTGATTGAACAAGTGAATAGAAATACATGTAGTTTATTCACACTTCTTCCCCTCAAAAATTACATATGAGGTTGATCCACTGTTTACACTTCTCCCCCTCAAAAATTGCATTTGACGGTGCCATTTTTGATCGAGTGGATAATAAAAAATACAATCCGATGAAGGTAATCCACTTGACGACTGAACAAGCGTGGAACAAATATGAAGTTTGTTGATGAGAATGGTCAGAAGCAAGAACATTTCATAACTTCAGAAGATAAAGCGCACTCAAGCATACACTTTTCTTTTCTTTGATGAACGGGGACTGAAGTGTTGTCAGCAGACGCCATAATGATGACATTGAGGACCGAGGCTTGAACTGAGGTGTTCAAACGTCATAGTCGATGAAGAACGAGGCCTGAACTGATGTGAACAGATGTCATAGTCGTTGAAGAGCGAGGCTTGAACTGATTTGTTCAAACGTCATAGTCATGTGCATCAAAGTTGAGCTTCTTTAACCCCTGATTGATGAGATATCACTCTTTTCGGTAGCCAAACTTTGAGTCTTTCCTTAATCGTGTTGAGCGATGTACCTGCACTTAAGTAAAGACTACCTGCACTGACATTGAGAGTTTGTTTGCATTTATATGGGTTAGTGATATCAACATATATACCATTTGCGGTTCCACTGTTAACCTTGGCTTTGCAATTAGTGAACATCTTTCTCGTAGGTATCCATCTAAGACCAACAATCTTAAAAATTCTACCCGTCGGTATCCACCTAAGGCAAGATCTAGGAGTGTTTGGTTTCTCATGGAAAGGGGAAGTCTTGTTAAGAGAAGACCTTTGACCTATAGCAATCTGCCTACCAGGTTTTTTAGTATAACTCTTTGGTTCTACGGGCTTGTTGTAGTTTCTAGTCTTGGATGGTTGAACCTTATCACGAGTATTCACATCCGTCAAGAATTTTGTCATACAATCATCATGATTAGAATTAAAAGCACATTTCTGATAGGTTGAGCAAACTGATCGTTTGGATTTAGAATGAGATCTAGAATCCTTAGAGTGAATTGCTACGGGAATCACTTTAATCGATGTGCAACTACTCTTTGAAACTAGACAATTCCTATTTGTTTGTTGAGTGCTCACAGGTTTTGGTTTGCTACTACTGGTCGTATTCTGCAATAAGCTAGAAGGCATTCTATGAGGTCGTGAGCCTAAGATTCCATCCTTTTGAAGTAGTGCCCTTTTCCTAGCCTTTTCAAGATCATAGTTCTTGTACAAGTCATTTATGTCATAAGAGTTTTGAGTTTTAACACTCGGTATTGACACTGTTTTCGAACTTATCCTAGAAGAGTTAGGTGTACGTGTAGCTACTTGTTGAGCTTTAACATATCCAGAGGCAATTTTCTTAGGCAAATTATGTGAAGTGACTGGTTTTGTCAAAACTTGTTTCGCATCAACTTGGGAGGCAAACCATCTTCTTGAAAATTTTGGTCGTTCAGATCTAACCGCATTCGATTGTCTAACAATAGAATGGTTTCTACTTGATTGTAAAACTGGTTTCCCCAAGATTGATGGTTTTGCAAACTTAGTGTTCACACTGTTTCCTTTTAATTTTCTTACCTCATTTCTTAATGCAGCAGTTGTAAAACCCTTTTCCTGACTATGAGCTTTGAATTTATCATTATTAACCATCAAAGATGTTGTTTGTTCTAAAGTCTTAGTACTAGTTTCTTTGATAGTCTCTTGGGTCTATGTGATGCCTTTTCAAAGACTCATTTTCCTTAAGTAATCTAGCCACATAAAGTTCCAATTCGATGTTTCTTGATTTAACAACATCGATGTCATGTTTAGCTTTGACTATACTACTTTTCTCATTCAGGAAAGAAATATGCTTTTTCAAATTGTTGATTGTCGAGTTTTTGTCTTAAAGCTGAGCTTTCAAAGTGTTAATTTCAAAAAATTCACGAAACTCAGGGAATTCCGGATTTTTACATGGTTGGTTAGTTTGAAAACTTTCTTCCTTTTGTTGCATTGCGATTTCAAGTGAAATACAATGTTTTTCAAGTTGTAAAAATCTGTTAGATTAAAAACATCTTTATCAACCATATCATTTGATTTAAACATCACAGCTGTAAACAAAGAACTTGACTCATCATCATGTTCGGCATCCTGATCACTTTCTCCCCCTTTATGACTCATATTTTTTGAATTAAAGATGGTATTGCTATCAGTCTTTTCCAACAAATTTGTGTCATAATTGGGCTTAATATGATTAGTATGCTGCCGTTCATTAGAAAGCACATTATGTTGATCAATCAAGGGTACCTCAGCACATGACTCTTGTTCTTTTACTGGTCTAAAATCTGCATCCATATCATGTGTAACAAGAGTCACTGAACTGTTGGTAGTGTCAAGCTTAGCAGTCTTTGATCCTTTGCATTCAGTGATAACTGACCCAACATTCGATGCTTTACCCGAATCAACAATACTATCACATGATTGCACCCGACTTTCATTCATCTTGATGTCACACTTAGGTTTGTCTTGTGCTCTCTTCTCAATGTACTTCTTGACATTACCCATGAGTTGGAGTAGTGTATCTCTGAACATGTCAACCTCAACTCCCGTGTAATTAGTAAAATACTTATTAGTCATTTGGTTCTCAGTGATTTGTGAATCAATGAACACTTGGAGTTGGTTGTTGATCACACAAAAGGCAGCCATGGATCTTCTTTCAGAAAAGTTTCCTTTGTCAAGTTGTTGTTCAAGTTGGGCTAAATACAGAGTCATTTTGACTAAGAAAGTCTGAACATCTTGACCAAAGAGTGATGTGAATGCACGTTCGTAAGCGAATGCGCGTTCGTATCCTGTTAAGTATCTAGGTCGTTCAAAGAGAACCTTGAGTGAGTGAAGAATTCGAAAACATTCAATGCACCTTTCCTTTGCATTATCGGGCAATTTTTGCGGCTGATGAAGTTCTCTCTCAGAAATGACAGAGTCTGAAGTGTTATACATGATGTAAACGTGCACGGGATTTTACAATTCTATGATTTAAACAGAGAAATAAATTCTTTCACGGGATTTTACAAAATCAAGAAGAAACCGTGAAATGATGCAAGAGGACTTTAGTGATTGAGTGTGAGATGATAAACCTTGCAAGGTACAATTAGTTATCTAAGTCAAGTCACAACGAGTCAAATCACAATTAGTCAAATTGCAAGAATTAACTCGCAACGTCAGATTGTAATTGGACAAGTTGCAACAACTCAAATTGCAACAATTCGCAAATCATAGATCTATTCAACTCGCAGCGTATAGTCACCTCACAACAACTTGATCAACTAGCACTGAGTTATCAATTCGCACTAAGAGTCAACCAACAGTGAGTTATCAACAAGCAATATGATTTGGTTTGGTTGATGCAAATTGAAATGTTGAAAAGTTTGGTCTAAAAACTTAAAACCTCAATAACTTCACTCCAGAGGTGATTTGGGCCTCAAAAAAATTTTGTTTCACAACTTCGTGGTGAAGCCTCACAATATTCAGCCTGTTCCGGATGTTTTGACAGCTAATTCTCTTAAAACGGAGTTACGGTTCAAAAGTTATGGCCGTTTGACGTTCTGACGTAAAAAGTCAACTTTGGTCAACTCACTGAATGACCAACTCGCTGAATGCTAACTCGCTGAACACCAACTCGTTGAATGAGCAACTCTCTAGAATGGAAACTCTCTAGAATGGCAACTCGCTGAAAACCAACTCTCTAGAATGGCAACTCTCTAGAATAGCAACTCTCTAGAATGGCAACTCTCTAGAATGACAACTCTCTAGAATGGCAACTCGGTGAGAACCAACTCTCTAGAATGGCAACTCTCTAGAATGACAACTCTCTAGAATGGCAACTCTCTAGAATGGCAGCTCTATAGAATGCCAACTCGCTAGACCAACTCGCTGAATAGGTCAACTCGCTAGATCAACTCGCTAGACCAACTCGCTGAATAGGTCAACTCGCTAGATCAACTCGCTAGACCAACTCTCTGGAACCAACTCGCTAGAACCAACTCTCTAGAACCAACTCTCTGGAACCAACTCGCTAGAACCAACTCTCTGGAACCAACTCTCTGGAACCAACTCGCTAGAGCCAACTCTCTACCCAGAACAGGACAAAACTGTCACTTTCTAGTCATTTGTCTTCTTTTCCCTTTATAGTAACAAGACAAATCACCACCCAATACACCACAAATCTCTAGAAACACTAGCCAAATAATTCACAACTATCTACCAAGAACATTTACCAAGAGACAACTCTCTACCAACAACATTTACCAAGAGACAACTCTCTACCAAGAAACTTTCATACTAACCCTCGAAATTGCCCAAGACTACCAATAAATATATGAAACAAGCAATCTAAACACTTTACCAAGTTCATATCACACATCTAATCAAGAAAGTACAACCATAAATCAATTCTAATCACCAACAAAATCAAACTATGGATTTTTTCTTAATAACCATTCGAACCAATCACCATAAACATAAAAACCAAACTAAAATCCGAGTTCAAACAATCCCAAAGATCAAACCATGGCTCTTGATACCAATTGTAGGATTCTCATAATATAACTAGTATGGTTTATGTGATTATGATTAGAATTAAGAAAGAATTAGAGACATGAAGAGAAGAGTTGGGAGGTATTCCTAGAGAGAGAAAGTGTAGAGAGAAAAATGAGAAAGATTAGATTAAGATGAAAGGAAGCTCCAACCCCTTCCAAGCTAGGGAAGGGGTATTTATAGTTACAATAAAACGCCCCCTAAAACGGGCTGTGGAGCGGGCTGACAGTGGGTAAAGACCCGACCCGACTCCACAAATACTAACTAACACTAAACTACGTACTAACTAATATGATAACTACTACGAGCTACAACATGCTAAAGTATACTCGGGTTGACCGAGTCTTCATATGAATAAACGTATTCCTAACATAAGTCACTATGATGTTTATCATGAAACTGTTCAGTCAAATCTGCATGGGTAAACAAAAAATATGAATACACTAAAAATATATTAAAATATACAAATACAATTATATACGAAAAAGCATTCCGAAACCAACTAAGGTTATCAGAAAAATTATCCAAAATATTACACCCTTAAAATGAAATGATAACTAATATAACAACACACCTTTAAATACGTTTGCTTGTGTTGATTTCACACCTTCATTGACATCTTGGCTGATATAGAAAAAGATATATGAAACTCATAATTCGGTAATATTAATATTATAAATAAATAAATAAATAACATACTTCACATGAACTTCCTTTTCCTTATTTTGCTGAATCATACATGTGCTTTGTAACAAATCGGAATCACCACAACCTATAAACCAAAATTGTAATAATTAGTAAAATTTAAAAAATACACAGACACAGAAAATATGTACTAAAATTAAACCAATAACCAAACTGATTCAAGAAAAATAATAAATGTCCGAAATGACCTGCAAGTATCATCGATGACGATCCTTTTGACTTTGGATAAACCAAACCCGAAACTGACTTTGTCTTTACTTCCCTACCATTTTTGTCTACACCAAGCTCAATAGAGTTATCGGCATAATACTCATGACCATCACTATGAATACCACCAATATCTTGTAATGGATGTGTAGGTTCTGATAGACACTGGCATACAATTCCCATTGCAGATGTGATTGAAAATAATTTGCAAAACGTACTTCAACATTCAATTTGGAAGCAAGGTCATTGAAAATAATTTGCCCATAGCTTAGTTTAAGACCGTTGATAAGTCCATGTGCAATCAGCTGGTGCATATAATTCAATTGATCTGAAGACCCAGTATTACCTCCCAAACCACTGCTTATATAGGTCATAAGCAATTTCCATTTCGCAGGAAACAAATACTTATAAAGAGTATGTTCAAGCGCTTTATCTGGCCTATTTGCCTTTTTATAACCTATTTTTAGCATTGTTTGTTGGATATCATCAAAAGAGGGTTCTTCATAATATTCAAAACCTTCTTCAAGATAATCGAAACCACAAATGCTAGTAAATGTCTTGACACCGAATTTCAATTCAAAGGAACCTATTTTAGTGGTCATTGAAATTATCTAGCCCGTGGCAGATGGATGAAGGACAAACGTTTTCTTAATACAACATGTTGACATAAATAATGCCTAAAAACATTATTAAGTTTTTATCAATATCTCTATGTTTTGATCATTACAAAATATAACCTCAAAGAATTAAAACTTATGACATAAACAAGTATTTGGTGATTAATATTTCTCTTTACATCCAAATCACTTAAGGTATGAATAAACAAAGTGTTTAGTGCAATGTATGATCAAAGGGGTATTTAATTAACTAATACAAAGTTTATTTAATTATATAATCTTATTATATATTTTTGAAAAACACTTTTGGTAATAAGGAAAAATGTTTTAATCATACTAAATATATGATTTCAAATATTTAACCAAAATCAGTTAGTTTTTCACCAAATAAACTTTCCCCACTAAAAGACAAAGTTTCTGGCCGTTTCAGCTGGGCGGCCCCCTTAATTATAAAGGGCGGTCCCCTTAAATTTAAGGGGACCGGCCACGCTCCTCTGTCAGAAACTTTTGCCTATAAATACCACCTTAAACCTGGATTTTTTCCCCACCTTTTGCACTCCAGAACTTTCTGTTCTAGATCTCCATTTCCAATCTATAAATCCTTTGATCATACATTCTTAAATCTTTGTTTCAAAGTGATCCATACATAATCCATTCAAGTGCAAGAGAAGAATACTTCTATCCCTCAAGACAAGAAGTATTACAACTAGTTGTGATCTCCACATCTAAGTTGTTTGAGCATCATCATTGATTATTATTTCATAGTGTGATTAGTTGTGAATATTTGTTAGAGAATAGTTGAGAAAAAGATAAGTTAGGAAGAAGATTGGTGTGTAGAAGAATTGGTGTGTAGAAGTATTGGTGTGTAGAAGATTGGTGTGTAGATTAATGGTGTGTAGAAGATAGGTGTGAAAGAAGTGGTGTGATTAAGTAGTGAATTGGTGTGTACTAGTTGTGATCTAGGTGTGAAGATATTGTGGTGTGTAAATTGGTATGTAAGGTTTTCTCCGCCATAAGGGAGCTTGTTGATATAGTGAAGAAAACTCTCGAGTTAGGTGCTCGGGGAGTGGAGTAGGGCAAGGAAGGTGCCTTGTAGCCGAACCACTATAAATCGCTTGTCTCTCGGTTTGATCTTTCCATCTTTTACTTATTTCATTACTTACATAATTATTGCTTCATAGTATATATACTTAGTGTTGTTCATATTGTGTATAACTAGATTTCATATACCATCGAATCTATATTTTATAAATCAACGAAAACTTTTAAACAATTTGTTTTATAACAATTAAAACGACGTAAAACTATTCAACCCCCCCTTCTAGTTTTCTACAATTGGTATCAGAGCCACGTCTAGCAAGATTTTTAAAATATATTGTATTTTAAAACTTGTAACGATCTATGGAATCTGAAAAATATTTAGAAGGGCAATCTATGCAAAGACCACCACTATTTGAAAGTGATGGATTTTTATATTGGAAAAATAGATTCGAAACCTATGTGAAATCAAAAGATCTTGATCTTTGGCATATTATTACCTTTGGTGATTTTCCTCCTATTCAATATAATGTTGAAACTAAAATGGATGAAATTGTAGATTTTGAAAAACAAAATGATGATTTGAAAAAGAAACTAGCAAAAAATAATGAGGCTAAAATGGTTATTTATAATGCGTTACCACGTAAAGAATATGAAAGAATTTTTATGTGTAAAACCGCAAAAGAAATTTGGGATTCTTTACTAATCACTCACCAAGGTAATAGTCAAGTTAAAGATAACAAAATAGATCTTCTTGTACATCAATATGAACAATTTACGATTCTGGAAGAGGAATCAATTGATAATGCTTTTGCTAAATTTAACACCATCATCACAAGTTTAAAAGCACTTGATGAGACATTTTCTAGTAAAAATTGTGTTAGGAAATTTCTTAGGGCATTACATCCGAAATGGCGAGCTAAAGTCACGGCTATTGAAGAATCAAAGAATTTGATGACATTATCACTAGATGAGCTTATCGGCAACTTGAAAGTCCATGAAGAAATTATAAGAAGAGATTTGGAAACGGTCAAAGTCAAGAAAGAACAAATCAAATCCATTGCTCTAAAAGCCAAAATGGAACCTTGTGAAGATGATGATTCAAGTGACGAGAGTGAAGATGAAGAATATGCGATGGCCGTAAGAGAATTCAAGAAATTCTTCAAGAGACGAGGAAGATTCACTAGATCACCACGTGACGAAAGAAAGGTGTTCCAAAGAAATAGGAGTGATAATTACGTGAAAAGAAAGTGCTTTAGATGTGGAAGTCCAAATCATCTCGTTGGAGAATGTTTAAAGCCGCCGGGTTATGAAAATCAAAGCGCATTTGTTAGTGGAACATGGAGTGATAGTGATAAAGAAGAAGTGGAAAAACCAAAAGAAGAAAAGTGCTTTGTGGCAAATGCAACCGACGAAATATGCCTTGGAATTGACTTGGAGCCTGACGAATGGATCAAGGATAGCGGATGTTCGAGGCACATGACGGGGAATCGCAAGCTATTCTCTACATACAAGGCATACAATGGAGGTAACGTTATTTTCGGTAGTGACTTGCGTGGAAAAATTATTGGCAAAGGTACGATTTCTCAAGACTCACTTACTATTGAAAATGTTGAACATGTAAATAATTTAACATATAACTTACTTAGTGTAGGCCAAATATGCGATAATAAATGTAGAGTTATCTTTTCCGAAGAAGATAGCGAAATAGTTAAGAATGGAAAAATTATAGGTAGAGGTATTAGGAAAGGAGGAGAATATGTTATGAAACTAGGAAACAAACCTGAAGATAGGATATGCCTAACGACCCTAGATGAAAACTCTAAATTGTGGCATAGGAGATTAGGACATGCTAACATGCAACAAATACAATCTTTGGCCTCTAAGGAATTAGTTAGAAATTTGCCTAATCTAAAATATGACAAGCATTTTTGTGATGCATGCAAAATTGGAAAACAAGCTCATGCTAGTCACAAAGCTAAGAATATAGTATCCACTACTAGGTGCCTAGAATTATTACATATGGATCTTTTTGGTCCATCCGCTGTGCGGAGCTATGGAGGAAACAAATATAACTTAGTAATAGTAGATGACTACTCACGATACACGTGGACTAGGTTTTTAAGTGACAAAACTCAAGCCTTTGAAAAATTCGAAATATTTAGTAAAATGATTCAAAATAAATTAGGATGCTCAATAGTTGCCATTAGGACGGAGCATGGTAGGGAATTTGATAATGAAATACAATTCGGAAAATATTGTGAGTTAAGTGGAATATCTCACAATTTCTCCGCTCCTCGTACTCCTCAATCAAATGGGGTAGTATAAAGAAAAAATAGGTCACTACAAGAAATGAGTAGAACTATGTTAAATGAACAATCCATTCCACAAAAATTTTGGTGTCACGCCGTAGATACATCGACTTATATTTTAAATAGGGTATCAATTAGAAGAATTCTAGAAAAAACTCCTTATGAGTTATTAAGAGATAGAAAACCAAACTTAAGCTACTTTAGGGTATTTGGAAGTAAATGCTATATTTTAAACACTAAGGACTACCTCACTAAGTTTGATCCAAAATCATATGAAGGAATATTTTTAGGATACTCACAAAATAGTAAAGCATATATAATACTTAACAAACACTCCATGAAAGTAGAGGAATCACTAAATGTAACATTTGATGAAACACCACCACCTCCTAAAACGCTACCTTTAGAAGATGATAATTTAGTCGAAGATGAAGCTATTGAGGTTAGTAAAACAAAACCCATAGGAAATGATAATGAAGACATCCACTTAGAAAATAACGAAACTGTTAATATTAAAGAATCTAGATCACATCCATTAGATAATATAATAGGACATCTTAACCAAAGAACCCTTAGGTCACAAGCCCAAGATAAAAACAACTTCTTTTGTTTCCTCTCAGCAATAGAACCTAAGAATATTAGTGAGGCTTTAAAGGATGAAAGTTGGATTACAGCTATGCAAGAAGAATTAAATCAATTTAAGGCAAATGATGTTTGGGAACTAGTCCCAAATCCAAAGGATATGACCATCATAGGAACCAAATGGGTATATAGAAATAAGTTAGACGAGAATGGAATAGTTACTAGGAATAAAGCTAGGTTAGTTGCCCAAGGTTATAATCAACAAGAAGGAATTGATTATGATGAAACCTATGCCCCCGTAGCTAGACTAGAATCAATTAGGATATTACTTGCCTATGCTTGCGCCCTAGATTTTAAGTTATTTCAAATGGATGTGAAAAGTGCATTCCTTAACGGTTTTATCAATGAGGAGGTATATGTGGCACAACCTCCAGGATTCATTGACTTCGCAAAACCTGATTATGTTTATAAGTTAAAGAAAGCTTTGTATGGACTCAAACAAGCTCCCAAAGCTTGGTATGATCGATTAAAAGCTTTTCTTATTGAACATGATTATTCCATGGGAATGGTAGATAACACTCTTTTCACTAAAAGGAAAGACCCAAATCTCATCATTGTTCAAATATATGTTGATGACATTATATTTGGATCGACTTGTCAAGACATGTGTGATGAGTTTGCCAAAATCATGCATGATGAGTTTGAGATGAGTATGATGGGTGAACTTAACTTCTTCCTAGGATTACAAATAAAACAATTAGATGATGGAATATTCTTTAACCAATCTAAGTACATTAAGGAAATGCTTAAGAAATTTGGCCTAGAAGACTCAAAACCCATGAAAACACCCATGTCTACGGAGGTAAAGCTCACAAAGGACGATGAAGGTGAGTCCGTAGATAACACCAAGTATAGAGGAATGATAGGTAGTTTACTATACTTGACGGCAAGTAGACCCGATATCATGTTTAGTGTCTGCCTTTGTGCCCGTTTTCAAGAGGATCCCAAAACCTCTCACCTAGAAGCGGTTAAGCGTATCTTCCGATACGTTAAAGGCACTATACACTTAGGATTATGGTATCCTAAGGAATCCGGCATAGAAACCATTGTCTATGCGGATTCGGATCATGCGGGAGACTACGTAGATAGAAAGAGTACTAGCGGTATTTGCACGTTTATGGGATGTTGTCTAACGTCTTGGTTTTCGAAAAAGCAAACCGCTCTTGCTATCTCTACCACCGAAGCCGAATATGTAAGCGCCGGAAAGGCATGTCAACAAGCACTATGGATGAAACAAGCTCTCGTAGACTATGGCATTAGGTTAGAAAATGTCCCAATTATGTGCGATAACAAAGGTGCGATAGATTTAAGCAAAAATCCGGTACAACACTCTAGGACTAAACACATAGAAATACGTCACCATTTTCTTAGGGATAATGTACAAAAAGGAAATATATTTATAGAAAAGGTTGCATCGGAAGACAATATTGCGGATATATTCACAAAACCCCTTAAGCGTGAATTATTCAACCACTTGCGTTTAGGATTAGGAATGATGGAACAAGTTGACTAAATTACATTGAATTAATTCTAAGTTATACTTGCATGAAAATTTATTTTTCTTTCATTCCATCTTCTCTGAGTCTAGGAATCTATTTCGCACAAAACTTAAGATTGAGAAGATTTATTTTCTTTGCATAAATTTTTTTAAAAAAACTCAATCAATTCTCTCTAATCTTTATTCTCACAATCTAGGAATCACATGAAAATCATTTTCATTGCATTGTTGACTAATTCTAAAAACATTGTATTTCAAAATCATGCATAAACTCTCACATAAATTGTCAAGGTATATAATCTAATATATGTCTTTGACATTCATGATCGAGCAAAAATTGAATCAAGGAGATCATTTGGATTGTTTCTTAGGATCGTTATTTCTTTTTGCTTCTAGGTGTCAAAACAATCACAACTCCACATTTGTTGCATATAGACACTCACTAGGACATATTCACTAGTAATGGTGTCATCTTGATCCATCATTAGTCTTTCACTCACTAATTGCCCTTGCCTTTAATTCAAGATAGGTGCCTTAGGAAGCTTAAGTGTGCTTGCATTTACTTACCTCCTATTGCTTATTATGTGTTGATTATTTGCTCTTGTGCCTATGTGTTTTTGCATGATATCTAATGTTAGATTAGATGCTATATTGCCTAAAGGAATTGAACTTGCTTGAATCCAAGTCCAAAAACACAACCTTTCTGCAAATTTTCTGCCAAAAACCCAATTCTGGCAATCTGGAAATCACCAGATGGGCGGCCCCCTTAATTATGTAAGGCGGCCCCCTTAATTTTAAGGGGACCGCCCCCTAATTAAGGGGACCGGCCATCTGATGGTCGGGTTTACAGAATCTTTTCTGCTTTTTAGCCCATTTCAACCTACATTTCCCATTTTTCACCAACACATTTTGTCCTAATCCTCCAAACAAACTTTATCCATCCTTAAACACACAAATCTTACACTATAAATAACCCCAATCCTCAAAGCTCTCCATTCATCCCATCATGAACTCTCCAAACAAACCAAAATCAAAAGCCTCAAGGCTAGCAAGGATGACGGAAAAACCCGTTTGGCGACGAAAAAGTCCTCGAAACAAATCCATCATCACAAATGAAGTTGGAAATCATTCCTCACCACCAACCTCTTATTTCCCAAACTTTGCATCAAACCAACAAAGGCATTCATTTGATCCACTTTACAAACCATACAACATTGGCCAAACATCTTCCTTCAAGCCAAACTACACCTCTCAACCTCCAACAACTTATAATGATCCATGCAAGTTTGATCAACCATCAAACTACAATTCCAACTACTCAAACCCAACTCATCCATACCAAACCTATGATCCCCTCCACATTGCCACGGAAAAACAAAAGTTCCGTGATGAAATAAACCAAATCCATGATCTTAGTGATCTCCTTGCTATACATCTTGCACAACGCAACAAAGGGCTACCTCCATCATCACCCTATGCAAATTGCCTTCCCCACTCTCTTAACTTGGATCAAGTTACAAATCACACTCACTTTTGCCCTTGTTGCATATTCCTTCAAAAACAAATCCTCTACTTGAGTGAAGATATTTCTTGGATTGAATATCCTCTCACTCGTAATCATCCAATACCACCCTTAACACGATACAACATCGTGAGATCCACTTCTTCCGCTCCATACAACACCCCATATCCACCTCAATCAAACATCTAAGCTCCATGCTTATGTTTTCCTTCAAGCAAATAAAACAAATCAACCATGGGTTGCAAGCAAGTCCAAGTGCTGTCTTAGGCAATATAGGACTATATCTTTTATTTTGTTTTATTGTAATCAATATGCTACAAGCATATTGAATGTTGTTATGCTAATTATTTCTATCATGCTTGAATGAATCTATTTTTATTTGCATAATTGTTGTTTTTGCATATATATGTGTGTTGTTCTCTTCAAAATATTTTTGTAGCCAAGATTCCAATTGCTCGTTCCCTTTGGGCTCTTAAACGAGGGGGAGCATACATCAAGGGGGAGTTCTCTACCCGTTTAAACTTCTTTCACGAAGATTATTCGGCCTAACCTTTTTGATTTTACAAAAAGGGGGAGAAGAGAAATGGTAAACTCTATAATACTTGTCTAATAACAAGTTTTAAATCTTTTGAGTTTAAGGTTTTGTAATAATCAAAAAGGGGGAGATTGTTGACATAAATAATGCCTAAAAACATTATTAAGTTTTTATCAATATCTCTATGTTTTGATCATTACAAAATATAACCTCAAAGAACTAAAACTTATGACATAAACAAGTATTTGGTGATTAATATTTCTCTTTACATCCAAATCACTTAAGGTATGAATAAACAAAGTGTTTAGTGCAATGTATGATCAAAGGGGTATTTAATTAACTAATACAAAGTTTATTTAATTATATAATCTTATTATATATTTTTGAAAAACACTTTTGGTAATAAGGAAATATGTTTTAATCATACTAAATATATGATTTCAAATATTTAACCAAAATCAGTTAGTTTTTCACCAAATAAACTTTCCCCACTAAAAGACAAAGTTTCTGGCCGTTTCAGCTGGGCGGCCCCCTTAATTATAAAGGGCGGTCCCCTTAAATTTAAGGGGACCGGCCATGATTTAAGGGGACCGGCCACGCTCCTCTGTCAGAAACTTTTGCCTATAAATACCACCTTAAACCTGGATTTTTTCCCCACCTTTTGCACTCCAGAACTTTCTGTTCTAGATCTCCATTTCCAATCTATAAATCCTTTGATCATACATTCTTAAATCTTTGTTTCAAAGTGATCCATACATAATCCATTCAAGTGCAAGAGAAGAATACTTCTATCCCTCAAGACAAGAAGTATTACAACTAGTTGTGATCTCCACATCTAAGTTGTTTGAGCATCATCATTGATTATTATTTCATAGTGTGATTAGTTGTGAATATTTGTTAGAGAATAGTTGAGAAAAAGATAAGTTAGGAAGAAGATTGGTGTGTAGAAGAATTGGTGTGTAGAAGTATTGGTGTGTAGAAGATTGGTGTGTAGATTAATGGTGTGTAGAAGATAGGTGTGAAAGAAGTGGTGTGATTAAGTAGTGAATTGGTGTGTACTAGTTGTGATCTAGGTGTGAAGATATTGTGGTGTGTAAATTGGTGTGTAAGGTTTTCTCCGCCATAAGGGAGCTTGTTGATATAGTGAAGAAAACTCTCGAGTTAGGTGCTCGGGGAGTGGAGTAGGGCAAGGAAGGTGCCTTGTAGCCGAACCACTATAAATCGCTTGTCTCTCGGTTTGATCTTTCCATCTTTTACTTATTTCATTACTTACATAATTATTGCTTCATAGTATATATACTTAGTGTTGTTCATATTGTGTATAACTAGATTTCATATACCATCGAATCTATATTTTATAAATCAACGAAAACTTTTAAACAATTTGTTTTATAACAATTAAAACGACGTAAAACTATTCAACCCCCCCTTCTAGTTTTCCACACAACAATTTTTAATAAAATCTACTATGGGTTTTTACTCATCCTGATTTTTTGTTGGTGAAACATTTGCAACCTGGTTGTTTCTTCCTATTTCAATTTTAAAAATTCATTTGCTTACATGTGGGGCTCTCTTGAGCTTTTGTTTTATCGATTGAAATTGGCTTTATTTGAAAGTCTAATACTTCCTCTTCTTGTGGTAGTGTTTGTCGTTGGCCATCTTGTTGTGCATTTATCACGTTTTCTTGAAATAATGAAGTTTCCATTTTTTGATTTTTGAAATTAGGGATTCTGTTGAACGAATTGGGGTTTTTGACTGTATGTGTAAAAAGAATGGGGTATATGATTGTGTAATGCAGATTTTTATATTTATACTGAAAGCGGTGGTTAGTTGAAAAAATATTACTAATAATAATAAAAAAAGTAACAATAAAATAAACATATAACCAAAAAAGTGTTAACTTTTCTGTTGAATCAGAAACATTAAAAAACAAAAATAAACTCATAAACAACATTGAATTATTATTATTATTATTATTATTATTATTACTATTATTATTATTATTATTATTATTATTATTATTATTATTGAGATGCAATAATCTAAATAAAATAAACACATTCAAACCAAGAAAGTGCTATCAGAGTTAATTGATAAGCATATTTATTTAGACTCCGAAACCAAAAACTAAGTGACCCTAACTTTAACAAAAACTTAAACCAAAAAAATGTTAAAAAAAATATACATATCAATCACCAAATTTATAATCCTGAAATAAGAAACACAACATTCTCACCATGTAATACAATAAACACATATAAGTTGTTCAAGAATAGTAGATTACGATATACATATATATATATATATATATATATATATATATATATATATATATATATATATATATATATATATATAAATCCAGACACATGTGAATCTACAGAGATGCAAAAGATAATTAACCATCACCACCCTCATTGGGAAAATATGTATGAGTTCTAAATTAAACTTTAGTAGTATAAATTAAAGTATAGTATACGTGTCCAAATAGATAACGTAATTGAAAAATAAATGATATGGATAAAGGTAAAATCAGTTTTAAAAACCTCTTAGAAGACACCTCTAAAATATTTTGGAAGACGTTTATGATAAGACAATATCTATATATTAAAGACAATTTTTAAAACCAACTATGAGAAGACGTTTCTGTTTAGACTCTGATTCTTTTCAGGCGTTATCTGATTCATTAATGAGAAATATATTCTCTATTTAAAATTGTAAAATTAACCTGCGAACAACATAATTAAGTTTGAAGAATCAACAAAATCAATTTTTATTCGCTCTAGACACGCTTCTAATATTTTAAACCACGAGATAGATGGAATGAAGAAATATATAATAAGTAATTATAATGTCGACATGTTTCTGATACACTTGATTTCATAAGAAAGACATTATTGTTAGATACAATTCAAAAAAAAATTATTTAACATAATTCAATTTACAAAATAAATCTTCTAATCCACATGAAGTTTGAGTCTGATATGATAAAGGTACATGTAAAAAATAAATATAATGTAATTATAATGCGATTGAAAATGATCATGTGACCATAACAATGAGTCATAATTTGACGTTCTTCTAATAATAAGTTCACCCGCTGATACATATCACCCTATAAGAAAAACAATATTGTCATGTAAAAACCAAAACAAAGCAAAAAAATAGACAGTTTTTTTTTAATATAATTGTTCTAAAATTCAAAATTCACTTTATAAAACAGAATATATATATATATATATATATATATATATATATATATATATATATATATATATATATATATATATATATATATATATATATATATATATATATATATAATTTTACAGAACTCAAAAAATAATTTACAAAAGCGATATTTTCGTCTAATGCGATAAAGGTATGTATAATAAATAAATATAACATAACAATGTTTTTTATACATATGACCTCTGTTGTAAAAATCGGCCCAGGCGGTCGATTAATCCCCGCATAATCACTGATCGCTCACTAAGCGCCTTGATTTATCATAATCGGCCTATTTAATCGCTTTGGTCAAAGATCGCTTAAAAATCAGTCAACAAACCAATTAATCAAAGAAAATCGGTCTAATCTGATTAATCGGACAAAATAGCTTAAAAATGGTCAACAAAATCGCTTTGAAATCAGTCAAAATCGCTTAAAAATCGGTCAACAAACCGATTAATCGGACAAATTCAGTCAAAGATCGCTTAAAAATAGTCAACAAACCGCCTCACTAGCGCCTAGCGATTTTTACAACCTTGCATATGACGCTGATGTATTAACACCATATAAACCAAACATCAAATAATTATAACATGTTCACTTTTTGATTCATATGAATCTGATATTATAACGTTACGTGAATAAAATATCATATAAGAAACACGTTCGATTCTGATGTAAAAAAAAAACACATCTCATTGGTAAATCAAATCCCTTCGAGTCAGGCAAACCAAAAAATATGTACAAACAAACGCGATATTTTCTTCAGATGCAAAGTTGTTGCAAACCCTCTATGTAAATGTATTCGAGGAAGATACGAAATATGTCCTGCATGTGTTCCTGTTAAAATCTTCACCTCAATGACATGATATAATAATCTTGTAATCAACAAATAAGTTTCTTTACGCAACCCTCTTTTCTGATCATTGTTACTTAAAAGCTTGACAGTAGCGCCTATTTTATCCGTCTCCATCGATCGCTTCAATAAACAAACATAAAAAATTAAAGAATATCCATAAAGGTTAACAAAAAAGATATAAACAATAAAAATGTTCAATATATGCAATTGACATTGAAAAACATTGTAAATAAATAAACGTATAAGAAAGAAATAAATATAACAATAATTAATCCGACAAATAAAATATAAATCAACATAGAAAAAACAAATAAACAACATAACAACGAACGATAACGATTCAGATTCAGGGTTCATACTTAGTGTATTTGAATAATTCTGATAATATACCTGCTATAAGAAAACGAAAGAAAAAGAGACGACAACCAATCAGAAATAAGGCTTTATACAAAATAAATACGAATTGACATTGGAAAACATCGTAAACAAATAAACATATAAGAAAAAAATAAATATAACAATAGTTAATTCAACAAACAAAATATAAATCAATATAGAAAAACTAGAAAAACAAAATAACAACGAACGATAACGAATCATATTTAGGGTTCCATACCTAATGTATTTGAATAATTCCGATAATATTCCTGCTATAAGAAAACGAAAGAAAAAGTTTCAATAACCAATCAGAGGGGGCTCTATACAAAATAAATACGAATGATAACGAATCAGATTTAGGGTTCCATACCCAGTGTATTTGAATAATTCCGATAATATACCTGCTATAAGAAAACGAAAGAAAAAGAGATACCCAATCAAAAATAGGTATGTATACCTACTACATTTCAATAATTCTGATAATTATGAAATCTATAGTAGAAACCTGCTATAAGAAAATGAAGGTAAAAGGATTAGAAGTCCGATGAACGATGAGCACCCACATTGGGCGACTATATATAGGCTCAGGATTAGGGTTTCGCAAGCGTGGGTCAGAAGATAAAGCGTAATTACAATATAGAAAAGATATCGGATAGGATAACCATCGTTTTTAAAACCTTCTAGAACGTGCCTCTCAAACTGCCAGAAACCCAGCGACACCAAAGTCTCAGAAAACACACCCGGTTCCCAAAGGTTTTTTATTCGTGTTTTCAACACGTCTTTGTTTTGGGAGGCTCCTCAAAAAACACTTTTAACCTACCGGCAATCTCTCGATTGGAAAACCAATTAACCAATGAGAGGGCACGATTTCAAAATGGAGCCCTCTCATTGGTTAATTGAATCTCTCGATTTGGCCAAAAGTGAGTTCTCATATTATATAAGAGATTCGTCTAAATATTCATGAAAGACATGATTTATCAAATTCATAGAAACGGCCGAAGTAGTAAACAATATAATTGGCCTCACAACACTCATGAAAGATCACAACAAATATGAAAAGGAATACTAGGAATATCTCGCTCCCTTACACGAAACATGATACAATTCAGTTTCCATAATCAACAACACAACTTCATGTTATCCTCATCTTCTCCACGAATAACACGAAAACATATCAAGATACACAACGAACATATCAAGCAATCCGAACAACTCTCGAGGCGAGTTCCATCAAATGAAATATCTCCACAACCGCGAGGGATTAACGTAAGAGTTTTCAAAACAAAGGTGATCATAAATGATTATGAGGTTAGGAACCATGGTGGAGAATTCTGATTTCATGAATCGACAAAGATGAAAAATATAACATAACCGTTGTTAGCATCTCGATGCTTAATCAACAAATACATATCCAGAATAATATCGAATCAAACATCTCCAACATAAACAGATTAGCAAAATGAAATCGTCTTCAAATATCTCCAGAGCGCATCTGTAGGATCTACCCTTGATAGATCTTGAGCCAATGGATCGATAGCTTACTAATGTAATCACTAGCAAAACTATATGGACAATCTCTGCAAGCTTGTATCTATTGCAGAATATAAATACAAACAATATACTAAACACTTTGATCCTCTATGGATCGTTTTATTAAACTTCTAAGAATGTTTTCTTAATACGTACATAATACATTAACCTTGGGTTCCTTTTATACTACAAGAAACCCTAACCTTTCTTACAAGAAACGAATAAACATTAACCTATAAAAGATATTCTACATATCTTGTCCTAAAATAAACAAACTCTATCTACGAATTAACTATATTCGCAGAAACTATGTCATCAGCAGAATCCAGATCACCAGCAGAATCCATATGTGCTTTAGCAGAATCCTGTCAGCAATATCCATTTGCAAAATCTATATGCTGACTTCAATAATTCATAACAGCATCGAAAAAATCGAGTATTCATGATAGAAAGTCACAAGATTATCATAGAGATAGAATAGGTAGGACAACAATCAATAGTGTAGAAAGAACAAGGTAAGGAAGGCCACAAAATGTGTCGGACACATCGGATTCATAAGCACGTGAATTCTCTGGACGAATGAAAAGGCATCTAACGAATGACAAATGAACCAAGAATCTAAGTTCAAAAGAATGCAATAACTTTAGGAAATGAAACCTATAAGGTATTACTACGAAGTCTCAAGGCATTCTAAACTTATGTTTCGAATCTTGATGAATCTTCTAAATTTCCAAAACGAATGATCTTATAAAGGCTTAACTAAAAGCAGAGGCAGAAATCAGAGTGATGTGGAAGCAAGATAACTAACCAACGCCTTATCATATAATCTACCAAATCCTCACAGGTCATACTAAAGTTCTTATGGGAAGGAACCTAAAGCAAATCCTTCTAAGGTTATTCCAGAAGCTCCTAATAGTGCAAACCTAAGGGTCTAAAACTTCATAGGCCATAACTTATGTACTACAAGTCACAGCCTGAGCTCTGATGCCATAATTGTAACACCCCAACCCGACAAGGGTCAAAATGTCACATTATAGTGCCAAATCAGAACATACAAACGCAAGCGGAAGACTTATAAACATAAAGTTACAAAGGTATTCTAAAGTTACTAAGGAAATACTAATTCTATACAAGAATGAAATACAAATCCAAAGAGAAATCTAATCGAATCCGAATCCAAGTCTAATCCAAATGTCAATGGGCTTCTAATCATCGGGGTAGTCCACTAACGCGCTCCTATGCACTCTTCACCCAAACCCAGCTTCCAACCTAAAACCTGCCGCAAGAAAGGAAATGCGGCTGAGGTTAAAAAGCCCAGTGAACAGATATATAACAAAGCAAACGGATAAACGAAACGTATATAAGTATGAGAAACAGGACATTATAAGCTTCTACTGAAAGGAATATCATCTGTCGAATGCATAAGAGATTAACATACACTGAACGAATATCATAAGTCAAAGGGAAACAAAGTATCAAAGATATATCACATAAGCATAATCATAAAGAAAAGGTAATGAGCACGTATCAACAAAGAAGCGTCTAAACAAGGTACTTGAGTAGACAAATGAACATTGGAAATCCACGAGCTGACCTACCGAGGTACTCGATAGATCTCATACATACATACATACATACATACATACATACATACATACATACATACATACATACATAATCCATAACCACATATCAAAGGATATGGAGAGGCGAGACCTCTCGGTACCACATATCAAAGGATACGGAGAGGGGAAAACTCTCGGTACCACATGGAGTCGCGCACACTCCTGAAGGTGTATGGGTACAGAGCACATACAACTATCACGCTACGAAATGAAATGAAACAAAGCCTAGAATACATCCATACGCCCCTTGCAAAACAAAATCATACATGCATCATGCTCGCATGACAGGGCTATACATAAGTTAAATGGCCAAGTGATTACAAATCATATCATATCCTATAAAATGGGGACGCCGTGGATCAATCAAACCTCTACAGAAAGTGTCATGCCATCGGTGCCTTGATGACACGGCCATGGTACCTCCATGACTAGTTAGTAAAATTGGGCATAAGATCGAAACGAATCACATCATAACATATAATCACAACATATCAAAAGATCCTAACGGGGACCACATCAAAGGATCCTAATAGAGGACCAGATTGAATAAAATATAGCAAAGAATCATATAAACGATGCATAGCAAAATGAATCATATCATATCAACGAAGCATATCAAATGAATGAATCAAATATAAGGGAACATAGCAATGGCTTAGGGAAATCTTAATAAGATAACGAATCAAAGATCAAGATCGAAGTCATGAGAACGATAGCACCCTTACTGAAAAAGGGTAGAATATCAGTACCTTAAACCGCCAACGAAACATAGCATAAGAATAGGAAGTCACTCCTTCTTCAGCGACTCTACACGAATTAATGATCGGCTTAGTATTAACTTGTTTTAAATCAGATTACTCATTTTAGTCGGCTTTCCATTTTTAGTAACTTTCCATTTATAGCAGCTTTCCAAAAATAGTAACTTTCTAAAATTAGTAAGCTTCCATTTATAGTAAGTTTCCACTTTAAGTAACTTAGTCATTTTAAGTAACTTTCTATTTTTAGCAGATTTCCCGAATTAATAACTATCCTTGATAAGTAAGTTTTAACATGACTTCCCAATTTAATTAAATTAGGTTTAGGGTTCGGGATTATCAATTAGGTTAATTGTACCCACACACAAGTCAACACAACATTAAAAAGACACACCCGACATAAGAACATGTATTAAGGCACCAAACATTAAAGTGACACATTTAATACTTTAATAACACATGCATACACATTAAATAGTTTTATAACAAAATTACGCCCACTAAATGAATTTTAGAAATGTACCAAAAGCACAAACTAAAAGCCAAAAAAATTTCTCACACAAGCATATATGTCTTGAGAGTCTACATGAATTTTTACAAATTTTCTTATTAAGTAGAAATCCCCTTTCAAAAATCGCTTATCAAAATAGTCCCAGAAAGTTAACTGCACATATATACAGAAAGTTTGCATTTGGTTAACCCATTTTCAACACTTCAGAAAAATCCACAAAAATTCCAGAAAGTCACACCTAACCTATATTTAACCTCTGTAAAAGGAGAGCTCTTAACTCCTTATGGTTTGAAAATGAAAAATCCAAAACACCATTGGAATCTCAGACTCGATTACTCAGCTTTGACACTTAATCACATAAAAATAAAAAAACATGACAAAATCAAATCCAAATCACTCCAAACCAAATTGAAAACTTATTTAGGACATTAAACTAAGTTTACAAGCAAAAACCCAGAATTTAACACTTATGAAAACCGAGCTATATTGCATAGAAATTCGACTTACAAAGCTGTCATGTTTTAGAATCCATTTTATGCTATCATATCACATGTTTTGATTACACAAACGCACACGAGACCTCATAATTCACAAGACGTGTTTTTAACATCACTTTAACATGTATCCATGACCCCATAGAATCATACCATCAAACCCATAAAAAACACATATTGGCACAACACATATATACAAACATGAATTCAATTTCAAAATACAAATCAAAACTTGCAAACCCTAAACATATCTTCCAATATCCTTTTAATAATCCAGATCATAATCCAATGTTTATGTGTTTGATTATATGTTTATTACAGATTATTATCATCACCATATAAGTGTCGAATTGTTGCAGAAAAAAAAGGATGATAAAGTTACCTTAGAGAAATAATTAACGAGACTAAGGAGAGACCAAAGTAACCCACGAATCAATACACAAATAACCTAAGAATTACGCGATCAAAGAAACTTCAAACCTTTCTTCTTCTTTGCTTCTTGATGGCTGAACAAATATGTTAAAGGAGGCTGCTAGGGTTTCGAATGGAGAGGACATAAAATAAGCCGCAATTTTTATTTTTCTAGGGTTCTTTTGATGTGCTGTGTTTTGTTTGCACCAGAGATACAAACCTTTAACCCTTAGCCTTGTATATATAGTGTACGAAACTTAGAGCTCAAGAAAAAGAATGGGATACCCCATCCCTTATTGCCGATCAGTCATAAGCCTATGGGGGGGGGGGGGGGGCTTCCGGATCCTTCTTGACTTACCAATTAATCATACACATTACCTTCCTTATATTCGTCTAACGGTCATTAGTCATTATCTGTTAAATTTTAACGATCGTTCTATATATTTGTGTAGTAAATAATTAAATATAACCTTTTACATTTAATTATTAAACTTTAACTCTCATATGTAAAGTGTGCAATCCCGTGATTTCGAGTTCGATCCTAACATACGACTACTAAAATAATGTCTATAAACTAACATAAACAAGAAATGGAGTCGACGACTTTGATTGTTGACTAATTTTATATATAGGAGTTGATGAGTGTACTGCATGTTTGTATGCGTATGTGATTCGTGCATTTATCGTTGTAGGTATAGATTATTCTTTATCAAGTTTTAAATTTATATTTAGCCGACTTAAATTATAACACACAATAACGAGTAGTGTACCCGATCAATATAGCTAGTTAGTAAGTAGAGTATCGATAACTAAGAGTGGAACCTTAACACCTATAATGTCTATAAGTATTTTAATTCCTAAGTTAGTTTTACAACCTAATCTAACGCAAGGGGTTCTCAGTCTGAGAGACTGGCACGAATTGAGTTGATTAAAATAATAAAACTAATGAGATATAATACAACGAATGCCGAACACGTACACAGATAGATAACAAATACATATAAGAGGCCTGACGAATGATTAAATAGCTTTTCACTTGTTTTATTGCTAGTTTTATATGATAAGTGCTAAAATCTATTCTCTCTCGTTGGTATCTTAATTAATTAAGGAGAGTAAATTCTTAATAATTAGTTATGTCAATATTATTTAACCTTTTTTAAGGGCTTACACTAACTTATGATGCTAGTGATGAAATCGTAGGAGGGATATGGCAGCCCAAGCATTCCACAGCTAGGCACAGAGGTTATTAATGCACATATAAAAAGAACCAAATAAACATCATATTGTCACAACTCATCATTTCAGGTCATTTCTCGAACTTTGGGAAAACACTATTCATCAAACACTATTCATCAGTTTACTATTCATCATTTTTGTGTCAGTTTGACATTCCGAGAAGCATTCAGAAACTTTACTATTCACTGAACACTATTCATTGCCAGAAAAGTTTTCACTATTCACTTACATTCCACATTTCATCATAAATTTAGTTTACGGGTATTAAAATTCGCGTAACCGTATGGGTTTAGGTGCGAATTCATTTCATTATCAGTAAGGACATTGCATACGGACTAGAGACAGTCTGCATATCAACATAACAGCATTTTCATGTTATACCACTCTTAGGATTTTCAAATTTATATATTTGATACATTTAACGTTTTCCTTATAATTATTTATAAATAAACGTTAACACACGGTTTATACACGACGAATATATCTAAATATTCCCACAAAGGTCTCGACATATTTTTATATCCATTTTATCATCATAAAAGTTATTATATTCATTTACCCAGTATTTTGGAAATTTATTTTATTTATAACGTGAGCTTATTAATATTACGACGGTTTTCGTGAAAACTAAACAATAATCACCCGAACACTCAGTAATTGTACCCAACATAATTTTAACATTTTTATGACTTTATTAAGTCCCGGTCAACTTCGTTAATATTTATTTCTAGCAAACCCGGTACCCGATTATAACTAATACTTACACTAAACTACAACTAATAATGCACTACATTTTCTAAGTGATCAAAACCGATTTTTCTTCTCCTTTCCACATTGAAAACCGGCCTTGAGCACATCCCTAGACACCATGTACATGCTTTTCAACCTTATGACTTATGTAATCTTATTAAACAATATAAGTTATAACTACTTATTTACATAAACCATAAAAACATAAACATAACAATTTTGAGAATCAAAAAGGCTCATCTCATCTTCTTCTCCATCATAACCCACGACTTTTTCCAAAATCCATGATCAATCCATTATTTTTCAAAGTACAAAGCTACAAAGTTGTTCATTTCATCATCCTAATCAAGAATCATACCACAAAAAACACAAGTAATCCAAGGTTTCTAATCACCTCATCACCTATTATTTCAAAGTGAGTATTCAAATTTATTTTCATGTTTTCATCTAATTAACACATGTATCTTATAGTATTCATGCTTAATTTCATGCTCATACTAGTTATACCACTTTATTTTTTGTATACTTTTTGAACATACAAACCCTAGATTGTGATTTAGGTATTCCCTTGTTAAATTAACTTGATTACTAGTCATTAGGAACCCATGGCACCCTAAGAAGGTGTATGGTAGGATTAGTATAGTTTTGTGAAGTTTGCAAGAGTTTTGGTTGATGTAGAAACTAGTTTTGAACCTTGGAAATGGATTTCTAACAAGTTTATAAACATGCTGTCCCATTTTGTTAAATTCTGGAAAATCAGTAGACACAAAGGAAACTTTGGCAAAATTTTTAGAAAATACTTTCAAAAACGAATCCGTAGGCGAAAGAACGGATTAAAAAGAGTTTATAACGAAGAAGTTATGATTTTTGCAAGTTTATTGACGAAAAGTATTTTTCTGAAAATTACATGCTGTTGGACATTTTTCGTCGGACAAAAAGAGGCTTTAGACGTAAACCGGAGGAGCCGAGCTTTCCAAAATATATTACTACATACTAAGACGTAACCGTGGATATAAAGAACAAGTAAAACGGGCTTATAACGACAAAGATATTCACGTTTCAATATCGGCAAAAATCCTCTATAATTGGCAGCTTTTAGAAATAATAATAACACTACGTACTAAATTCTAGATTTTCTAGAAATATTAACCAAGTACCCAAGTTCATAACTAATGAAGTATTAGTGATTACAAGTATATTTTCAATACTACAAGGCGTTATTTCAAGGATTTCAAACCGAGGATTTCAACATTAACATTGATACATACGATATATATATATATATATATATATATATATATATATATATATATATATATATATATATATATATTTCAACTAGTTTATTTTCTAGTAGCCATATTTTCCTAAATTTTGGAAAATGTATCATTTTTTATAACAACAAGTATTTTTCAAATAGTAGAGTGGTATAGGAAACATGTGCATGGACATTCATAACATCATTTTGTGATCTAAAGTAGATCGTTCATCATTCATATTAGGTTGCGGCTAGTGTGCGCGCCTTGTTTTTCAGCTCATTACATATTCATGGTTGTTCATTTCACATCATCACAGTATCATCAGTTAAGGTGAGTTTTCATTGCCCCGTTTTCAATTCAACATTTTTGATTGTTTTCAAATCCCACGGGGGAATACATTGCATCAATCATTTTAGTACGAGCCCAAGTACCAAAACATATGTACATTGCTTAAGTTACCTTACCATTCAGTTAAAGTCCCCTGTTATTATCATGGACCGTTAATTTGCCGGTAAGCGAGAGTGAGTGGATAGATCTATCGAGGGTGACGCCTCCATCCGTGGTAGTGATTACCAACCGTAAGCGGATGCATTTCATTTTGACACAGTTACGAGTGTTCTGGTAAAACATTCGGGAGGGGCATACATCAGTCATAGCTTCGGGGTCATGAGCTTAAGGTCTATTGTACAATTTTCATGATATTTTTATCTTGCACTTTTACTTGTGGTGGCCGTACATCATTACATTTTACAAACCTATGGAATTCACCAACATTCGTGTTGACGTTTTAGCAATGTATTTCAGGTTATTAAGGTAGCTCATGTGACATGCATTTGGACCTTCATGGAGTCGCGGGGTCGACGCGTCTCACCATTATTTCATGCACTTATGTAAACGTTTGATCTAGTATGACTTGTTTTTCATAAACATGCAACACATTTTGGGGACCTCATTTTGTAAACTCTGGATTATTTCAATGATCAAATGCAGTATTTTCCAAATGACACTTTAGGTCGTTCAATGTAACTGTAACTGTGGTGCTATGACAGACACCCCCAGTTATTCCATTCCGCTGCAAGTCAGATAAATTGAGGGTGTGACAGATTGGCATCAGAGCTAAGGTTATAGTGAACTAGGATGTATCTTGGACCCTAGACTATAACCACATCAGCATAGCATCTCATCATTTCATCATAAGTGCAAAATCATGATACATGTTGTTTCATGCATACCCTGTGCGAGTTATTTATACTTATATTCATATATATATATATATATATATATATATATATATATATATATATATATATATATATATATATATATATATATATATATATATATATATATCATTTAATTGACCTGGTTCACAAGTGACATGCCTTCAGATACTCACCCTGACATCCTTTTATCGGATTCCGACATTGAAGATGCCTTGTCATCTTCCACTACCATTATACCACCAGTTGCACTTACACCACCATTAGCACTATTGATTTGCCATAGGAACAGGGTTTTCCTATCATTCAGCCCATACATAGAATGCCTTTTGGTAGAGTATTCAGACTTAATCTTAATGGACCTATTAGATTGCTTATTTCAAAGGAGATAGTGTGTTTTCTTTCCTTCACTAGTAGAGCACCCACTACTCAGGTACTATCACCACCGTCAGTTACTTATTACACTATTGGTCGTCTCACAGTGCGTACTTTAGTTTTACCTCTTAGATGTCGCGAGGTAGCGCGAAAGAGGGTAGTATTCCATTCACTAGTACCATCATTGTCATTTTCCTTTTCCATTCCCACTTCCCATGAACTAGATGACACCTAGTAGATAACACAAATATCACGGACTCAACAGAAACATCCGCAGATTCTTCAGGAATGGTTCAGAACCTACATTATCTAAGATTTGATAGATGCATAACTTCAGACACCACTTCAGGACTATCTCGACATTATGATGCCACGAACCTGATTTCACACAGAGGGACATCAGGATGTCCCTAGACCAGACTTATATCCTCACTAGCTTTTACTATTATCCTAGCCACAGAAAGTGTGGGACATAGTCTTAAGAACTTGTTGTCTTTTGATTGTTGTACAAACAAAAATATCAAGTGTGACTCTACTATGTTAGAAATGGTTGTGCTATTTGTGATTCCGGTTCACGAAGAGTAAAATTTTCATGTATTATATTCATGTGTTATGGATATGATGACTTTGATTAACTATATCCTCATGGTCTCTTATGAGTTGATGAAGAGAGATTTAAGCAAACCACTCCAAACATGACGCAAACTGCTGTTGGACAAGTCATTGCCAGGAACATAGCCACCGCCCTCACTAAGGAACTTACTCACGTAGAAATTATGGGGTGCAATCCTCCCTCCTTTAGCGGAACTAGAGACACAAAGGAATTTCTCAAATGGTTCGAAGACATAGAAACAATATTTCAATGTGGCGACTGTCGTAAGGAAGACAAGGTTAAGTTCGCCACATGCATTTTTCAGGATCATGCCCAGGAATAGTGGACCAAACCTATTAAGATGGTGGGAGTTGATGCTGCCTACTCACACACTTGGGAGAAACTAAGAATGATGATGGGTATAACATTTGGTGTAGGAAGTGAATTACGAGCAAAGGAACATGAAACACTAAACTTTACCTTGGTAGGAAATGATGTTGACGAGTACACTACTCATTTTTATAAATTAACACGACTAGGTTCTGCAATGGATGAACCGGAAAGCAAGAAACTTGAAAGGTACATTGGGGGACTCTCAAATGGAATCCGTATGTTGGTCATCGCATGGGAACCCAATACCATGTCTGAAGCTATCAAAATGGCGATCGAAGCAAAGGAACTCATAGTTCACGCCGAGACATCAGGAAACAATAGTGACAATAAAAGGAAGTGGAACAATAATCTAGGTTGTAATGCTGCTCAACAATCACCCAAAGGACAAGAAATGAATAGAGCCTTTACTGCAGAACCGCACACAAAGAGAAGGTATACTGGAAAGTTACCTTACTACAACCTGTGTAATCAACATCACCGAGGTCATTGCAGTAAAACGTGTGGAGTGTGCAAGAAGCGGGGTCATTGGACTGAAGACTGTAGGAAACTCACAAATCAGAAGACCCCAGGGAGTTGCTTCAAATGTGGAAACTTAGGGCATTTCAAGAACGACTGCCCGGAGCTAAGGAACAAGGAAAATCAGGAACTTGGAATCAAGACTGAATCGCTCGAGGAATAGCGTGAGTTGTTGAAAGAGAACCGCCAGGATATTAGCAACATCAAGGATAACAACAATGCTTCAGCAGGAGGAGCTTTGTTTCAATATATAAACCGTAGTTCGAGCCCTTTAGGGTTGTATCTTTCCTTTTGTACTTACCGTTGGTACGATGACAAAACCTAGTTGTATTAAGCACTTTCCTATCCAATGTAATATCTATCTTTTGTTACCTAGGCGATAATCATAACCTTCGTTTACTCCATTTTCTATCCCAACTGCTCAGACTTCAATCGTTTCGCAACATTTTAGCATTGTCTCATCAGGGATTAGGTTGATTTCGTTTTTGACGAATTAGTAGACTATTACCATTCGACAAGATTCACCCACGTATCCAATACACCATTCAAGCTATTTTACTATCATATGGGGAAATTGTTTTACAGAAAAATTTCTGAAGTAAGCTATTTTATTACCATCCTATAAATTGATTTTCTGTCATTACACCAAGTATTTACTATTATTACGCGAGGCAATTTTCATGTTACTTGAAAGAAAACATCAGGATACCTTTTTAACAACAATGCGTTGAACACCATCTAAAACTTTTGAGAAAATTTATGATATTTTGACAAAATCTAACATCGCATCATTAGTCCTCAATTGTACATAGCCTGATCACCTATGTAAAATTCAAGAAGGATTATGCCATGAAGGAAATAATTACCTTTTCAAAGGATTGTTAATAACAATCTTCATTTAAAAGTTTTGTAAACAAAGGAACTCTTCCATAAACATCTCTTTTGCTGAACTATCCCTGGATACTTACCCTACCTATCACTCACTTAGCCATTAAGTTGGATTTTCCCATTGACTTCCCTAGGAGATACTTTCCATATCAATTACATGCAGGATTCCTCTATACAATAAACGCAACGAAAGGATTTCAGAACTACTAACCAGGACTAGAAGTATATAGTGAGAGAATTCATAACTCAACAACAATTCTAAGATACCGCGAGACCATCCGAATCACCATCTCTGACTTAGTTGTCAAATTCTATCATTTAAAGGTACTAGCTAGACTGAGCTACAGGATTGAACTCAATATAAATGTCCGCAGGACAACACAATAGAGATAAACCAAGCTTCTAATTGAGACTGTAGAGCATTTCATTTAAACATGGCCTCATCCATACATAAACTTTCCTGCAGTAAGTTTTCACAAAGGACAATTGTTTGAATCAAGAATATCGATGTAGATTCCCCTAAGGCATTATGTCTATAGAAATTTCAGATAACCTCACCTTCATACCAAGCAAGGGATCAAACCAGAACATACCTCCTCATCTACATGGGAAAACAGAATAGACATTCATCGACACAACATCAAGTGATACCTTCGCCTTGCAAATTACAACGATAAACCATTTCAGGACTTAAGTTAGTCTAAATATCTACGCTTATGGTTTTGCCTAATACCCACTAATAGACATTATCCAACCTCAGGAACTAAAGGTAAGACACCTATGCATTTAAGCGAATATTTCCTATTCTACCATTTGATCCTTGTTAGTGTTATCACTTTTAAATAAAGTTGATGCGTTTACATAAATCACATACCTTGTGGAAAAATGATTTCTAAAATTCCTATTTTTAACAAGTACGATCCTTTTTGGTCAATCTTTAGCAACACCATTGTACAATGAGAAATTTACATAAACATCAAACTTTGGTAAGCAGTCTTAATCACAACATGTTTGAAAACATTTTTCTACTTCATAACTACTGAAATTTCGAATCATCAGGAAAAATATTATCTAGTAAATCATTTGCTCCATTTTCTAAATTCGTTTATTCAGAAAAAGATTTCAACCAAAACTCACAATCGCGAGACAAATTTCCAGAACCACTTTCCCTACAACATCGCTTATGCATTTAGGATTTGTGACTTGACAATAAGGAATATTTGGAAAATGTGATGAAGGAATTAGGAAGGACATCACAAATTAATCACGAACTTCAGTAGTGGAGACCAAACCCACTAGACAAAGAAGGACATATGTCTTATCATCCGTTGGAACAAAACACAAGGAATCAAGTTGTTACCTATATTCTATCCTTTTCAGATAACGTCAAGTTCGAAGTAACGAACATTGTGGGATTAGTCACAAAGGTTTATTGTACCCATTTCAGTTATTCCTGTTAAGGAAACCGATTCACCTTGGACTTCAGGTAATCATTTCAGGATTTTCTTCAGAAACCCATTTAGATGTAAACATCACCTATCATCCTCAGACCGATGGTCAAAGCGAGAGAACAATTCAAACATAGGAAAGTATGCTCAGAGCATGAGTGATTGACCCTAGAAATGGTTGGACTAACCAGTTATCATAAATCAAATTCATTTACAACAATAGTTATCACACCAACAGCGAGAAACTGGCAGAAGTTAGGTTGGTACATAACACACATTATTTGGATTGGATATCCTGAACAACAAACCATCCAGATTCAAGTGGGAGAACTAATTAAGTTAAAAACATTGCCTTGGATTGGCATGATACGAATTGGATAACAAGAGAGGTTGAACCTTTAGCATATTGAACCATTTAAGATTCATTTTAGAATCGACCAACTAGCATACAAACTTGAGTTCTGGAAAAATTCAGCAGTATATATTACCAGTAACATTTAAAACATTAAGAAGCGCAGACCATCTATTGAAATAACCAGAAATTTCCTACAAGTCAAGAATCAGTTACAAGTTCAATAAGTTGTAAACCATTAAGAAAACTTGGAAAGTTCTGCAGAGTTATGCAGAAAGTTCTGCCATGGAAAGGCATGTTATCATTCAGAAACTTGGAAAGTTACACCAATATACACTGGACCATTTAATATTCTGACAGAGAAGGCATAGTGGCCGTCAGACTTGAACATTGTCAGAGAACAACAGGATTACACAAACATATTTCACATTTTCAATTCCCCAGAAATGACTTTCAGATGAGTCAATCATGATTCCATTGGAAGGGATCCAACACAAATGACAATCTCAGACCTTGTAAGAAAATCAACAGAAATCATGGACCGTGTGGTCAAACAGTTGAATCAGAGTCGAATTCATATCGTTAGAGTTCGCTGGAATTCACAAATATCATCACCTTTTCACCAATATGTTTTCAGAAACCAACATAAACTGAACTTCGGGACGAAGTTCCTTTTAGAGGGGAAGACTATCACAACTCACCATTTCAGGTCATTTCCCGAACTTTGGAAAAACACTATTCATCAAACACTATTCATCAAAACACTATTCATCAGTTTACTATTCATCATTTTTGGTGTCAGTTTGACATTCCGAGAAGCATTCAGAAATTTTACTATTCACTAAACACTATTCATTGCCGGAAAAGTTTTCACTATTCACTTACATTCCACATTTCATCGTAAATTTAGTTTACGGGTATTAAAATTCGCGTAACCGTATGGGTTTAGGTGCGAAATCATTTCATTATCAGTAAGGACATTGCATATGGACTAGAGATAATCTGCATATCATCATAACAGCATTTTCATGTTATACCACTCTTAGGATTTTCAAATTTATATATTTGATACATTTAACGTTTTCCTTATAATTATTTATAAATAAACGTTAACACACGGTTTATACACGACTAATATATCTAAATATTCCCACAAAGGTCTCGACATATTTTTATATCCATTTTATCATCATAAAAGTTATTATATTCATTTACCCAGTATTTTGGAAATTTATTTTATTTATAACGTGAGCTTATGAATATTACGACGGTTTTCGTGAAAACTAAACAATAATCACCCGAACACTCAGTAATTGTACCCAACACAATTTTAACATTTTTATGACTTTATTAAGTCCCGGTCAACTTCGTTAATATTTATTTCTAGCAAACCCGGTACCCGGTTATAACTAATACTTACTGATGAGTGTCTAAATACTCATCATTTTATACTAATCTGAACTGCCAAAACATACAAAAACACTCAAATATGTATCAAAATACTTAAAATATCTTAAAGGTGTGTTTTATATGTTTCAAATGCAAAATATGCAAAAACAGATGAAAAACGTACAAAGTTTGCATAATTGGCAGTTTCAGTCCCTCAAGTTTCATAAAATGGCAAAACTAGTCCCTGTTTATTCTAAAAACATGAAAAAGTCATCAAAGGTCCTTTTTAATCATAAAGTTACATATTTAGTCCTTTGGTGCAAAGTTTCACAAAATTACAAGTTTAGTCCCTGTACTTTGCAAATTGACAGAAATGGTCCCTGGGATGTAAAAACTTAGAGAAAAATCAATTTTGGTCCTTATACTAATAATCTTTTGCAGGAATGGTCCTTGGTGTGAAGTTTGGTGAAATTACATAATTGGTCCCTCAAGTTTAGCAGTTTGTCAGTTTTAGTCCCCGGGTATTTAAAAAAATTAAAAAATATCAAAAATGCCCTTGTACTATTCACATGTGACAATTTAGACCCTTATTTGAACTATGGGAAAGTCACAAATTTCAGACCCTCAACTTTTCCCTAATTACAATTTTGGTCCTTGTGATTTAACACCTAATAAACCAAACGGACTCTTTATATTATTTACCCAAATCCAAACTAAACCCTTTTGTTTTTGTGATCCAAGTCCACCAGGCCCAAGTTACCAAGCCCACCCCTAAATAATAAAAAAGCGGGGTCAAACTACCCAGTCAAACACCACCACTCACAAACCACCTTCCCTCCTAAACCACACCACCACCTCTGCTACTAAACCACCCTGGTTTTCCACCTCCACCTCACCTTTCTAGCTCTCCCACATGTCCTACCCACACTCCTCCACCTCCACAACCTTCCAAAACTCCTAAAACTTCTCCACGTTATCTACAGTACCAAAAGAACCCTTTGGCGCCAAGTTTCACATTTAAACGGCCAAGATGAGTCAAACTAAATCAATGGCTCCTATGTGGTGGGAAATGCCTCTGAGGGTCCCACAAGTTCAGAAAATGGTTACAAAATGGAAAGGAAGCAGAAGAACCAGAGTATTAGTGTAGTGTAGGTTAATTGTAATCGTAGGTCATGTAAACTTGTATTTCAGTTATAATTTCAATTGAAACAGCTTGTACTAAGTTAAATTCTTGTATTGCAATCTTTATTTTCAAGTTAATTTCAAGTCTCAATTCTTAATTCAGTTTATGCAATTTTTCCTTATTTCCAAAAATCTCAAAAGGTTCAACTGTTGTTGTTAATTGTTGTTGAGGCATTTCATAAGCTTATATAAGCTCTGACAAAGCTAAGATAAGTTTTATAAAACCTTAATTTTCTGTTTAGATCATAAATAAAAAAATACCAAAAATAATAATTTAAATAGACAAAAAAATAAAAAAAAACCAGAAAAGAATGAAGAAGAAGCAATGATCAAAGAAGGTTTTGGATTGCAGTGGTATTAGTTACCTCTTGGGAGGTCATAGGTTATGTCTTGAGCTCATTGGTACCCTATTCTCAGTAAGGATCATTGTAAGTCACAATCTTTATATTTGCAAATTCTGTTTTCTTATTGTTAGTATTACATTATACTATTCAATTAGCTTTAAAAATGATATACTAAGATAGTTAGATCAGTAGTTAGGTATTTCAAGGTTTAAATCTAAGATAGTTAGAGTAAACTGTCACATAAGGTAGTGTTTGGCTTATGTTTGTTCAAGGTGCACCTAGGTGATCTCATTGTTGTTTGTTGTTTCTATCAGTCACATTAAGTATCATTAGGAATAAGCAAGTATAAAAAGTGATAGTTTAATACAAGAAAGTCAAAATCACTAGCAAACATCAATCATGGTTAACTGTTATACAGTTAACATTCAAATCCTTGCTCAAATGCTCATAAGTGATTCAAGTGGCTTAATTCAGTCTTAGTTTAGCTTAATATAACATTATCAATCAGTAGTAGTGATTAGAAATCCATAAAAGTCAAACTAGGTTAGTTTCATAAAAAGTCAAAAATCATCATCTCAGATTTTTCTAAAACTTTGGAGAATTGTTTAGAATTTAGGAATAGGACCTAGGCTTTGAAACTTGTTTCTAATTACACTCTACCAGCTCATCTTTAATTTCCTATCTAGCTTATATTTTTAGGATTTTTAGTTTGGGCCCCACTCACCTCCAAACACACTTGCAGGGCAAGGGTGTGCCCTGCTCCATCAAACCTCAGTCACAACACCACCTTTGGTGGTGTTTTGTGACCACCTCAGTGGGCCCCACACCTTCTAATTAGTTTCTTTGAACCCCCCTCCTACCAGGGATACTTAGTCAACCTTTTCTTTGACTTGAACCTCAGTGGACCCCACCTAGAATAAGCCATAAAGTCTGTCCCCTTTCTGTGTTGCTTTTAAGTTTTGGATTAGCTTATTTTGGTTTACCAGCTTATCTACTGAGCTTATTTGATCAAATTGAGCTTAGACAAGTCTAACATACTTATTAGGACCAGAATTAACCTTAGTGGGTCCCACATAAGCTCATTTGAGCTTATTTACCTTTTCAGTCAACAAAAGTCAACTGTGGAAGCAATAAACTTCCACAGTGCTTATTATTAAGCTAGAAATTTATTGTTTTTACAAAAGTTGCTTGTTTTTATATATAATATAGTTTTGTAAAATAAAAATCCAGAAAAGACAATATAAAAATAAGTGATAGTTTCTATTTAATTTAATTTAATTTTAATTTTCATTTTTAGATTTTTATTAAGTAATTTGTGTTTTTATATTTTTATTAATTTCCTTATATATTAAAGTATTTTTAATAATTTTATTAGATTTTTATTTTGTAATTTAGTATTTATTATAATTAATAATAGTTTTATTAATAATTAATTAATAAGTAAGTTATAAATAGCATTAATTTTTATAAAGCAACACCTAGTTTTTATATTTTTTATAGCTTTTATAAGTCATAATATAATTTTAGAAATTTTCTTGTGATTTATACTGTTCATTTAATAGTTTTTATAAATTAAATAGTTTAATTAGTAATTAAATAATAATTAGTAAACTAGTTTATGAATATATAAAATAAAGTTTTTATAATTTTTTAGGATTCCTGTGATGGTTAATTAGTTTTATAAATTTTTTCATAATTTTCTAAGTTATTTTAGTATTATTTGTAATTTGAAATAGTTTAATTAGTTTAATTATTATAAATAATTTTTAATTAATAGAAAATCTATAAAAAGACAAAAATATTTATTTTTATTTTTTTACTTTCTTCAAGTTCTAATTTAAGTTTAGAAATTATTTTTATAAGTTTTTAGTTTAATTTGTATTGTTTATCATTTTTAGTTTAATTTTAATTAAATAGTTAAATAATTTTTAATTAAATAATTAATAATAAATAATATAATAATCTAAAAAATAGTTTTCTTTTTAATTTAATTTTATTTTAAGTTTAAGTTTATAGGATTGTCAATTTTAACCCTTTTAGTTTATTTTTCTTAAAACTCACCTTTTTCTCAGTATGCAGTCACGTCTGATTTTAAATTGGTGAACGTTTATACGTTTTAGATATCTAGGTTTTTACGTAATCATTCCATTAGCTTATCTAAGTCATTTTACTTTACAAAACCCTAGTTTACACACACACACACACACACACACACTTTTATACCTTTCCCGTTCATTAATCACAGATTCGTTTATAATAAAACATCGCACACCTCGTTGGGACATTACGACCCGGGAAAACACTGTATTTCACGGAAGCATTTGCCTGTGATTAGTTTGACTTTATTATTGACCATTCACAAGTGGTTGAGAAATAAAAGATAACTAGTTTGGGGTGAATCAAAATTTGGCGTCGCTGCCGGGGAGGTTGTGCGCTTATTTTAAACGATTTTGCGTATTAGTGAATCTGGATATACATCCATTGTATATTTACCATCTTTTTATAAAACAAAACACAAAAATATTCACCTTTACACCTCTACCTGTTTGATTCTTCATTTCTCATCCCCAAAACCCTTTGATTCTACATTCTTCCACTTGTCCCATAATTAATTCTAATGACATCTCTCGATGACGATTTCTTTAAACAAAGGGCCATTAAAAGCAAAGTTGAAAAACTTATGGCCTTGTCAAAAATGTCGAGATGTTATGTTGATTATGATGGACTTTCGATTCCTATTCCCTCTCCGGTGAGGGAAAGAGATCATGAAACCAAGGTGACAAAGGACCTTGTACTTTCCTCTGACGATGGAGGTGCTAAATACGTCCAAACCACGGTTGTCCAAAAACCTAAGCTCACAAATGCTCCTAAACCTTCAAGAATCAATCCTGATCTTTCACGGTTTACGGTTAAAAGTTTGTCAAGCAAACGTACAGAGCTTAGGGCAATTACTGAAAAGAAAGATTTGCCTAATCTTCACAATTATCAAAAACAAAAACCCGAGACCATAACGGAAGTGGTGGAAATTCCTAGCTCTAAGATCACACCACTTGTCCCACCTCCAGATTTTGTCCCTTGTGACGGTTGTGGTGAGCTTCTTTTCGGTTTTCCATGCCGTTGGTGTACATGTGTACAATGTGGTAATGATATTCAAAACGGGAGTTGTTTGTTTTGTGGATCGAGTAATTCATTTGCTTATGATCCTAATCAAAACTCATTCAACGACTCCTCAAATTTTTCCAACTACCCATCACATTCATACGAGCAAGAATCATATTATCCAAATCTCAATGATGCTTCGTATCAAAATACACCAAGCCAGACTCAACAGTTTTACTGTTGTGAGTACTGTGGAGGTCTACACTTTAGCTCTGATTGTCAAACAAGGAATCCATTTCCTTGTAACAATTACGACTATTCATTTCAAGACCCACCTCCACAATACCAAATGAACCAAGCAACTCCTCAAAACCAGCAAGACCCTTGTCTAGAGGCTCTTGAAAAACTTAAAAACATTAGAGAGGAGTTAGCTAATATGTCGTCTCACAATACACCAAGTTTTTCTTGTGTATATTATGGGGGTCCTCATAATGATGATCAATGTCAACCTTCCGGTTTTGACACATCCACACCCCCACAGTCTCCACTCATTCCATATTCTCGTGATAAATCTATCGCGGAATTACTTGCTGAAGGACGTGCTGTTAGAGACAAAAGAAGCATGGAAGATTTAATTGCTGAGCAAAGAGTAGCCAAAATACGTGCCAATATTCGCTATGCTGCTTTTTATGAGTACGATGATGACAGTGATGATGATGATAACATTGTTATCATTCAAAAAGATTCATCGAGTTCATCAGTTGAGACTTCTTCCATGGAGATACAGGGAGAAAAGAATATAACTGAATCACCATCAGTAGAAATAATGGAACTTGTAGACCCCATTACTGCTAGTCCTTCTCAGCTCCCTAAGTATGATGTTATCACACCGGAGGTTCCCACTCACTCTCTGAACATGGGGGACGAGCATCTTGACACAATTCCTGCAAAGGAATCGGACGTATTCATAAAGTCTAGTGTTGACAACCTTGTCTCAATCCCAAGAGAGTCACAGGGAATTCTTGATCACATGTGTGATATCCCTCCCCCTCTTGTCTTTCCAAATGATCATATTGAGATGTTCTCTGATTCTGATGAGAACAATTCTTTATCTTGTGGAGACATAAGTTATGTCGGGGAATTACCTTCTGAGCTTGTCAACTCAGAAGAAGAGAATGATGAAGAAATACACCAAGACGAATCTCTTCGTCTTACATTATTAAATGCTAATCTTCTCATTTCTAGAATCGAGGCTTTTAATGAAAAGCCTATTTCATCTCCTATCCCCATCAAGGATAGTGAGATTTTGATCAATGATTCTATTTCAGAATTGCAAACGTTCCATTTTGATCATACGGAAGAGAAGATAAGTGGTATCACCACTTCTCATTCTTATAATTCTCTTCCCGTTTATGAATCATTTACTTTTGAGGAGTTCCCCAATGAACTCACTCAAATCAATCCCGAATACGAATCATTCACCTTTGAGGAGTTCTCCTGTGAACTCACTCATATCATATCTCCACCGGAGTATGATAGTTTCTATTTTGATCTAGACATACCCATAATATGTCTTGATCAAACGAGCTTAAACGAGGAGATTCATGAAACAATGAATTCTCCTATTGAGGAAGAAGAGTTAATCATGATTTTCATCATGACTTTCTTTCTTTTCTTCATATATTCTGTTCCTTATCCTGTTCTTCACTCTTTCGGGAGTGAGGACATTATCTTTGACCCCGGCATTCTCATTTATAAATTATGAGCCGGGTGTCATTATATCTCATCGGTGTGGAACTTTCACGTGCTTCAAATGTTTATCCAAACGTCTTGAATGAAAGTCCGATGCAGATTGTCTCTTCCACATCATACTTCCCCATGGACAAATAAATTCGGGGTCGAGTCAAGCTAGCGACTCGGAAATCAAAAACAGTAGCATGTACATAGGTTTTCACCCATGTTTCACCCTAGTGTGGGGGAGATACCCCACATGTTGTATATATATATATATATCCTAAAAAAAATTAAAAAAAAAATGTACATATAGTGATAGCTTCTATTTAAGAAGTTTTATCTAAAAAAATAATTGTATGTATATACATTTTAAAATAATGGCTAGTAATATTTCCTTCTTACGTTCTAAGTTCGGTTTAACACCCGGTACTTTGAATATTGAGGACAATATTCAGTTCTAAGTGTGGGGGGAGATTCGTTATTCCAACGAATTTAAACACATGTTCCATCAAGAACCCCCATTTTAGCCAAAATTTTAAAATTTTTTCTCACTTAGAACGCAATAAATGGTATCAATCCTCCATGTCTAACCCACAACAGGATTGGCTAATCCAGGAGCAAACGGTTCTTGGTAAAGATAACTCAAACCCGTTTATGGCTTGCAATTTGCCAAAAATTGTATGGTTCCTCAGCTCCCCATATCCCATTAAGCGAATGAGTTGACTAGCCCGCAAGATTATGGCTTGTGGTAAAGGCCGTGGAAAAACCATAATTGGTAATCAGCTCACCAAGATGTTGACTATTCCATCAAGAGTTGGCTAGTCCAGAAGCAAACGGCTTTTGGTAAAGACTAATCAAATCCGTTGACAGCTGGTGATTTGCTCAAAATCACACGGTTATCAGGTGTGCCACAGTTCTTACACCGGGCTACTCCAGAAGTGATGGCTTTTGGTAAAGAGTTTTTCAAATCCATTAAGTTTTTTCTCAAATAGATTGCTAGGGACTAGCAATAGTTTAGTGTGGGGGATTGATGAGTGTCTAAATACTCATCATTTTATACTAATCTGAACTGCTAAAACATACAAAAACACTCAAATATGTATCAAAATACTTAAAATATCTTAAAGGTGTGTTTTATATGTTTCAAATGCAAAATATGCAAAAACAGATGAAAAACGTACAAAGTTTGCATAATTGGCAGTTTCAGTCCCTCAAGTTTCATAAAATGGCAAAACTAGTCCCTGGTTATTCTAAAAACATGAAAAAGTCATCAAAGGTCCTTTTTAATCATAAAGTTACATATTTAGTCCTTTGGTGCAAAGTTTCACAAAATTACAAGTTTAGTCCCTGTACTTTGCAAATTGACAGAAATGGTCCCTGGGATGTAAAAACTTTGAGAAAAATCAATTTTGGTCCTTATACTAATAATCTTTTGCAGGAATGGTCCTTGGTGTGAAGTTTGGTGAAATTACATAATTGGTCCCTCAAGTTTAGCAGTTTGTCAGTTTTAGTCCCCGGGTATTTAAAAAAATTAAAAAAATATCAAAAATGCCCTTGTACTATTCACATGTGACAATTTAGACCCTTATTTGAACTATGGGAAAGTCACAAATTTCAGACCCTCAACTTTTCCCTAATTACAATTTTGGTCCTTGTGATTTAACACCTAATAAACCAAACGGACTCTTTATATTATTTACCCAAATCCAAACTAAACCCTTTTGTTTTTGTGATCCAAGTCCACCAGGCCCAAGTTACCAAGCCCACCCCTAAATAATAAAAAAGTGGGGTCAAACTACCCAGTCAAACACCACCACTCACAAACCACCTTCCCTCCTAAACCACACCACCACCTCTGCTACTAAACCACCCTGGTTTTCCACCTCCACCTCACCTTTCTAGCTCTCCCACATGTCCTACCCACACTCCTCCACCTCCACAACCTTCCAAAACTCCTAAAACTTCTCCACGTTATCTACAGTACCAAAAGAACCCTTTGGCGCCAAGTTTCACATTTAAACGGCCAAGATGAGTCAAACTAAATCAATGGCTCCTATGTGGTGGGAAATGCCTCTGAGGGTCCCACAAGTTCAGAAAATGGCTACAAAATGGAAAGGAAGCAGAAGAACCAGAGTATTAGTGTAGTGTAGGTTAATTGTAATCGTAGGTCATGTAAACTTGTATTTCAGTTATAATTTCAATTGAAACAGCTTGTACTAAGTTAAATTCTTGTATTGCAATCTTTATTTTCAAGTTAATTTCAAGTCTCAATTCTTAATTCAGTTTATGCAATTTTTCCTTATTTCCAAAAATCTCAAAAGGTTCAACTGTTGTTGTTAATTGTTGTTGAGGCATTTCATAAGCTTATATAAGCTCTGACAAAGCTAAGATAAGTTTTATAAAACCTTAATTTTCTGTTTAGATCATAAATAAAAAAATACCAAAAATAATAATTTAAATAGACAAAAAAATAAAAAAAACCAGAAAAGAATGAAGAAGAAGCAATGATCAAAGAAGGTTTTGGATTGCAGTGGTATTAGTTACCTCTTGGGAGGTCATAGGTTATGTCTTGAGCTCATTGGTACCCTATTCTCAGTAAGGATCATTGTAAGTCACAATCTTTATATTTGCAAATTATGTTTTCTTATTGTTAGTATTACATTATACTATTCAATTAGCTTTAAAAATGATATACTAAGATAGTTAGATCAGTAGTTAGGTATTTCAAGGTTTAAATCTAAGATAGTTAGAGTAAACTGTCACATAAGGTAGTGTTTGGCTTATGTTTGTTCAAGGTGCACCTAGGTGATCTCATTGTTGTTTGTTGTTTCTATCAGTCACATTAAGTATCATTAGGACTAAGCAAGTATAAAAAGTGATAGTTTAATACAAGAAAGTCAAAATCACTAGCAAACATCAATCATGGTTAACTGTTATACAGTTAACATTCAAATCCTTGCTCAAATGCTCATAAGTGATTCAAGTGGCTTAATTCAGTCTTAGTTTAGCTTAATATAACATTATCAATCAGTAGTAGTGATTAGAAATCCATAAAAGTCAAACTAGGTTAGTTTCATAAAAAGTCAAAAATCATCATCTCATATTTTTCTAAAACTTTGGAGAATTGTTTAGAATTTAGGAATAGGACCTAGGCTTTGAAACTTGTTTCTAATTACACTCTACCAGCTCATCTTTAATTTCCCATCTAGCTTTTATTTTTAGGATTTTTAGTGTGGGCCCCACTCACCTCCAAACACACTTGCAGGGCAAGGGTGTGCCCTGCTCCATCAGACCTCAGTCACAACACCACCTTTGGTGGTGTTTTGTGACCACCTCAGTGGGCCCCACACCTTCTAATTTGTTTCTTTGAACCCCGCTCCTACCAAGGATACTTAGTCAACCTTTTGTTTGACTTGAACCTCAGTGGACCCCACCTAGAATAAGCCATAAAGTCTGTCCCCTTTCTGTGTTGCTTTTAAGTTTTGGATTAGCTTATTTTGGTTTACCAGCTTATCTACTGAGCTTATTTGACCAAATTGAGCTTAGACAAGTCTAACATACTTATTAGGACCAGAATTAACCTTAGTGGGTCCCACATAAGCTCATTTGAGCTTATTTACCTTTTCAGTCAACAAAAGTCAACTGTGGAAGCAATAAGCTTCCACAGTGCTTATTATTAAGCTAGAAATTTATTGTTTTTACAAAAGTTGCTTGTTTTTATATATAATATAGTTTTGTAAAATAAAAATCCAGAAAAGACAACATAAAAATAAGTGATAGTTTCTATTTAATTTAATTTAATTTTAATTTTCATTTTTAGATTTTAATTAAGTAATTTGTGTTTTTATATTTTAATTAATTTCCTTATATATTAAAGTATTTTTAATAATTTTCTTAGATTTTTATTTTGTAATTTAGTATTTATTATAATTAATAATAGTTTTATTAATAATTAATTAATAAGTAAGTTATAAATAGCATTAATTTTTATAAAGCAACACCTAGTTTTTATATTTTTTATAGCTTTTATAAGTCATAATAGTTTTTATAAATTAAATAGTTTAATTAGTAATTAAATAATAATTAGTAAACTAGTTTATGAATATATAAAATAAAGTTTTTATAATTTTTTAGGATTCTTGTGATGGTTAATTAGTTTTATAAATTTTTTCATAATTTTCTAAGTTATTTTAGTATTATTTGTAATTTGAAATAGTTTAATTAGTTTAATTATTATAAATAATTTTTAATTAATAGAAAATCTATAAAAAGACAAAAATATTTATTTTTATTTTTTATACTTTCTTCAAGTTCTAATTTAAGTTTAGAAATTATTTTTATAAGTTTTTAGTTTAATTTGTATTGTTTATCATTTTTAGTTTAATTTTAATTAAATAGTTAAATAATTTTTAATTAAATAATTAATAATAAATAATATAATAATCTAAAAAATAGTTTTCTTTTTAATTTAATTTTATTTTAAGTTTAAGTTTAAGTTTATAGGATTGTCAATTTTAACCCTTTTAGTTTATTTTTCTTAAAACTCACCTTTTTCTCAGTACGCAGTCGCGTCTGATTTTAAATTGGTGAACGTTTATACGTTTTAGATATCTAGGTTTTTACGTAATCATTCCATTAGCTTATCTAAGTCATTTTACTTTACAAAACCCTAGTTTACACACACACACACACACACTCTTTTATACCTTTCCCGTTCACTAATCACAGATTCGTTTATAATAAAACATCGCACACCTCGTTGGGACATTACGACCCGGGAAAACACTGTATTTCACGGAAGCATTTGCCTTTGATTAGTTTGACTTTATTATTGACCATTCACAAGTGGTTGAGAAATAAAAGATAACTAGTTTGGGGTGAATCACTTACACTAAACTACAACTAATAATACACTACATTTTCTAAGTGATCAAAACCGATTTTTCTTCTCCTTTCCACATTGAAAACCGGCCTTGAGCACATCCCTAGACACCATGTACATGCTTTTCAACCTTATGACTTATGTAATCTTATTAAACAATATAAGATATAACTACTTATTTACATAAACCATAAAAACATAAACATAACAATTTTGAGAATCAAAAAGGCTCATCTCATCTTCTTCTCCATCATAACCCACGACTTTTTCCAAAATACATGATCAATCCATTATTTTTCAAAGTACAAAGCTACAACGTTGTTCATTTCATCATCTTAATCAAGAATCATACCACAAAAACACAAGTAATCCAAGGTTTCTAATCACCTCATCACCTATTATTTCAAAGTGAGTATTCAAATTTATTTTCATGTTTTCATCTAATTAACACATGTATCTTATAGTATTCATGCTTAATTTCATGCTCATACTAGTTATACCACTTTATTTTTTGTATACTTTTTGAACATACAAACACTAGATTGTGATTTAGGTGTTCCCTTGTTAAATTAACTTGATTACTAGTCATTAGGAACCCATGGCATCCTAAGAAGGTGTATGGTAGGATTAGTATAGTTTTGTGAAGTTTGCAAGAGTTTTAGTTGATGTAGAAACTAGTTTTGAACTTTGGAAATGGATTTCTAACAAGTTTATAAACATGCTGTCCCATTTTGTTAAATTCTGGAAAATCAGCAGACACAAAGGAAACTTTGGCAAAAATTTTAGAAAATACTTTCAAAAACGAATCTGTAGGCGAAAGAACGGATTAAAAAGAGTTTATAACGAAGAAGTTATGATTTTTGCAAGTTTATTGACGAAAAGTATTTTTCTGAAAATTACATGCTGTTGGACGTTTTTCGTCGGACAAAAAGAGGCTTTAGACGTAAACCGGAGGAGCCGAGCTTTCCAAAATATATTACTACATACTAAGACGTAACCGTGGATATAAAGGACAAGTAAAACGGGCTTATAACGACAAAGATATTCACGTTTCAATATCGGCAAAAATCCTCTATAATTAGCAGCTTTTAGAAATAATAATAACACTACGTACTAAATTCTAGATTTTCTAGAAATATTAACCAAGTACCCAAGTTCATAACTAATGAAGTATTAGTGATTACAAGTATATTTTCAATACTACAAGGCGTTATTTCAAGGATTTCAAACCGAGGATTTCAACATTAACATTGATACATACGATATATATATATATATATATATATATATATATATATATATATATATATATATATATATACATTTCAACTAGTTTATTTTCTAGTAGCCATATTTTCCTAAGTTTTGGAAAATGTATCATTTTTTATAACAAGTATTTTTCAAAGAGTAGAGTGGTATAGGAAACATGTGCATGGACATTCATAACATCATTTTGTGATCTAAAGTAGATCGTTCATCATTCATATTAGGTTGCGGCTAGTGTGCGCGCCTTGTTTTTCAGCTCATTACATATTCATGGTTGTTCATTTCACATCATCACAGTATCATCAGTTAAGGTGAGTTTTCATAGCCCCGTTTTCAATTTAACATTTTTGATTGTTTTCAAATCCCACGGGGGAATACATTGCATCAATCATTTTAGTACGAGCCCAAGTACCAAAACATATGTACATTGCTTAAGTTACCTTACCATTCAGTTAAAGTCCCCTGTTATTATCATGGACCGTTAATTTGCCGGTAAGCGAGAGTGAGTGGATAGATCTATCAAGGGTGACGCCTCCATCCGTGGTAGTGATTACCAACCGTAAGCGGATGCATTTCATTTTGACACAGTTACGAGTGTTCTGGTAAAACATTCGGGAGGGGCATACATCAGTCATAGCTTCGGGGTCATGAGCTTAAGGTCTATTGTACAATTTTCATGATATTTTTATCTTGCACTTTTACTTGTGGTGGCCGTACATCATTACATTTTACAAACCTATGGAATTCACCAACATTCGTGTTGACGTTTTAGCAATGTATTTCAGGTTATTAAGGTAGCTCATGTGACATGCATTTGGACCTTCATGGAGTCGCGGGGTCGACGCGTCTCACCATTATTTCATGCACTTATGTAAACGTTTGATCTAGTATGACTTGTTTTTCATAAACATGCAACACATTTTGGGGACCTCATTTTGTAAACTCTGGATTATTTCAATGATCAAATGCAATATTTTCCAAACGACACTTTAGGTCATTCAATGTAACTATAACTGTGGTGCTATGACAGACACCCCCAGGTATTCCATTCCGCTGCAAGTCAGGTAAATTGGGGGTGTGACACATATAAACTTTAATCGATGGGAAAGCAATTTTAAAGGGAACAATATGGTTACAAACCCATCAATCCTGATGGATTAAAGCTTACTATTACAATAAAAAAAACTACTTAATGAATTTAAAACACTAACAGGACCTTCTTAGTAATGTTTTCAAGATCGGGATCCTACCTAGGATCCTTTTCGTCTTTACAAGATCGTGATCGTAAGATCAGATCGGGATCTTAAGATCCTACTATAATATCATTTTCTTAATAGTTTTTGTAATATTATACAAATTTACAAATTATTGTATACTATAAACACAAAATTATATGAATTTTCCATATAAATGTTGTCCTAAATTATGATTATGAAATGTTTCATAAGATTAACATGTTGTTTTTAAATTCTAAAAAAAATAATCTAGAAATTTGCAGTTTTTTAGTTTGTTATCCGATAAAAGTAGGATCGGATTAAAGATTAGATCTTAAGATCCTATGGTCAAGATCGGGATCCTATAAGATCTTAAGCTTTCAAAGATCCTATGTAAGATCCGGATCGTTTTTGCTTTGCAATATTGATGAGTGCTCAAACACACATCATTTTTGGTCAAATCTGAACTGCAAAACATACAAAAACACTCAAAAATGCATCAAAATACCAAAAATATTTCAAAATTGTGTTTTATTTGTTTTAGATGCAAAATGAGCAAAAACAAATGAAAAACGTACAAAGTTTGCAAAATTGGCAGTTTCAGTCCCCCAACTTTCATAAAATGACAAAACTAGTTCCTGGTCACTCAAAATATGGAAACTTATCACCAATGGTCCTTTTACAATCATAAGTTGTCATATTTTGTCCTTTGGTGAAAAATCTGAAAAGTTTTGGAAAATTACAAAATTAGTCCCTGGAGTTTCAAACTTTGGCAGATTTGGTCCCTAGTGGGAATTTTTGGATGAAAAAAATCAATTTTGGTCCTTGGGAAGTCACAAATGTCATTTTTAGTCATTGGGTAAAATGATTGGAGAAATTACAGTTTTGGTCCCTGTACTTTGAAAATTGACATATTTGGTCCCTAGAAATCTCAATTTTGGAAAATAATAAATCAATGGTCCTTGTATTATTGGAGCTTGGCATGTTTGGTCCCTTGAAACATTTTGGAGAAATTACAACCTCAGCCCCTCAAAGTTTCAAAAGTACAAAATTGGTCATTGTTTTATTATTTCTACATAACCAAACGGATCCCTTTTTTTTATCCTAAGTCCAAAACCAAAACAAACACCCATCACCCTTATCACTCCAATCCACAGCCCACCTAGCCTACCCCAATCCCATCTCACCACCCCAGCCCATCTCCCACAAATAAAACTCACCCCGTCCATCTTACTACTCCCTCCAGTCAACAAGTCAACCCTCCACCGTCACCCCCACATGTCTGATAATCCACTGCAATACCCCACATCCCCCCTCCTCCACATCATCTCTCCCATCTCTTGTCCCCCCTTCCAAACTACTACCCTCCAAACTACAATTAGTACACACAAATTTCACAAGCAATCCCACAATCTGCCAAATCACCTTTTCCCGCCCAAAAGGTTTTAAAGGGTCAGGATTAATTCAAGGCCATCCAAAGGCTCCAATTGAAGTGGGAAAATGAGAGATGTGCCCCAAGGATTATATAACTCAAGAAAAAATGAAGAAGGAAGCAAGTAGTGTAGTATAGTGTAGTTTTATGTCGTTTTTTAGTATTGTTTAATTTCCAAGTTGTATTTTCTAGTAAAAGACAGTTGTAATCTATGTTGTTAATACAAAATTAACTTTCTTGAACCTTAAATTCAAGTTTCTTGTGTTAATTTAGAATTTGCAGTTTTTCCTTGAAATCTCATGTTACCTCGACATTGTTAGAAAAGTTGTTTTTATCTAATTGTTTAAGCTTATTTAAGTTAATTTTAGGCTTTTCTAAGTTTCTTTATCAATTCAGTTTGTTCTAATTCATATTCACTTAAATTACCAAAAATACAAGGAAAATAAAGAAAAATAAAAAAAATCAGAAAGAAGAAGTAAAGAAACTGGAGCATTGTGTAAACTGAGATAATCATGGGTTAGAACTCCTTGGGGAGTAATAGGCTTGTGTTGTGATTGGCCTTGGTTCTCAGCTTGTAATCAATTGTAAGCTACATTTGCAATTTTTGGTATTCACTGTACAAGTGCTTGTTATATGCTTATCTTTGATGATTATTGCTTATTTAGTATTTGAGAGTTGATTTGTAGCCATTGTGAACTTACTAGCTTATTAGATCTCTTTGTGGCTCATTGTTTGCATTTGACTGTCAATTTAGCATAATAATAATTAATGGTGTATTTTTGTTATTATTAATGTTAATGTGCTCATATCAGCTTATCTTATCATAGTATAGCCATTGGAATCAGTCTCATGGTCTAACTCAGTCTGTGGCTTTGAAAATCATAAAATCCATGTTTTTAAGGGGTGTTTGGTTCTGCTTATTTAACTAAGGTCTTGTGTGTTTTTGTGTTGGAATTTGGTTTTAATATGTCACAATAGGTTAATATTAGATAACAAAACCATAAAATCCAGTTCTCTTACTGTGAAAAGTCAACAAGCCATTTGGATCTCCCTCACAGTTAACTGTGAGGGATTTGAGACACTTAAACCCTCACCTTAGCTTATGAGTATAGTATTTAGTCTAGTTTAACTTTAATTCAGCTTATTACATGTTATTCAATCATTAGATTAGGGTACTAAGTTCAGAAAAGTCAATTTGTTAGCGTTAAGTGAAAAGTCAAATTTGCATGTTTCAGTTTTTCTCAAATCTAGCTAGATTTTTATGGATTTTTGCAATAAGTTTTGAACCCTGAGCTTTTTAGGATTCATAGCCTCCCACCTCTTCTCCAATTTCCCACCTTCCTTATATTTTTGGGATTTTTATTGTGGGCCCCACTGAGCCCCAAAGTTACTTGCAGGGGAGCTGTGTGCCCTGTGCATCAGCAGCTCAGTCCACCACCACCACTTTGGTGGTGGTTTCTGACCTCCTCAGTGGGCCCCACTACCCCCAATTTGGTTCTTTCAAACCCCCCCCCCCCTGGTAGGCTTTAGTTATTGACCAAAAGTTTGACCCCTAGACCTGTGGACCCCACCTGAATCAGGTCACTTTGTTTGTCCCATTTCTGAGTAGTCTTTGGTTTGTGGGATTGCTTATTCTGACTTAATAGCTTATCTTATTAGCTTATTTGGTCTAATCTAGCTTCTACATGTTCACATAAGTTATTTGGATCTGAATCATCCCTAGTGGACCCCACACAAGCTGGTTTAAGCTATTTTCTAGCTTCAGTCAACAAAAGTCAACTGTTTGGCTTATTGTGTTCCATAGTGCTTATTTTCAATCTATAAAAAAGTTGTTTTTACAAACGTTTGTTGTTTTTAGGTGTAAAATAGATTTGTAAAAGAAAAATCAAGAAAAATCAATTTAATTTTAAGTGGATAGTTTCTATTTAATGTAATTTAAATTTTATTTTTCATTTTTAGATTTTTATTAAGTACTTGGTGTTTTTATATTTTTATTAATTTCCTTTTAAGTTAAAGTAATTTTAATAATTTTCTCAGATTTTTATTTTATCATTTAGTATTTATTAGAATTAATCTTAATTTTATTAATAATTAATTAATAATTAGTTTTAAATAGCATAATTAGTTTTTATTAAGTAAAACCTAGTTTTTATATTTTTTTCTAGCTTTTATATAATGTAAAATAATTTTAGGAATTTTTTCATAATTTCTACTGTTCATTTTCTATTTTTCTTAATTTAAAATAGTTTAATTAGGTAATTAATAATTAATTAATAGAAAAATCACAAAAAGACAAAAATACTTATTTTTAATTTTAAAACTTATTTTTAGTTATTTTATAATTTTAGAAATTTTATTTTCATTTTTCTAGTGTTAAATTAATATTATATTGTATTTAAGTATTTTAAATATTAATAATAAGTATTAATTAGTAATTAATTAATATTAAATAATTAAATAATGTAAAAATTAATTTTCTTTTTCTAAAAATTTTCTTTTATCATTTAGTTTGTAAAAAAGTCATTTTCACCCCCTGGGTGTTTTCAGATTTCAGTTTTCACGTTTTATTTTGTACGTTTACGTTATTTAAAACGTGAACGTACGCGTTTTTAGGTTTTAAACGTTTCTGGTTTTTCTACTTTTACAGTCTTGTCTATATAGCTTATTTAAGCTATTTCTTCATATATTCCTTAGTTCAAATCAATCACAATCCCCTTTCTGTCCAAATTCACCCGAGCACAAACCCGTTTGTTAACCATCACACCTCGTCGGGACATAACGACCCGGGGAAACCACTATATTCCACGGAGCATTGACTCTTAGGCTGTTTGACCTGGTTGACCATCCCTTGGTCAATTTAGGTTGACTGTTTTGAGCCTATCAAATTTTGGCGCCGCTGCCGGGGAGGTGTGCGCGCTATTCTGAACGGTTTTTCTGATTAATGATTTTGGAATTCGTTCCATTGTACATTTGTCCATCCTTTGTTCATATTTTCTTATTTTCAAAACAAAACCGTTCCCGAAAATATTTTAAAATCAGTTTTCAACGAACACAAAAATACAAAAACATTTTCTTTATCATTTGTACAAAATGTATTTCCAAAAACCCAAAAATATTCACCTTTACCCTCTCACATCTTTGATTCTTCATCCCTACCCCTCTATACACCTTTGATTCTTTCTATGTCTCATCCACACTTTCTGGTTTGCCAATGGTGTGATAATCCTTATAATGGTGGTAATTGCCCCGGTTGTGGCATGGTAGAGTCAGGAAACGGGTCTGTCTATAACCAAGATCCCTACTCCTACCATGACACGACTGATTTATTCCACCAGCTATCACACCATGATTCTCAGCAGTTTTATTGTTGTGAGTGCTGTGGTGGTTCACACTACAGTTCTGATTGTCAATCGGGAAACACGCTTGTCTATGAGCAGTTTCCCGATAACGATTATGACTCTAGCACATACGACTCACAGCCTCAACAGTTTTACTGTTGTGATTACTGTGGAGGTCCACACTTCAGCTCAGATTGTCAAACGGGAAATCCATATCCTTGCGACAATTTTGACACACCTTATTATGACCAACCTCCACAGTACCAAATGAATCAAGCACTTCTTCCAGAAATGCAAAATATGATGAAAATCGTTGATGAGCTTAAGGGTTTAGTTAAATACTTTGCCCAAAGACATACTCATCAAAAATCCATGGAAGAATTGCTAGCTGAAGAGCAGGCTGCTAGAATAAATTCCCAAGATGCCTATGAAAAATCTGTTAGGGAATCAATTGCAAGAGAAAAAGCAGCCAAATCTAGCTCTCAGTTCCGTTTTATTCTTGATGACAGTGATGATGAAGATACACTTGATATCCTTCAATTCTATAAAGATCCATCAAGTTCATCAGTTGATATCCCAGCAGTTGAGATTCTATCTCAAACAACTGCTATCACACCCGAGGTTCCCACTCATTCTCTGATCATGGGGGACGAGCATCTTGACACTGTTCCTGATAAGGAATCGGACGAATTAATAAAGTCTAGTGTTGAGATCCTTGTCTCAATCCCGAGAGAGTCACAGGGAACTCTTGATCATATATGTGATATTCCTTCCCCTCTTGAGTGTTCAAACGATCATTTTGAGACTTTCTCAGATTTTAATGATGATTGTACATCTCATGGAGACATTGAGTATATTGAGGCATCACTCCCTCAGTCTGATGTTGATCCTCTTCTTGAGGAGTTCGCTGATGAACTTACTCACATCAATCCACTTCCAACGGGAAGTGATGATGGTCTCCTTGACTTCGAAGCCGATCTGGGAGAAATTGAAAGTCTCCTATATCATGATCCGTCACTCACTTCTGATCCTAGCAGTCCAATAGAGAATTTTAATCTCTTTGTTCCCGAAACATTCAATACTACTCTCACCAATCCTCTATTTGAATTCGACTCTGAATTCACTTTGATTTCTAATAATCTACTCTTTGATATTCAGAATGAGGATTGTGATGAGTCTATTCCGGAACATGAATTCACAGATTCACATCTTGAGAATGATTCTCTTCATGAGGAGTTCTCCGGTGAACTCACTCATCATATAATAACTCCTCCGGAGTTTGATAGCCCGGGGGGGTGATGCACTCAATCATGAGGATTTGCAAATTCCTACCCACCCTCCCGGGATGTTTACGAGCTTAACCCTTGAAATCCAAATTCAGGCTACGGAGCCTGCTCTCGAGGAAGAATATCAAATCATGATTTTCGTCATGGTTTTCTTCCTTTTCTTCACCTATAAGGTGACTTCTTCTCTTCTTCACTCCTTCGGGAATGAAGATACCATCTTTGATCCCGGCATTTTCATGTATCATTATCTTGAGCCGGATAATTATCTCATCGGTGTGGAACTTTCACGTGCTTCAAATGTTTGTCCAAACATTTTGAATGAAAGTCCGATTGAGATTGTCTCTTCCACATCATGCTTCCCCAAGGACAAATGAATTCGGGGTCGAGTCAAGCTAGCGACTCGGTAAACAAAAACAGTAGCATGCTTATAGGGTTTTCACCCTAAGTGTGGGGGAGTCACCCATGCTATGATTACAAAAGTGAAAAACAAAATGGTGCTTTCCACACTTAGCTTGTAATATTGCCCTTTTACGTTCAAAATGTCGGCATAATAGCCAGGACTTTGAATATTGAGGACAATATTCATGCTAAGTGTGTGGGGGGGGGGGGGGGGGGGGTATTTCGCTATTCTAGCGAATTTTATCACATTTTACTATCTTATACCCCCGTTTTTAGCCAAAATTTCAAAAAATTTAAAAAAAAATTCACTGGTGCTTCAAAATTTTTGTGGTTATCAGTCCGCCTTGTCTAACCGACAAAAAGGATTGGCTAGTCTAGGAGCAAACGGCTCTTGGCAAAGACATCCCAAATCCATTTACGGCTTGCAATTTGCCCAAAATTGTATGGTACATCAACTTGCCATATCCCATAAAGCGAATGAGTTGGCTAGCCCGCAAGATTATGGCTTGTGGTAAAGGCAGTGGAAAATCCATAATTGGTAATCAGCTCACCAAGATGTTGACTATTCCATCATGAGTTGGCTAGTCCAGAAGCAAACGGCTTTTGGTAAAGACTAATCAAATCCGTTGACAGCTGGTGATTTGCTCAAAATCACACGGTTATCAGGTGTGCCACAGTTCTTACACCTGGCTACTCCAGAAGTGATGGCTTTTGGTAAAGAGTTTAAAATCCATCAAGTTTTCAAAACAGTTATTGCTAGGGACTAGCAATAGTTTAGTGAGGGGGATTGATGAGTGCTCAAACACTCATCATTTTTGGTCAAATCTGAACTGCAAAACATACAAAAACACTCAGAAATGCATCAAAATACCAAAAATATTTCAAAATTGTGTTTTATATGTTTTAGATGCAAAATGAGCAAAAACAAATGAAAAACGTACAAAGTTTGCAAAATTGGCAGTTTCAGTCCCCCAACTTTCATAAAATGATAAAACTAGTCCCTGGTCACTCAAAATATGGAAAATTATCACCAATGGTCCTTTTACAATCATAAGTTGTCATATTTTGTCCTTTGGTGAAAAATCTGAAAAGTTTTGGAAAATTACAAAATTAGTCCCTGGAGTTTCAAACTTTGGCAGATTTGGTCCCTAGTGGGAATTTTTGGATGAAAAAAATCAATTTTGGTCCTTGGGAAGTCACAAATGTCATTTTTAGTCCTTGGGTAAAATGATTGGAGAAATTACAGTTTTGGTCCCTGTACTTTGAAAATTGACATATTGGGTCCCTAGAAATCTCAATTTTGGAAAATAATAAATCAATGGTCCTTGTATTATTGGAGCTTGGCATGTTTGGTCCCTTGAAACATTTTGGAGAAATTACAACCTCAGCCCCTCAAAGTTTCAAAAGTACAAAATTGGTCCTTGTTTTATTATTTCTACATAACCAAACGGATCCCTTTTTTTATCCTAAGTCCAAAACCAAAACAAACACCCATCACCCTTATCACTCCAATCCACAGCCCACCTAGCCTACCCCAAGCCCATCTCACCACCCCAGCCCATCTCCCACAAATAAAACTCACCCCGTCCATCTTACTACTCCCTCCAGTCAACAAGTCAACCCTCCACCGTCACCCCCACATGTCTGATAATCCACTGCAACACCCCACATCCCCCCTCCTCCACATCATCTCTCCCATCTCTTGTCCCCCCTTCCAAAATACTACCCACCAAACTACAATTATTACACACAAATTTCACAAGCAATCCCACAATCTGCTAAATCACCTTTTCCCGCCCAAAAGGTTTTAAAGGGTCAGGATTAATTCAAGGCCATCCAAAGGCTCCAATTGAAGTGGGAAAAAGAGAGATGTGCCCCAGGGATTATATAACTCAAGAAAAAAGGAAGAAGGAAGCGAGTAGTGTAGTATAGTGTAGTTTTATGTCGTTTTTTAGTATTGTTTAATTTCCAAGTTGTATTTTCTAGTAAAAGACAGTTGTAATCTATGTTGTTAATACAAAATTAACTTTCTTGAACCTTAAATTCAAGTTTCTTGTGTTAATTTAGAATTTGCAGTTTTTCCTTGAAATCTCATGTTACCTCAACATTGTTAAAAAAGTTGTTTTTATCTAATTGTTTAAGCTTATTTAAGTTAATTATAGGCTTTTCTAAGTTTCTTTATCAATTCAGTTTGTTCTAATTCATTTTCACTTAAATTACAAAAAATACAAGGAAAATAAAGAAAAATAAAAAAAAATCAGAAAGAAGAAGTAAAGAAGCTGGAGCATTGTGTAAACTGAGATAATCATGGGTTAGAACTCCTTGGGGAGTAATAGGCTTGTGTTGTGATTGGCCTTGGTTCTCAGCTTGGAATCAATTGTAAGCTACATTTGCAATTTTTGGTATTCACTGTACAAGTGCTTGTTATATGCTTATCTTTGATGATTACTGCTTATTTAGTATTTGAGAGTTGATTTGTGGCCATTGTGAACTTACTAGCTTATTAGATCTCTTTGTGGCTCATTGTTTGCATTTGACTGTCAATTTAGCATAATAATAATTAATGGTGTATTGTTGTTATTATTAATGTTAATGTGCTCATATCAGCTTATCTTATCATAGTATAGCCATTGGAATCAGTCTCATGGTCTAACTCAGTCTGTGGCTTTGAAAATCATAAAATCCATGTTTTTAAGGGGTGTTTGGTTCTACTTGTTTAACTAAGGTCTTGTGTGTTTCTGTGTTGGAATTTGGTTTTAATATGTCACAATAGGTTAATATTAGATAACAAAACCATAAAATCCAGTTCTCTTACAGTGAAAAGTCAACAAGCCATTTGGATCTCCCTCACAGTTAACTGTGAGGGATTTGAGACACTTAAACCCTCACCTTAGCTTATGAGTATAGTATTTAGTCTAGTTTAACTTTAATTCAGCTTATTACATGTTATTCAATCATTAGATTAGGGTCCTAAGTTCAAAAGAGTCAATTTGTTAGTGTTAAGTGAAAAGTCAAATTTGCATGTTTCAGTTTTTCTCAAATCTAGCTAGATTTTTGTGGATTTTTGTAATAAGTTTTAAACCCTGAGCTTTTTAGGATTCATAGCCTCCCACCTCTTCTCCAATTTCCCACCTTCCTTATATTTTTGGGATTTTTATTGTGGGCCCCACTGAGCCCCAAAGTTACTTGCAGGGGAGCTGTGTGCCCTGTGCATCAGCAGCTCAGTCCACCACCACCACTTTGGTGGTAGTTTCTGACCTCCTCAGTTGGCCCCACTACCCCCAATTTGGTTCTTTCAACCCCCAAACCTGGTAGGCTTTAGTTATTGACCAAAAGTTTGACCCCTAGACCTGTGGACCCCACCTGAATCAGGTCACTTTGTTTGTCCCATTTCTGAGTAGTCTTTGGTTTGTGGGATTGCTTATTCTGACTTAATAGCTTATCTTATGAGCTTATTTGGTCTACTCTAGCTTCTACATGTTCACATAAGTTATTTGGATCTGAATCATCCCTAGTGGACCCCACACAAGCTGGTTTAAGCTATTTTCTAGCTTCAGTCAACAAAAGTCAACTCTTTGGCTTATTGTGTTCCATAGTGCTTATTTTCAATCTATAATAAGTTGTTTTTACAAAAGTTTGTTGTTTTTAGGTGTAAAATAGATTTGTAAAAGAAAAATCAAGAAAAATCAATTTAATTTTAAGTGATAGTTTCTATTTAATGTAATTTAAATTTTATTTTTCATTTTTATATTTTTATTAAGTACTTGGTGTTTTTATATTTTTATTAATTTCCTTTTAAGTTAAAGTAATTTTAATAATTTTCTCAGATTTTTATTTTGTCATTTAGTATTTATTAGAATTAGTCTTAGTTTTATTAATAATTAATTAATAATTAGTTTTAAATAGCATAATTAGTTTTTATTAAGTAAAACCTAGTTTTTATATTTTTTCTAGCTTTTATATAATGTAAAATAATTTTAGGAATTTTTTCATAATTTCTACTGTTCATTTTCTATTTTTCTTAATTTAAAATAGTTTAATTAGGTAATTAATAATTAATTAGTAATTAATTAATAGAAAAATCACAAAAAAGACAAAAATACTTATTTTTAATTTTAAAACTTATTTTTAGTTATTTTATAATTTTAGAAATTTTATTTTCATTTTTCTAGTGGTAAATTAATATTATATTGTATTTAAGTATTTTAAATATTAATAATAAGTATTAATTAGTAATTAATTAATATTAAATAATTAAATAAAGTAAAAATTAATTTTCTTTTTCTAAAAATTTTCTTTTATCATTTAGTTTGTAAAAAAGTCATTTTCACCCCCTGGGTGTTTTCAGATTTCAGTTTTCACGTTTTATTTTGTACGTTTACGTTATTTAAAACGTGAACGTACGTGTTTTTAGGTTTTAAACGTTTCTGGTTTTTCTACTTTTACAGTCTTGTCTATATAGCTTATTTAAGCTATTTCTTCATATATTCCTTAGTTCAAATCAATCACAATCCCCTTTCTGTCCAAATTCACCCGATCACAAACTCGTTTGTTAACCATCACACCTCGTCGGGACATAACGACCCGGGGAAACCACTATATTCCACGGAGCATTGACTCTTAGGCTGTTTGACCTGGTTGACCATCCCTTGGTCAATTTAGGTTGACTGTTTGGAGCCGATCAAATATCGTAAAATAATAAGATCCTAAGATCAGGATCGAGATCCTGACAACCATGCTTCTTACTGCTCTAAAATCTTCAATTGGGTGTGTCTTGTGTTGCCCCTTCGTTGGTATTCTTCTCCTTAGGCTTTATGTTGCAGCTTCTGTAACTTTTTGTATACGAAATTCGGCTGTTAAATGGGGTATTTATACTTTCTGTCTAAGAGCACGATGCGTCGCATCAATTTAGTTGATGCGGCGTATCTCAATAGCTTCGCGTGGGGTCCAAGATTATTATATTCTGGAATATTCGTACACCATCTTCAAAAGCGGGGTAACTTGAATCCATATATGGCGCATGTCCTTCAGTATCTTGGATAATCTTTGGTGAAGTCTTGAGAGTGATGCGCCATATATTAGGAATGTCGTACGGTATATATGGAGTAGATAAGTCAGATCTTCTTCGTTGACCAAGGTTTCATATATGACGCATGAGATAATTACATGCGGCGCATTCTTCAAAGTCAGGCAATGGTCTTCGAATTTATCTAAGTATGATCATACGGTGTATCTGTCTAGAATGATACGGCGTATCTCCTTCAATTCAGTAGACTTTTTCCAATTTGATCCATTTAGCTCTATTTTACGTCCGAAATCACTAACTTTCACCAAATGCTTGTTTTTAACTGAGAATTACAAAAGTAAGGGACTGAGTATCAATTCTCATAGATAATATAATAAAACAAGTCAAATACATAGGACAAATGATGACAATAATATGTACTTAAGATGCATCATACTTGGAAATGGGTTTTAAGGTACGGAGTGTATGCTCATTAAGTCCCTGATTACCCTGACTCTTATAGTGGTTTTAAGTTTCTATTGCTAGTACTAAGTTATTACTGCTGGAGCAGAGTTACTATTGCTACTACTAAGTTAGCAATGCTAGAGCAGAGTTACTACTGCTAGTACTAAGTTAGTACTGCTGAGTCTGTAACTACTTTGGCCTATTTATGGGCAGTTTCAAACTCGTAATTAAGACTATAATTACTTGGTCTTGTAACCACTATGGCTAGAATGGAGGAACATTATGAGGATATTAATTGGCCAATTAATTCTCAAAATTTCATTGACTATGTTTGAGTAATCTCTACATTAAATAGAGATCAACACATCTGCATGATAGACAACACAAAACATAAACACTTGAAAGCAAACAGGTTCTTGATTTGTGCCTAAAATAAGAACACCACTTGGTCTTTTCCCACAGAGATATTTGTGTAACCCAGGCATAGGGTCAAATAGTTTCTACTGGAAAGTGATAACACGATTTCAAGTGAATACCCAGTACTCATTGATTATCTTCACCCTGCTGGGAACTGATCAAAATTAACCAACATGTTATATACATGTGTGTTTGCATTTCTTAAAATAATGCTTGTACATTGCTTTATTCAAATACGATTCTTGTGTGACATACAAATTAAATGAAAACAAGAAGGGTACCCGCGCAATGCGGCTGCGAGTACCCGGCGACTAATTTTGTGGCGAGCAAATATTTTTCATTTATGCAGCGAGGTTGATTTTTAGCCGACATATGTTTTCTTTTTTTATTGTAGCTTTTTTGTTTCATAATTTTTATTATATTTGTATAAATATAAACCATAAGCCACTCGTAAAGCATCAATATTCAATCGTCATATCACTTTGGTGGGGGTTGAATGATTAGATAATAGAAGCTCATAATTAGTATAGAATTTTAAACAAAAAAGAAATGAGAATGTCGGAAATAATTCTTTTAATGTGTTCATAGGTGTTTATATAAAAAGAAAATAATAGAAATACGTAAATTAACGCTTTATCCAAATTCGAATCGAATTATATACTACACAAAAATTTGTTTTATCTTAAACCAATTTAACTATACCAGCCCAACCAAATATTTAAGGCCCTAAGTCAAATTCAGATAACTCTAAGCCCAAAACCTAAACTTTCGATATAAAAAACTAACCCTAAATTGCTTATCCTAATTTTAATCTATCACAACACCCGCAGACACAAAAAACACAGTCACTTTTTCTCTCTAATTGCAGCTACCAACTCTAATCATCTACTTCACAAATAAACACTTCACTTAACAAACAAATATTCGTCCCTTTAATTCTTATTGCCACTCCAATCACCAACAAGTAAACTCCATTGTTTTCTTTCTTGTCTTCTTTCACAGCCAACACATGAACCCACGAAGAACACAAATGTGTTCGACTTCAAGATCTGTTAAAGGTCTCGGGTAGGTGCGGTTTTGTATTTCGTTTCTTGTTTTCTTGTTAAACCAAAAGAAAGGAGGATGTAAACACTTTTGTTTGATCTTTTTTTTTTCGAATACTTACAGGAAGTTTAACTGATTTTCATGAATTGTTTTTTTAAAGGTAAACATCTTGATGAATTTGAAAGATGTGAAAAAAGAGGCTGGATATATGTGGAAGCAAAAGTAAACGTAACATATTCATGATATCGAATTTTTGTTTTGGACTGTTGGATCTCATATTTTTGTTTTGGAAGCCTAATATTTTAGAAGCTTAATTATATTGTAATTTGTAGTTAAAAAATTGTATTTTTTGATGAAGAGGTGTATTTAATAATGTATTAATTGTATTAGATGAGTATTGTTTTTTAGTTTTATGTGTGCTTTGAATCCTTGTAAATAATGCTTATAAGGTAGTATTTTTCACTGATGGGGTATTTTAAAAAACGACATAAATGGTGTTTGCTGACCAATCAATTTATGTATTTAGTTGTGTAAAAATTAATTGTACATAATGCTTTGATAGGTTTACTTACTTAAAATCTATATTAGGAAATCTTAAAAAATTAATAGGAGGTAAGTGTCTAAATGCATTATAAGTAGTTTAGATTTCTTTAAATATTTCGACTAAACATACGTTTTATGTCTCCGTCATTGTGATTTCTACTTTTCATATAGTAAGACTAACAAATGGGTTAGTGACAAATTATTTAAAGTGCGATAACACAATAGCCGGTATCCATAATAAGCTAAAGTTAGGATCAAATAAGAAGAATGATAAATAACTATAACTACATATTTAGATGCTTCAGCTTGATTTATATGCAACCATAGTTTTTCAGATGCATCCTAATATATTTTATAGCTTCAAATTAGATGCATATACATATATTAGATGAATTTTATCAAGTTAGGCGAATCCTATGTGTTAATACAAATAATATCAAAAACGTTATTTGCATTATTCGGTTTCCTCGTGTTTTGATAATCACAAAATATAAAGACATGTTATGTAAAGTTACGGTTTATAAGTTTTTAATCGAGGAAACTCGTTACTTCTACGTAGTTGCTTCAACATCACTTCAGGTATGAACAAACTTTATACCGTCATTAGTTAAGTGATCAAAGATTTTTATTTTCATCTAAACTTAGAATTTTAAGTTTGACAAAACATTTTTACAAAGGTATTTTTGTAATTTCAAAGAAATGTTTTATTAAGAAAATAAATTCAAATTCAAATCTCCCAACAGCTAGTTTTCCCTCCAACCTTCACCAGATAGTTTTTTACCACGTCTGACCAAAAATGGGAGCGTTTGTCGAGGCAGACCCATAAAGGGGTCGACGGTCCCTTAGTGATAAAGGACCGTCGCCTATTCAAGGGACCGTCTGCTCTTTTGTGTCGACTATAAACACTGAACTATTCTCTTTCAGAAATAAGACTTTTCACACACAAAAAACTTTATGGTCTTTGGTCCTTTTATTCTTTGATCACTATAACATGTTAGTATATGTTTATAAGTGATTTCCTCTTCCGTCAAGTGCAAGAGAAGAACTCTCGACAACTATGAAGATTCGAGATGTTATAGGTGTCCACACACAACACGTAACATGTGTTACGTGATAGGATTGATATCATTGTTTTCCAACTTGTGTGTGAGTTGAGGATGGGGTATAAACTTGGATGGTGATGTAGTTCCAAGTATTGTATTTGTGTGATCTTGGATGGTGATGTAGTTCCAAGAAATCTTGTAACTAGATTAGTTCATGAATTATTTTGAGGAGAGTGGTGTCCTAAAGTGTAGGTTAGGATTTGTTTTGTCATTATGTAAAGACTTGGATCGGGGATGATCAAGTGTGATATATATGTAAAGGCTTGGTTCGGGTGAAGAACCAAGTATGTCTAACAAAGTGAAGACTTGGATCGGGTAAAGATTCAAGATGGACAAGAGTGCTTGTTCGTGTTGCCATGTGGGCCTTTGGAATAGATTGGTTCTAGCTATGATTAGAACTCGACATTATGCTTAGTGTCATTAAGCCATGTGTACGGATTTCTCCGCCTGAAGGAGTGTGTTGATATAGTGATTGATAACTCTCGAGTGTGGTACTCGGGGAGTGGAGTAGGACGGAGATTGAGCTTCGTGCCGAACCACTATAAATCGCCACGTCTCTTTGGTTGTGTTCCTTTCTTACTCTTTACTTTACATGTTTGTTTACATTCCTAGTTGCTAATTAGATATCACATAACAAGTAGAATTCAATAAGTTTGCAAAAGAAAAAAAAAAACGGACCTAAGAACGGCAAAACGATTTAGAAAATTAAAATGAGCGGTGAAACTATTCAAACCCCCCTTCTAGTTTCTACAATTCGTATCAGAGCTTCGTTTATCAAGATCTTTAAAGTATACTGTACTTTAAAATTTGAATCGATCTATGGAATCAAGATGATATCTTGAAGGGCGTCATTTGAATGAGCCACCATTTTTCAAAAATGAAAATTTTTTCATTTGGAAAAATGAATTTGAAAGTTATGTGAAATCAATTAGTCATGATCTTTGGCATGTCATTTCATTTGATAATTTCTAAATCAATGAGAACAAATTTCTAAAACCAAAAATTTCACAAGAAACTTTTGCTTGACATTGAGGTTCAAATGTTGGTTCATAAAAATTTGCCTGAAAAGAATTTTGATAAAACTAGTTTATGTAATGTGGCAAATGATATGTTCCAAAATATCTTAGACTTGTATCAAAGGAATGTTCAAGCCAAAGATGATGAAAGCATGTTATTAGAAAAACACATAGTTTAAGTGGAATCATATACTACTAGTTTGAATGTCTTCATTGTAGATAATGTTGCCAACAAGAATTTCTTAAGCAACCTAGTTGGTGTATTATTCTACTTGCCTTGATGTAATGACTATTAAGAAGACAATGTGCGGTTTTATGTGCTATGTGGATTGCTAGATAAGAATACATTACGGGCCTTAAGCATGTAGACAACCTAATGGTCATCTCACTAAGCCGATTGCATTACTAATCTTGTGGACTAATAGCCAAGTGAGTATCACCTAGTCTTGCATCACCAACAACACATGTTTTTGGTTATGTGCTAATAAGGATTGCTAAAGGCCAAGGTAAGTCTTCTTACCAATCTTGACTATTATGCTTGCTATTTGATTGCTTACTATATGTTCATGTAACTATGTGACTAGGAGTTACTTGCTTGCATGTTAGATAACCTTTGTATGCCATTATGTGTCAGATGCTTTATGTTGTTCAGACGCTTTGTCTAAATGCTTATCCCTCTTTGGATTCAAGCAAACTATTTGGAAAAACAATGGCCATACCACAACCATTGTTTATAGAAAATTTAACCTCAATCAATCACTATAAACGATGCACACTTGCTTCACTCTTTGTTTGCTATCTAGTTCTCGTCTATGACATTTCTTGAAACTTACTTGATTGACTTCTAGCTTCCTCGATGCAAATCTCATTCTCTCTTTTCTTCTGTTTCAACTCAAAATCCACTCTTTAATCAAGCGTATCAAGTCTTTCATTCTTCTTATGTCTCGATTCCACTCCTTACCCATTCCTTAGCCTACTCGTGCGTATTGAGTCATTTTTGTGTCATAAAACTCAATGTGTTATGTTTTAAAACCATCTGAAACTAAAGGCTTTTCATAAAAACCAAAACACTAAAAACCGTCCAGAAACCTAACGCCACTGCTGACGGTCCCCGTGTGATTGGCGATCCCTAATTGATAAGGGACCTTCTGTGACTTTTTGTGCTAAACACATCTCTCATTCTATAAATACCTGTAAAACATATCAACACTTATTTTGACTGATGTGCTGCTGAGAAACATGATCAAGTTTTCACCCATTACATTAAGATTTTAATCCAAGGCTTCAAGCGTATAATCTTCAACTACTCCTACATATTTATCATCAATTGTAAGTCAAACTCATCTAATTCTTTCTTTAAGATTAACAATTCGAAGTTATTATAAAATTGAAATTGGGGATCTTAAACAACTTTTTCAAATTAAGTACAATTGTAATCTAAACTCAATAATAGATCAATAGTGATATTATTTAGTACAATCATAAGTTAATTGTATTGCTTTCTTGTATACAAGATACTAATATGATAATATACAGGATGGGAAGATATCATTAACATGATGTTCTAAAATATATATATATATATATATATATATATATACTTTACAATGGTTAATACATGTCAAAAACATTAGTTTTATGTAATAATCAAAACAAATTCTAAGCAAGGTAAAACTCTAACAATAATCTTGTGATTCTTTCTTTCATAGGAAACATAATGTCACAAATATATGATTTTCATCATCTCAACACCGACTCTTATACTCCTAGAATTTCTCTTGAACCAACCACTCCGGGAAGTCATATTCGTCCCTATGTGAATGTTGAGACTCGTCGCTTTCATGAGGGACGAATCGTTGATCCCTCCTTAGCCTATGACATAGTTATTAACACTACCTTTCGCGCTATAGGATTCGATTGCTTACTTCATATCAATGAGAAAATTTGTCCCCACTTTGTGTTAGAATTCTTCCGACAAGTTGAACTCGTACATAACGAGGATCAATCTTTGTCACTTTGGTTTTGGTTTAGAAATTTCAAATTTGTCCTTACTCTTGATCAATTTGCTCAAATCCTTCGTATTCCCAATCATGGGCAATGTGCCTACTCTGAAGATTGGTATCTCGAATCACTTTTCAACTATAGGGAAGAAAATAGTCCCTATTGCTCCTACATACCTCGTCCCTGTGAAATTACCAAACTCCTTCGCACCAATAGGAACTTTCCTTACCTCGATCAAAAAAAAATTCATATGATAGAGGTTCGTGATGAACTGATTCCTTGGGTTGTCATCCTGAAACAGAACACTCGTGGTCTCAAAGGGATTCGTGAGCAACTTTCGGCGTGCTGTACTCACATGATGTACTGTCTCCACACCCAACAACCATATAATCTTGCCTATCACTTCGCTAAGCGAATTGTACATATCAAGGGGAATCAAACCAGATTGATACCTTACGGGATGTTCCTTACTCGTCTCTATCACTACATGATGAATTTTCATCCCTATCTCCTTGGTCCTCAATACTCTCTCTTTGATCCTGTCATGGAACCCATCAATGATCTCCATATCTCCTTTATCTTTATCTCCTCAGCATCTATTGACTATGACATCTATGATGATTCCACACACGAGATTGAGGAACAAGCTAGAGCCAAGAAAGTCTTGCAACAAGAACCTGTCACTAACACCGTTGACAAGGATGTACCATGATGATTTGTTATAAAGCACTTAATTGCTATGTTATCTATGTTTTCGTATCATTAGGATTCGATAATTCTGGACTGCTGAATGCTTATTTAAACCTGCCCCTTATTTGCATGATTATGTAACTCTATTCCCTTATTCGGTTCTGATATTGCTCTGAATGAGCGTTGTTATATACAGGTTGCAGAAATGAAAAACTAGGAAAAAACCTGAGAACCTACTGCCGGCAGCCCCTTATTGTTTCGGCGGTCCTCCAATGATAAGGGACCGTTTGAGGTTTAAAGGACCGTCCAAGTGGGATCACAGATTTTTTCACTATTTTCTTTATTTTTGCAATCCTAAACCTATTGCATGTTTATCACCACCTTGCCATGTTTAGTTAAACAATTTGAAGTGCTTAAAATCTCCTAATGCATGCTTTGCCCAAATCACAACCATGCTTGATTATTTAATCCTTCCTCATCATCCTCAACCTCATCACAATCATCCTTCAAATCAACTTCATCATCTACAATGGCCTCATCTTCCACCTCCTTGCCAACAACAAACAAAGAACCCATAACACAACAATCAAACAAAAGGTCTAAGCTCAAAATCATTCGACCTCAAACAAATTTCATTGACTTCACACTCTATGACACCACTCCATCTCCTAAGTCACCACCATCATCACCTCAAGCACCTAGTGCACCACTTAAAACACCATCCACCAATGGAACATATCACTCCTCTTCTAAGACATCCTCTAGCTCAAAGACAACCACATCACCTTTCTCATCATTTGTCAAAAACTTGTCACCTTTGCTCACCCAATCTAGTTCGGGTGCTTTCACTCCATTTGTGAGCAATCAACCATCATCTCCCACTCAGTCTATCTCATCTCCAAGAAACCAACATCCTCCTCCAACAAACCCATCCAATCATACCACGACTTCACCAAACGGGCCTTTGGAAAACATCTCTCAAACTCCACCATCCTCTCCAACCCTTGATAATCATCTACCCTACTACTTTGCTAACAACCACACTGTGGGGTGTGCTTGTTGTTACCATAACTTTCATCTCATTCACTCTCTTCGAGATGAACTTCATATCATGTTTGGTCACATTGAGTATCTCATTGCTTAACAAAATGTGCAACCAACTCCTCTTTCCTCAATGCCACCATCGGCAACTCGTCGGCTCCACCTTCATCCTCTCCATCATCCACTCCACCCTCTGACTAGATACTCTCAAGAATCTAGTCATGAATAATCAAGTGGAAGTTGTGCTTTAGACCAAACATGCAATGGGAGTTAATGTGTTGTAGTAGTTAATGGTTAATGTTGATGTTTCTATGATGTGGTTGTTATTTAATTTCTTTATGGTAGCTATTGTATGTCTCCTTTGAGTGGAATGAATGAATGAATTAATGATTGTGTTTTTGGATATGTTAATATGTTGTGATATTAGTCATTGTTTAACATGAAAATGGACTAAAAATATCCAACCTTAAAATAGGAAGTTACTTAAATCACAACATAACTGGCAACTTCAAAGCCTCCTGCCGGCGGTCCTTTAAATGGACTGACGGTCCCCTAATCAATAAGGGACCGTCCCCCTATTTAAGGGATCGTCCCCAGTAGTGCTCAGAATTAAAACTCTACTCTGTGTTTTTCTATCTGATTTCTGCATTACATAATTGATTTCACATCCATATCATAATCTATATATGCATGCATGTGCTTTGTTCTAACTCTGTTTTGTAGCACGTCACCATAGCTCGATTCCCCGGTGCCCTCATTAAGGGGGAGCACTTAGCTAGGGGGAGCTTGTATTTCGTTGATCACTCCAACGATTTACTTTCAAGGGTGCTTGTGTCTTCTCTCCTCAACAACCACGACACACCTTTTTGATTCTACAAAAAGGGGGAGAAGTAACGGGAAAAATCATTAAAAACTTATCAATACATAATTTTACTTAAAATGAGTTTATATTTTGTAATCATCAAAAAGAGGGAGATTGTTAATACAAATAATATCAAAAACGTTATTCGCATTATTCGGTTTCCTCGTGTTTTGATAATCACGAAATATAAAGACATGTTACGTAAAGTTACGATTTTTAAGTTTTTAATCGAGTAAACTCGTTACTTCTACGTAGCTGCTTCAACACCACTTCATGTATGAACAAACTTTATACCGTCATTAGTTAAGTGATCAAAGATTTTTATTTTCATCTAAACTTACATTTTTAAGTTTGACAAAACATTTTTATAAAAGTATTTTTGTAATTTCAAAGAAATGTTTTATTAAGAAAATAAATTCAAATTTAAATCTCCCAACAGCTAGTTTTCCCTCTAACCTTCACCAGATAGTTTTTCACCACGTCTGGACAAAAATGGGAGCGTTTGTCGGGGCGGTCCCATAAAGGGGTCGACGGTCCCTTAGTGATAAAGAACCGTCGCCTATTTAAGGGACCGTCTGCTCTTTTGTGTCGACTATAAATACTGGACTGTTCTCTTTCAGAAGTAAGACTTTTCACTCACACAAAACTTTCTGGTCTTTGTTCCTTTATTCTTTGATCACTATAACATGTCAGTATATGTTTATAAGTGATTTCCTCTTCCGTCAAGTGCAAGAGAAGAACTCTCGACAACTATGAAGATTCGAGATGTTATAGGTGTCCACACACAACACGTAACATGTGTTACGTGATAGGATTGATATCATTATTTTCCGACTTGTGTGTGAGTCGAGGATGGGGAATAAACTTGGATGGTGATGTAGTTCTAAGTATTGTATTTGTGTGATCTTGGATGGTGATGTAGTTCCAAGAAATCTTGTAACTAGATTAGTTCATGTATTTATTGTGAGGAGAGTGGTGTCCTAAAGTGTAGGTTAGGATTTGTTGTGTCATTATGTAAAGACTTGGATTGGGGATGATCAAGTGTGATATATATGCAAAGACTTGATTCGGGTGAAGAATCAAGTGAGTCATGTGTGTGAAGGCTAGTTTCGGGTGAAGAACCAAGTATGTCGAACAAAGTGAAGACTTGGATCGGGTGAAGATTCAAGATGGACAAGAGTGCTTGTTCGTGTGACCACATGGACCTTTGGAATAGATTGGTTCTAGCTATGATTAGAACTCGACATTATGCTTAGTGTCGTTAAGCCTTGTGTAAGCATGTGTACGGATTGCTCTGCGTGAAGGAGTGTGTTGATATAGTGATTGATAACTCTCGAGTGTGGTACTCGGGGAGTGGAGTAGGACGGAGAGTGAGCTTCGTGCCGAACCACTATAAATCTCCGCGTCTCTTTGGTTGTGTTCTTTCTTTACTCTTTACTTTACTTGTTTTTTTACATTCCTAGTTGCTAATTAGATATCATATAACAAGTAGAATTCAATAAGTTTGCAAAAGAAAAATAACCGGACCTAAGAACGGCGAAACTATTTCGAGAATTAAAATGAGCGGTGAAACTATTCAAACCCCCTTCTAGTTTCTACACTATGTTTTTTCATCTTCTGCACATCAAACGTGTTCCTAGTACTACTTTGCATCATTCTCACTTCAAAATCACTTTCAAAACTAATTAGCATGCGTTGAACTAAATAGAGACGCATCTAATTCAAGTTGATACATCTCAAACGTATGGTTATAGTTATTTATCATCCTTCTCATTTTAAGTTATTTTTTCTCACTGGATCCCTACACAAACTATATGTTATGTTATCATTTATAATACATTTGAATTATATGTGCGATATTTTTATGTACACAAATACACGACTTCACTAACTCTTCAGTTTTACACATTTTTTTATACATTTTCATGTTAGAAATAATATGTACATATTCAAAGAGATGAATTGACTAAATAAAAAAGATAGATTAGTGATCACTCAAATACAGTAATATATTATATATGCATATGATCATTTCAATAAATTATTGCATGTTTATACGATCTGATCCCTACCAAAATTCGGTTGGTAATTTATACGACATATATCAACCGGCTTGCATGTGAAAACATGCAATTTCTTTGAAAGCTACACGCAACCGGCCAAACTTGTTTCTGAAATATGCAATTTAAACGTGACTGGGCTTTACATAAAAAACGATATATAGTCAATACATACACATGGACTATAAACGCAACAGAAGTGCCTTAGAGTGTGTTTCACGTATAATCACTACCTATTGATACGATTAAGGATGTGAAATCAACAAACGTACGTATATGGTCAATACGTACACATGGACTATAAGGATGTGAAATGCCCATGAAATAAGAAATCATATCAATTGTCACCACCTCGAAAACTAATTGATCCAATTCATCAACTCAATGCTAAGTGTCATCGTGGCTCATTAAACTTGCTCAAGACTAAGCATATATATTAAATTGGTTGATTAAGTAAGGGGACCGATGTCTATATGTAAACCAAATATGTGTTCTGATTGATTGTCGAATGAGATTACAATAAGAGAATATAAATAGCATGCTATTGGGCTAAGCCCATAATAAAAATATAAACGAATACTAATAATGATCCGCTAACAGTCCCCCGCAATTTGAGCGTGAGAGGAATGAACACTCAAGCTGGATTGAAATTCGTCAATCAAAGTAGGTGGTACTTGTAGAAAAACTTGTAGATTCACCAATGATGTGCATTAGGACATCAAAATAGTCACAATGATTCTTGAAGAAGTAACACCACGCAACATGTTTGAAGAATTAATACCAGTTGTTGAGCTTGTCAACTTTAGGAAGGTAAAGGAAAAACTGACATAAAAGATAATACGAAATCTGCTTTTCCCTATATTCCATTTATCTCTTCCACTCACTCACCATCACATTCCCATTTCCACTAATGGTTTAGCATCTGTCATCAAAACTGAACTCCAAACTCATGAACAGAAGCACATGAACTCACATATTTTCTTATCTTCACAGCGACTAGATCTTATTAAAGATCTTGGGTAGGCCTTTTTTATATAATTACATATCTGTGATGGGTTATATTTCCACTTTCTGAAATCTTGAAACTTGTGGCAACACTTTGGATGTGCATTAGGACACCAAAGTTGTTGCAATAACAACTTTACTAAATAAGGGTAAGAATGGTACCCAAAGTGTACCAGGCAAAGGAGAATTTTCTAAACCTGTTGTAGGTCCTAAATTTCGTCATCAACCTAAAGCAACTCATCTTGAGCCAAAGAAAGTGGATAGTACAAAGAAGAATGACACTGAAGTGGCTAGTTCGAGTAGAGCAAAGATTGCTACATCAAATACGTTTGATGTCCTTAAGATGGTTGATGCTGATTGTGGCGTTCCTTTTCCAACTCCTATTGTTGATAAAATTGGGATGCTTGAAAAGCTAATTATTGATGGGAAAGCTACTCTTGTGGACGATAATGTTCATCCTCTTAAAAAGGTTGATTATCCGAGTAATAAAAAGGAAGCTAAGGTGGATGGGTCCAAAAGACTAGTAATGTATCACAAGAACCGCTTGTAGGTGTTGTGAAAGAGAAGGTGCAGGTTGCAGCTTGTAAGCCTAGTTCTTCTTTTTCTCCATCTACTTCTTTTACTAAGAGGCTTAACCCATTCTCTAAGGTGGAAGAGATAATTGATTCCGACAGTGATGAGGAGGAGGTTGTTAACACTTTTGATGAGTCAGTGAACTTGTTTGATAATCTTATGGCTAAATTCCCCTCATCGATAGGTGGTGGTTACGAGCTTGAAGATGATTATGATAACTATGCGGATAACATTTACGATCTTCCAAGGTAATTGGATGCTTTATATGACATGTATGATATTAAGCTCCAAGGTCTTGCTAGGAAGTAATTTTATTTTTGTAGGAGTCTAATGTTATCTTATGAGTAGTGGTTTATTTTCTTGTTTAGAGAATATGAAATGTCTTGTTATGTAGGATTTTTCACCTATGTAATGGGCTGAGATATGGGATTTCACCCATATCTGTTGTACTTAAACGTTTTTTGAAGTAATATATTTACCGGGATTTTGACCTTTTACCCAAAAAAATAAAAAAATAAAATAAAATAAAAAATAAAAAAGTTGTTGCAATGAATCTTCAAAATAGCACTTTGGATGTGCATTAGGACACTAAAGTTGTTGCAATGAAAATAACATTTAACTCATCGATATCATTTTTTTTAGAACTGATAAAAGGGTGTGTATTCGGTTATCTGACCACACAAAAACTACACAGCGGTGAGGTAAAAGAAGAAAAAGGCAATATAAACTGATGGAGATGAAGAGAAGCCCATGGAATCATGTTGGATGTGCATTAAGACACCAAAGTTGTTGCAGATGGTGTTGTTATGGTTGTTGATCTTGATTAAATTGTGCTTGTTTTAGTGGTGGTATGTCTGCGTTATCATGGATATGTTGGATTAGGATTTGGTAATTCACTGTGGAGATGTTGGTGGTGTTCGGGTGGATCTGGGTGGTTCGGGTGAAGTTGGGGTGGTGGTCATAGCTGCGTTAGGAGCTTAGAGGAGGTGGTGGAGTATCGGCGGTCATAGCACCGTTAGAGGCTTAGGATGACGGTAGTGTTATTAAGATTATAGAGAAGAAAGTGACATAGGTTAAGGTTTAAAGGGAGCCCTCCAAACCTTCGGCGTGTAGCTGGCAGTCAGAGGCGGTGGCTAAAGAGTTTAAGTTTAGGGTTAGGTATTCTTAGGATCGTAACCCTCTGAAACCAAGTCAACCAAATATGTGTTCTGATTGACTGTCAAACGAGCTTACAATATGAGAATATAAATAGTATGCTATTGGACTAAGCATATAATACAAATATAAACCAAAACTAATAATGATCCGCTAACATATATATCCACTATTGAGACATTTTAATGCATGCTGATTTATAAGCCAATTTCAGGTGCATGATATATTGACAATACACATAGACAATTTCAAAAAATAATAATAATAAAAAAAATAAAAAAATAAAAATCTACTCTAACATAAGCTCGGTTCATGTATGTAGCAACCAATTTACTTAATATAGCAACATATTGTGTCGATACAAAAACTTGTGTAAACAACCGAAATCGACATCTTAAACTTCTGATAACATAAATATAATCAAATTCTCTAGAGCTTCAAAAGATGACCCATTTTTCATCGAAGCCTTTTTACTCTTCACTCATTTCCTTGACCTTTTTCCTCCGCTCAATGTCTGTAGCATCCATTAATTCCTTCATACTTCTCTCAACTTCTTCTGCCAACACAAGATCATCCCAATCCTTATCACCATTTCTCAACCTTATCTCTACACTCAGTCCAAGCTCTTTTACCATCTCAAAAGCATTTAGATATTGCTCTCCGTATAAGGGCCATGTGGCGATTGGTACACCGTACCAAATGCTCTCCAAGATAGAGTTCCAGCCACAATGTGATACAAACCCGCCAATTGCTTTGTGGGCCAGTACACTCACTTGTGAGACCCATCCATATACTAATCCTCTCCCAGCTGTCCGTTCAAGAAATCCATCTGGAAATAAATTATTATCTAGACTTTCATAATCATTTGGAAGCTCTAGCTTTCTTTTCGCAGGTTCACGTATTGCCCATATAAACAGGTACCCGGTTCTCTCTAGTCCGGTTGCTATTTCAAGCACTTGAGCTCGGTTCAAGCTCCCCATGCTACCAAAACATAGAAAAACAACTGATAACGAAGGTTGTTGGTCCAACCATTCGTTAATCTTTTAATGAATAGACCGGTTTGCATTCCACTTAACCGGTCCAGGATGATCAATAATCGGTCCCACAGGGTAAACCGGTGGCAAGCCAACATATTTAGAGGACAAAGAGTCAAGTGCGTAGGGTTCAAGCTCCTGGAACATATTTATTATAATACCCTTGGTCTCTTTGTACCAACGCGCATGATTCACAAAGCATGAGTAACCTAGTTCGTTTTTCTTAATAGGATATGCGTTTGACGGTGTACAGAGTTCGTACAACTCTGTACCGTTAACTCGGTCGCTAAGTCAGACTCTGACTCAGCGACCGGCAAAGTTGTAAGATGAAAGACAAAACCAAGATAAGCCGCAGGAGATGCGAAGAAAGTAACATGGAATGTTGAGATCATTAGCAACATCAATCATCGAAGTGGAAAACATGTCTACGAAGAAACCTACTAGTGGAACATCTTTTATGAGGTTTTGGAGTGTTTGTTTGACTATGGGTTTGTGGTTTTGTATATGGAGTGAACCGAAGTCGATGGCCAAGCTGTACTGATCTTGCTGTGGCAAATGGTCCGTATGAAGTTGAATGAATAGGATATGTTCAGTTGATGTACAAGATTGGATATAGTCAGCAAGGAGATTCCACGATTGAGGGACCGATAGTGAGAGTATTGTGACCGAGAGACAGGAATCGTGGTTTATTAAGTGAGTTGCAAACTCTACGGCTGGGACAAGGTTACCCATGCTAGGAGTTGCGATGATTGCTACTTGTGCTCGTTTCATATCTTGGGGTTGCGAGTCTCTTTTTTAATATGATGATGTGTTGGGAAATACCTCGACAACAATCCGAAGTTTGATCGCGGAACGCTAGATCGCGAGTTGTATCGAGCACACATAGCAAACACGAGAGATTACAAAGAATCGAGTAGAATATGCACACGATATACCCTCAATGAACCCTTTATTAATAACAATAAAGCTTTTACAATTGAGGAAGAAGAATGAATAACTAGCATCCCCCTCATCTCTATTTATAGAGATGAGGAGGTGGAAACCTAGCTTGCCTTGCCCTCTAAGCTACCTAATCCTAGTTTATGTCTAACACCTAATCTAATTACAAAGTACATTTAAACCCCTAAACTACGTTTAAGTTTACTACTAATATTCAAACATGATGAAAGTGTGAGTTTCCTTTTGATGAAGGGAAAAAGTACCGTATATAATTTAGGTAGGTGTCACCAAATATGTTTTACTCTCTCCGTCCCATATTAAGTGTCCACTTTTAAAATGCACAATGTTTTAAAAAATTTCACTAACTACACTATCCACCAATCAAATATCAATTTTACCCACTAAACTCTCATCTCATTGGTTGAAATAGAATCTGGACACTTAATTTGGGACATGCAAAGATTCCATTATGGACACTTATTATGGGACAGACGGAGTATATGTATATAACGTAAGATCATGAATTGAATATCATCCGCATCTTTTTCTATTATGTACCGACACTAATTAGTGTTTTTTTATTTGGGTTTTTCTAACTTGTGCCCTAGGGGCACAAGTTAAGCACACCATAAGTACAACAAAAGTACACTAAGACCTACATAAAAGTACATTTGTCTGTACTTTTATGTGGATCCCTGTGTACTATTTTGTGAGCCCCTGTGTACTTATGGTGTGCTTAACTTGTGCCTCTAGGGCACAAGTTAGAAAAACCCTTTTTATTTTATTAATTCAGCCGCCATTCAATCAAATTCTTTTACCATGCTCATTTCACTTTTTCACTATACAACGGTTTAATGAAATGATTTTAACTATTTTCGTTTAATGAAAATGAAACAGACAGACACAAAACTAAACAATTAAGAACTTTGTTACGAAAAAGTAACCATTGTTTGATTTTATTTGATTCAAATTGACAAATATCATTCACTTTGGTCTCCAATTATTTTTATAATTACATGCAATTTCTAATTTCATTCTAACACTTTTGAAGCTCTATTTGAGGAGTTATAAACTAAATAGAATAATATAGCTAATATGGAGTATATTATAGCTAGGTTTAAGTCTTCTTTCAAAATAGAATAATCCATGTTTATGCACGGAGTTATAAACTAATACGGAGTATATCGTAGTTAGGTTAAGTCTTCTCTCATCAACCATAAGGTTCAAATTAACTAACCAATAAAAATGTTAATATTCTCAAGGCACCTGTATCTAAACATCCAATCTACGTGTACACAGGTCTATCTGGTTAAAAGTCGTTAGAACATCTTTAATGAGAAGTTGGAAATGGGTGATGACTTAGAAAAGGGTTAAAGCATTGAAAGGCTAGGAAATGGTTGATAATGAGTTAGCTGATCAATAGATTGGTGTTGCGTAACCGACTAACCGGCCTTTTGCTTTAATCTATTGAAATTTAGTAAAATAGGTTTGAGATTGAGTTAATAATAATAATAATAATAATAATAATAATAATAATAATAATAATAAATTAAAAAAAAAAAATAAAAAATAAAAAAAATAAAAATAAAAACTATTTGTATTATTGAAGGTGTATATTTTAATGACATAAACCCATGGTTCGAATTCACATCCACTGCACCAATTGTCGTACAAAAAAAAAAAAAAATCAATCACAATAATTTATTCTGTCAATCATAATAGTATATTCTGTGACATCTGCTATTCTTTATTTAGTGTCATAAGGGTTATTATTATACTTGAACTTTCCTCGGTAGCTCGACTAGTATGAAAAAAAAAAAAAAAAAAAAAAAAAAAAAAAACTTTCCTCGGTAGCTCGACTAGTATGAAAAATAAAAAAAAAATAAAAAAAAATAAAAAAAATAAAAAAGAAAAAAATAAAAAAGAGTAACCGATCCAGAAGATTAGAGACGACCTGATCAAGCTCATATGGTATACCTAGCTTGAATTTATGAATTATACATACGCATGGACATATATAACAGTTTTAGCTTACCTCAAAAATATATTTATAGCTTCACCTCCTTCAAATCAAAAACTTATTCCAGAAATTATGCGTCGGATAAAAGACCATTGATCAAGTCCTCTAAAGCTTTAAAGGATGACCCATTTTTCATCAAGGTCTTCTTACTCTTCTCACTCATTTCCATAACCTTTTTCCTCAACTCACCATCCATCAACTCCCTCACACTTCTTTCCACTTCTTCTGCCAACACCAGATCATTACTTCCAAACTTTATCTCCACACTCAATCCAAGCTCTTTGACCATCTCAAATGCATTCAAATGTTGCTCTGCGTATAAAGGCCACGCAGCAATTGGTACACCATACGATATACTCTCTAAGATTGAGTTCCAACCACAATGTGAAACAAAGCCACCAACTGCCTTGTGGGCTAGTACAGTTACTTGTGAGACCCATCCACATACCAATCCTCTACCAGCCGTCCTGTCAAGAAACCCATCTGGAAATAAATTAGCATCAAGATTTTTATAGTCTCTTGGAAGGTCTAGCTTTGTTTTGGCAGGTTCACGTATTGCCCATAAAAATCGGTACCCAGATTTCTCTAAACCGGTTGCTATTTCATGCACTTGATCCCAATTCATGCTCCCCATGCTACCAAAACTTAGAAACACAACCGATAACGATGGTTGTTGGTCCAACCATTCGTTAATCTTTTCATGACTAGACCGGTTTGCATGCCACATAACCGGCCCAACATGATCAACTATTGGTCCCACGGGGTAAACTGGCGGCAGATCACTATATTTAGAAGACAAAGAGTCGAGTGCATATGGCTCGAGCTCTTGGAACGTATTTACTATAATACCCTTGGTTTCTTTGTACCTAAGCGTGTGGTGTACAAACCACGAGTAATCAAGTTCTTTCTTATTAATACAGTATAATGGATAAGCGTTCAATGGTACAGGCTTGGTGAAACTCTTTACTACCATCAACTGAGCCGCTGAGTCCGAGTCAGACTCGGGCAATGTTGTGAGGTCTAGGACAAAACCAAGATAAGACGCGGGAGATGCAAAAAATAGGTAACATGGAATATTTAGATCATTAGCAACATCAATCATCGAAGTACAAAACATGTCTATAAAAAAACCTACAAGTGGAACATGGGTAGTGAGGTTTTGGAGTGTTTGTTTGATTATGGATTTGTGGCTTTGTATATAGAGTGAAATGAACTCAGTCATGGAGTTGCATGGATTTGGTGGTTGTGAGTCTGGTGGATGGATTTGGATGAATTGGATATGCTCGTTTGAGGTGTGAGATTGGATGTAGTCATCGATGAGAGGGAGTTGAGGGACGGAAAGTGCAAGTATTGTGACGGATATGCAATTAGAATGGTGGTTGATTAAGTGAGTTGCAAACTCTACGGCAGGGACAAGGTTGCCCATTAAGGGTGTTGCTATTATTGCAACTTGTGCTCGCTTCATATCTTGATGTTGCGATTTCTTGATCATATCCATTTCGACGTTGGAACTAGATTTGCTTCCTAACTAAAGGAAAGATAACATGTTGGGAGATATATAGGTCGCCAAGTACAATGTTACCCAATTATATTGAAAAAAACGGATTAAAGTTTTAAGGTGATCGATCGCTTTTATAATTGAATGCTGTTTAAGTGTTCATGACTTTCTATTGTCTTCTTTTGACTTTTACCATGTTTAAGTTATGATCATCAAAGCTTATTTATAGGGTCTTAAAGTTCTAACCAACTCTTGCTTAAAAAAAGAAGCTCTAACCAACTTACTTTTTTCATTGTTTACTTTTAATCAATGGGCTATATGACATTAAGTTCTCGTACGTACACTTCTCACTTTTCAATTGATTTTTCCAATCATATTTTTGTACATTTCACATGCATTGTTGAAGCAATTGGCTCAATTATATTATTCCAAACAAGAATCGTGATTAGCTTTTTTATTTGGTGTTTTTTTTAACAAGTATTGTGATTAACTGAGTGATTTTTATTTTATGTTTGCATCATGAGTTTAATTGCATACCTTTGATTCCTGTCACTATATTTTATCTAAAATACAATGATAGCGTTTACAATGTAATGTCCGGGGCTAAAATATACATTTAGTCATTTACAATGAAATTATGAAAACCTTTACAATGATTATTTTCATTTTTATTTCTTCTATATTGTACTGTAGATCAAAGTGTTACTTCAAAGAATATTTGACCAATTTAATATATAGTTTTTTAAACTTATGATTAACATTTTTTTTAGACGACGTTTTATAATCTACGCCACAATCTCACAAATTATATATCACATGTCTCTAACGACACTCGAACTTACCACTTTGATTGGCCAAGAAACCTTTGTATACTATGGAGTAACATGAAAATATTAAAATTAGTTTATTGGTAACAGTTTAAAATAATAATAATAAAAATAAATAAATAAATAAATAAAAATTGTGAACCCTGATGCTAATAGAATTATTTGTAGAATTAAGACATTAAAAAGAAATTTATGTATGTTAAAAAATATGGTTTAGTGGATCTACACTTGATTAGTGTATTACATGTAGGGTTTTTTTCCCCTCAAACAACACTTGCCTTGCGGATAGAGTTAAGCAAACTATATTTGCTCATAGTCGGTCTGAGAACCTTTCCTTTCTTTATTAACTATAGATTTTTACTTTTTGAGCGACTAATCCATGAGGTTTTTTTTTTTTTTTTTTTTTTTTTTTTTTTTTTTTTTCGAACAACACTTGGCTTGCAGATTGACTAATCCATGAGGTTTGACCACTTCAGTCCAAGAACCTTTCTGCTTACTTGCTTGTGGTCATTGCGAAATTCATTGAAGGGAAAAGGAAAAAGTGATGTTAATATGTTTCGATTTTTGACATGCGTTTTGAGCGTTTATTATTGCTAGATTGTTAGGCTGGATGTACGTAGTGATGGTGGTCAAACAATATTTACGTCAATGCACATCAACATATTTTTCTACCATCCTTAAATTCGTAGTGATTACCACATTCCTTACTATCTATATTTATCCACTAAATAGAAAGTACCACACAATACACTAACACACACAATATTCTTTTATGTCTTAGTGTGACATACAATATTCTTTTATGTCTTAGTGTGCACCATCGAGTAGTACTCAAAGGGGGTTAGTGTTAACCCCTCGTGGTGGTGATGTCATATACAATGACCACTCATGATCTTGTCTATACTATGACTGGTCTACCAATTTAACTTGTTTCAAAGCATGTTGGTACAACAACATCAATGTTTGCAATCATATATGTGTCTATTACTCGTGTCAAAAATTTAACCGTTAACCACTCTAGTTATCGGCAAACTGTTACTTTCGTCACCACATTATTTATAGTGAGAAAAACTAGTGCGCTACTGTAAAATTGTATTTTTAGTGACAAAAAATAAGTGTCATCACTAAATCTCGTAACTACTGACTGTTTTTTTAATATCACCATCCATATCTCGGCTCGCGTCACCTTCTCACGATTCGACCAGCGAATGAAGTGGGTCAATTTTTGTCTTGGATCCGACTCAAAGTGGGTTCGTGTATATGCGCCCTGCCCAGAGCTAGCCTGAAAGAAAGTTCACCTTCAACCCATTAGTCTCCGTTACAAGGTAGGGCGGGGGTGAGGAAAGGCAGAAATGAGTTCATGACCCCACTTGGGAAAAGAGAAAAACTATTGTTCCTTCGCCAGGGTTGCCTCCATGAGAGCTATTTGATGACAAGTTTAACATTTATCAATAAAAGTTTAGATTCTCAAAGGCACCACTATCCAACTAATCCATTTGTCTAACAGCCCATGGATGGTTAATTAACATGAATCTAATTAAAGAATTGAGCTCAAACGCACCAATGTATTACTGTCAAGAAGCTAAGTATAAAAAGCTTTTCGAAGGAGTCAAAGTTGGATCCAATTTAATTTGGTAGAAATTTCATATCTACAATTTATCGACAATGCACTTATCATCGGCAAATGGTCCCTTGACAACTAAAAAAAGATGAGTTAAACTCACACAAATACTTTTGTTAAAATCTCAATTTAACAAAATAACAAAACTGATCTCAATCAGAACCAAAGATCAACCAAACAATCACCACTGGTACTCAGGTGTGATTCTTTTATCTATTTGATAAAAGTTCTATTACCAACCAAATCAATAAAACTGAATGAATCTCATAAACAAAGAGAAAGTATGAATATTTGTATACGTGAGAGAGATTGAGAGAGAAAGTACAATAGCAAAAGTGAGGTTGCAATATGATTTTTGCATGGTATACTCTTTATCACCAACTCTTGAGTATTGCAAGCCAAGGTCCTCCCGTCTCTTTTCCTTTTTCTTTTTAGTGCAACTCTTTTCATTTCTTTGACTATCAACCCAAACTTCACATGAATTCAAAAACTACAAAATTAGAAATAGCAATATTAGTCCTTGAAGTTTTATAAATAGAAATAGATAATATTTTCATCAGCCCCTCTTAATCTGATTCTCGTAAACATCAACCAATGATAACTTAGAACAAAAAAGTTTATGTTGAATTGTATACAGTCCCTTAGTTAAGATATTTGCAATTTGATTCGCAGATTTTACCTTTTCAATTTTAACAACTCTAGCCAAAAAAATTTCTCTAACAAAATGTAAGCCTATTTCAAGATATTTAGTCCTTTCATGAAAGACTGGATTGGCTGAAATTTTGATTGCAGAATTGTTGTCATAATGACGTTTAACAGGTAAAAAATTTCACATTATACATCTTTCAAAACTTTTAAAACCCAAATAAATTCACTGGTTTACTGAAGGTAGAGCTTTGTACTCAGCTTCAGCGGAATATTTAGAGAAATATTTTGTTTCTTACTTTTTTAGGATACCTGTAAAACCCTGAAATCTGAAAACCTAAAATGAGGTCTAATTTAAAAACTTTCTAAAGTCAAGGGACTACTTTGGTAACTAAACATTTAAAACTATATGTTATACGATTATAAGGGTTCACAATACCTAACTAAATCAAAAACCTTACAATATATGATAACTAAATGCATGTAAAATATAACCTAAAATATTTTTAGCACACAAGTATGTAGCATGTACAATTTTCGGCTAGAATCCTTTTATTTACTTTGTACACGCCTAGGATACAGGATAAACACAAACATGATATACCAAATCATGTGATAACAAACGAATATTGTGTTTCCTTTTTCTTTCACACGTTTTGGGCTATCCACAATACACAGTTTTCTTTTTTTTTTATCTTCCCTTCTCATTTATACGTATCATCAAAAGTCACAAAACACAAAAAACCCTAAACTCCCTAATCAAAACACACGGCTTGTTCTCTTTCTTTGGAGAATTCGAAGACTTTCAAGGGTTCAAGAAGGAGGTCGTAGTTGTTCGTGAAGATTTCTGATTCGTGGGTTGGTATTGCTTTGAAACGATTGGTTAATTTCACGTGATCCTTGGTTCTTCTCTTTTTCAGTCGAGCCTATACAAGTAAACATCATCTTAATCCCTTTGATTTCATCTTGTATATATCTTTAATATATGTAATTATGTATATAACATGATTGGTAAACTTGATAAGCGTATGAATGTATATATATGTGTGTATTCGTATAATATGTTGGCTACATGAAATCATGATTAATACATCACATAAAATCATAGAAGGATTCACATTAAATAACAAACCAAGGTTTTGTTTGATGTTAAATAAAAAGGGTGCGTTTGAATTAGGGTTAGGGTTGTTAAATGATTATGAAAATATGTTAAGTGATAATTAAAATTCAGGTTGTGTGATATATGAAGGTCTCAGATGCATTTGTGTGCGTAACATGTGTTAAAGTGGTCTAAAAAAGGTTTCTAAATGAGACACCTCGCTATGCTGGATATGTGTGCTTGATTACGTGAGTTTCTTAAGTGTATAATTCTGGATTTTTGTTTGTAAACCTCCCTTACTGTTCTAATTAAGTTTTCCATTTGGTTTGGAGTGAATTGGAGTTGTATTGGTCATGTTTTTTATTTTTGTGTGATTAAAAGTCAAAGCTGAGTATTCGGGTCTGAAATTCGGTGGTAGTTTTTTATTTTTAGTTTTCAAACCAGAAGGAGTTAGTAGCTCTCCTTTTACATTGGTAATATTTGGGTTATGTGGGACTTACTGGAATTTTTTTGGATTTTTCTGGAAGGTCTGGGTATGTCTATTAAATGCAAACTTTCGGGGTGTTTCTGTAGTTAACTTTCTAGGCATGTTTTGTTAAATGATTTTTGAAAGGGGCTTCCACTAGGTAATAAATTCTGGAAAAATTCAAATAGACTCTAAAGACATATGGTCTTCTATTGGAATTTTATTGAATTTTAGTTTGGTCTTCTGATACATTTCAAAAATTCATATATTGTACTTAATTTTGTCATAAATCCAGTAAATAAGTATACATGTGTTGCATAAGTAGTATTTTGTGTCATGGTGGTGTTTGGTGCTCTCGTTCATGAGTCTTATGTTAGGTGTGTACTTTGGGGTGTGATTTGTACTTGTAAATCTAGAGGGTGTGTTCTGTAAGTAAGTAAACCATAAGGGTTAATGGATAATTATTGAGACTACAAGGTTATATTTGTAAAATATGTAAGACAAGGGTATAACATGTAAAATATGTGATAATACATTGTAAACCCTAAACCTAATCTGGAAACAGTTATCATATGTAAACCCTAATTTTGACAACTTAAAATAAGTTAAACCTTTAATGAGCAGTTAAGTAATATGTAAACCTTTATTATGTAGATCATGTGAAGAAGGAGTGATCTGCCTTCCCTTCTCGTTCTTTATTTCATTTATGCATTTGAATTCGAGGTACAGATGTTCTGCCTTTTTAGTAAAGGCCTTCCTTCTCTCATGACTCATTACTTTTGATGTATAATTCTATCCCTTTTAAGCCATTGATATGCTTTCCTTTGTCTGATTCGTATTTGATTGATCCAGTTTTGTTATGATTTGCTTGATTATTTGTTGCATGCTATAGTTCTTATTCTTATAGCATTCCTATGCCCTATTTGTTGCCCATTATTTGATTAATTTGTAGCCAGTCATGGAGAGTCCATGGCCTTGCCACTGCTGCACCAGTGGTATTGACACTATCTGTGGAGGTGGGTTTTTGTCCACAACGTTCCCTATTATTGCTATAGCTATTCAGGACTATATTTATTATCGTATATGTTTACTTAGCCTAGAGTTGTGTGCATATATATATATCTGTTTTGCAGGAAGCGTATGGATGCATCCTAGGTACTTAGTTTAGTATTATTTGGTGAATGTTTGGTATGTGTGCAGTACACCCTTTTCACATTTGGTACAAGGGATGTCATGACTTCTACGTACAATTAGTATATATATTGTTGGGCATTCCTATTTGTTCTACTTCTTTATGATTCTTATTATCTTGTCATCTCTAATGTGATTAACTTACGCTTGCTTTATTTCTTTTGCTTACACTTATGAATCATTTCATTTCCTTGAGTGTTTGTTATCCATTATCCGTATTTCCTTTTATAATATTCTATGTTTCCATATTCTTATTTCTATCTCAGCAGGTTCGCTTGGACTTTTGTCGTGTTCACCTTCATTTTTCTTTTGTTATTAGTTTTCGTTTGTTTATATCTGTTCACTGGGCTTTTTAAGCTCAGCCGCATTTCTTTTCCTGCGCATGTTTTAGAAGGAAGCTGGGTTGAGTGAAGAGTGCTTAGGAGCTCTTAGTGGACTACATTGTTGATAGCCTTCCATGGATTAGAGTTTTGACTTAGAATTTTTCCTTTTGGTTCTTAGCTTGTATTAGTTTTGGAAGTTGTAATGTTTAGAATTAGTCCTTTATCTTTTCATTTGAACTGCATTGTAACCCTTGTATTAGTAATGTATTCCCGTTTACTTGTGTTCTGATTTGACTCCAAAGTGTTACACTTTAACCTTTTCGGGTTGGGGTGTTACAATTTTGGTATCAGAGACAGGTTTGATCAGCAGATTCAAAACCCGTAGAGCTTAGGCTATGACCTGTGAGTATCAGGCCCGCTAAGTTTTGTACCATAGGAGTTATGAAACAACCTTTGAGAACTTGCGTTAGGATTTCCACTCTGAAGCTTAAGTTATGATCGGTGATCGAGGATTGGTAGATTATAGGGAATTTGTTTAGCTATCGTTGCTTCCGCATCACTCTGATTTGTGCCTTATGATACGTGGGAATCGCACCAGGCTTAACCTCTCGAGGGATCTCGAAAAGCTTACAACCCCCACCAGGCAGTGTACCTGATCGTTGTAGTATACTATAGTGACAAGTACCGGGGGATTGATCGTTCAACTCATGAATAGTGTCGTTAAGATTGAAATTAATCTAACTAGGTCTAAAGGTGAAGGATGATTTTTTTGTGTTTTTTATATTTAATGAAAATCAGGTAAAAATCTCGGGTATTGGAAGGAGGGGCGGAATTAGTTGCTAATCAACTAACCCAAAAGCTACTAATTAAACTAATGTGCAAGAAAAATAACCTAAGGTTCTACAAGAGATGTGAAGCATGTCTACCCATGATATGTTACTCCTTGCTAGCTATCCAATTCTACCTATTGAATTGTCACACCTTGTTTTAATTTACGGGTTGTATTCCTTAATACTAGTCGTAGGGCCGTGTACAATATTCCCTAACTCTATAGGATCCTACTTCACTCCTATGTCGAGTCGTTAGAAGCTCCTAACATGGGATCATTGGAATTCTCCTACGCATTAAATACAACCAAAAATCGTAGTACACCTCCGATCATGTTTCTTAAGACGTTCAAGCAAGTCACCAATGGAAGTCTGCTAGTTTCTTAAGCCTAACATCGAATACAATCAACCAAACAAGAAGCAATAGGAATCAAGAATTATAAACTAAACCAATTAGACCTATCGAAGTGTCACACCCTAATTGATGAAGATAGACACAAACATCAACAAGGAATCAATAATATCTAATCAATTATATACAAGTTTCACACAATCATAAGTAGACACAAGGTGAATTAGCAAAACGTAATCAAAGAAGGACAATCAACAATAATAATGAAAGACATAATTATGATAGAATCAACAAACCATTACAAGATATTTATGAGTGATTGAAACCCTATAAGTTGCTGGAAAAACACCTACCTAAACCCAGGAATCGACCTTAGGGTTTAGGGCTTACAAAAAGTGAAGTTATGATGTTATATTTATAGGCTGATTTTCTGTTAGCCCGATCATGACGGCGTCAGACCAATCATAATGGCGTCACGACCAACTTTTGTTCACCAAATTGTAGATCTCTTCGTCCTCTTCGCGCGGGCTTTTGAATCACCTAAATCCGAGTTCGTATGCAAAAGTTATGACCAAAACAATATCAGCTACTCCGCGCGCAAGTTTTGATTGTCTTGATCAACATGTGACGGTTTCACTAAGGTTTCTTCTCGTGTAAGCCTTCTTCCTGAATCGTCACTTTAAATCATCTGACATCATCAGGTTAAGTCCTGACGTCGTCATGTATAAACATGTTCTGGGGCATCACTAACATTAGGACCATGACGGCCTATGGTGACGTCGTCATCTCCTTAGTACAAAACTTTCTGGATCGTCACGTGTATCATCCACTTCCACCTCTTGTATTGCTCTTGACGCTGTCATGTAGAAACTTGTGACGCCGTCAGGTACTGTTCCCAGCAAGGAAAATTAAGACTTCGCCGTTTTCTTCACTTTTATGCTCCAAAAACGTCCAAAATGCTTCCTTTTCCAGATTTCTCACCAAAAGTACCTAAAATGACAAAAGGAACGATTTAGGGCAATATTTGATCAAATAAATTCGAATTCGGGCTTAAATGACCCCCTAAAAATGGTTCATTTTTCGTCTCATCAAATATCCCTACACTTGGGATTTGCTTGTCCTCAAGCAAATGAACTTTTCCACCAATAAAAATACAAGTTAGAGGTCATTTAACACTAATATAAAAGTAATTACAACAAATGATCGTTCTATCTTAGTCAAAACAAGCACGGAAATTATAGACTAGCACCTCACATTAAGTATTTGGATACTCTCATCTCTCGGGTGTTGTAAATTTATATGTCATAATTGGAAATGGAGAAATATCACTCTCTACCTGTCATAGCAAATAAATTACCATAGGCTTGGGAAAGGATCAAACCTCCACCACATGACATAAGCACCTAGGATAAACTATCAAAGAGGTCTTTTAAAGGGTTATAACGTTAGGTATAGGGGATATGGAAAACACGGGTTTGTTGGGTAAATGGATATTTTACTGGTGGCAAGTCAATTGTCTTAGTTAACTACATGTACAATGAGGCGTTGCTAAGCCAAGAGTCGACTCAACTTAAACTAACTACGACTCTTTTTGGATTTTCAAGACACTATTTGACTTAAACATAAATAAAAGAAACGGATGGTAGCCTTTTTTTTTTTTTTTTTTTTTTTTACTCTACCATCCAAAATAATATATCAAAGGGAGCTCGTTTCCTCCCTACACTTGAGCTTTTACGTACTTTACAATTACTATTCTCATGACTCAAATTAAGATAATCAAAACACTTATAGTACTTTTAAATATTAAAGCACACATGGGGGTAATAATTGACGTCATCCGCATTATTCCATTACAATAGTACTTTACCCATGAGTCCCAATCGTCCCAAAACAATATGTACAAGATATGACTCGACTTAGCAACCATGTAATCAATTAGACAACTAACTAAGGGTTTAAACAAATAACAATAATGCACTAAATATGAGTGCATACAAGGAAGGCTAAGGCGATTTGGTGTACATTTTGGGTGGGTTGTAACAAATTCTTCCTTTAAGTAAGATGTTTAAAGTTATGAACGAAAAGATAGGCTCGGAGGGGTGTACTAGGGTATCGTGTACTAAAAATGAGTATAACACTAAGGTGTGGGAGAATTACTTGACCTATAAAGTCAATGTAATTATATGACAGGTGTAAAACAAGGGTTATCCTAATGCCTCTTATCATGTAGTAAATCCTAACTACACGAATGTAGTCTCACTAGCAGTCTCGGAATGCATCACTAACGCAAGTTCTGGAATCTAAATACTACCGGTACACTCATAAGCACCAACAATGAATGCTTTTACCTAAAGATCTAAAGGCGAACCTCACATATTTGGGGTGGAAATTTTTGAGTGGTATGGTTTTTGTGCTAGTCATACAACTCCTATCCATGAGACGCTTGTTAAGGCTAAAGTTTCACTCCTGAATGTTGTAAAAACAATTTAAATTTGGCGCTAAATTTACACTAACAAGTATTTTTCTTAGTTTTATTACACATTCACTATCAAACAAAACAAAAACCAAGTGGAGTTATAGTTTCTAATATACCCTCCCTACACTTAAACAGAACATTGTCCCCAATGTTCTAGATAAAAATGTAAATGTAAAAATAAATAAGAATGAAAGAAACTAATACTCCCCTGATTCGTTCGGTGTGGATAATGTAACAACATGGTTAAATCTACCTCCAAGAAGATGAACGTTGAAAGTTTCCCTCCAGAAATATAAATCATCTTCTTGTCCTGTAATCAACAAACACAAAAACCAAAGCATCAAACCGAACAAAAATCACAACTAGATGTAATTCCAGACTTAGAAACAAAACAAAACAAAATAATAAATGGATAGGATACTTGTGGAATGGATTACAAATAGGAACTCATAAAACATATCCACAAGTATTGACACACAAACAAACAAATAAATTAAAAACATCAAACAATTAAAAACATGGGTTGCCTCCCAAGAAGCGTTTGTTTTTGTTCAAGTCACGAGCCTGACTCTACCCTTATTTAACGGAAATAGGGGAGGTTTTCCCTACACTTAGGATTAAGTATGGGTGGAAGTAGCGATACACACCCTTAGGGTGGAAATATGCCACGTGAGGTGAAGCGGGGTGAGTGAATGGCATCCTTCATCCTAAAACTACCCAGATAATATTGGTTGATGGGTGGGTCGGTTCCTCTTTTGTTTCCTAGAAATAAATCTAAGAATGGAAAGTTGTGTAATGATTGAGGTTCCGATTCATCAACACTAGGAAATTCCTTAGAACTAAGAGTAAGGTTATCATTACAAGTATTCAAACCTATATCCTCTAGTGGTGCTTGGTCCAAGGGTTCTACCTCAATTGGGGTTCCTATAGTCTCTTCTACTTCTTCCGGGTAAGTCACGAGCGGTGTGTACGCATCAAATGATGGTAGGACTTGTGGGGTACTTAGTGGGCTTGGGTTTTCTACTATCTCTTCCATCACATCAATAACACCTATGTGTTCATCTTGTATTATGGTAGTGCCTAACCATGACATGCAACTAGGTGGCTCAACTCTAACCTTATGTGTGTCGTATGTTTTGGTGAAATCTTTCCCGCTCATGCAACTAGGTAGTTCAACGCTAACCATTTCATAATCTTTTTCTGATTCTAAGTTCATATTCTTAGAAACTAGGTCATCTTGCTCATACGAATCCACCAATTCATTGAACTTATGGGTTATGGTTAGGAAGCTTTTCTCAAAATTCATCCAACGGGTCTGACTAAAAGGAATAGATCCTGATAATGATCGTCTAACAGAAATCACACATGCATATAATTCATCAAACCCATCTAACTTTACCCCAAATTCCTCTTGGATGTCACTAAGATCACACAAAAAATCATTGGAATGATAGGAAGCAAATCTATTAGTGATATATAGTTGTTCCTCTATTGTCAGTGATCTAAATGAAATTTCATCTGCCATAGTGACAAGTGAAAATGGTTTTACAAACAAAGGGCACAAAGAAAAAGATAGACTACAAGAAAGCTAATAAAAAGAAAATAAAAATCTCACTAAAAAGGAATCTAATGAGTAGACCTAATCAAAATAAATTCCAACCTAAACAATAACTATTCCCCGGGCTGCGGCGCCAAAAACTTGATACATGGGAATCGCACCAGGCTTTACCCCTCGAGGGATCTCGAGAAGTTTACAACCCCCACCAGGCAGTGTATCTGATCGTTGTAGTATAGTATAGTGACAAGTACCGGGGGATTGATCGTTCAACTTAGAAATAGTGTCGTTAGGATTGAAATTAATCTAACTAGGTCTAAAGGTGAAGGATGATTCTTTTTATGTTTTTCATATTTTATGAAAAGCAGGTAAAAATCTCGGGTATTGGAAGGAGGGGCGGAATTAGTTGCTAATCAACTAACCCAAAAGCTACTAATTAAACTAATGTGCAAGAAAAATAAACTAAGGTTCTACAAGGGATGTGAAGCATGTCTACCCATGATATGTTAATCCTTGCTAGCTATCCAATTCTACCTATTGAATTGTCACACCTTGTTTTAATTGACGGGTTGTATTCCTTAATACTAGTCGTAGGGCCGTGTACAATATTCCCTAACTATATAGGATCCTACTTCACTCCTATGTCGAGCCGTTAGAAGCTCCTAACATTGGATCATTAGAATTCTCCTACGCATTAAATACAACCAAAAATCGTAGTACACCTCCGATCATGTTTCTTAAGACGTTCAAGTAAGTCACCAATGGAAGTCTGCCAGTTTTCTTAAGCCTAACATCGAATACAATCAACCAAACAAGAAACAATAGGAATCAAGAATTATAAACTAAACCAATTAGACCTATCGAAGTGTCACACCCTAATTGATTAAGATAGACACAAACATCAACAAGGAATCAATAAGATCTAATCAATTATATACAAGTTTCACACAATCATAAGTAGACACAAGGTGAATTAGCAAAACATAATCAAAGAAGGACAATCAACAATAATAATGAAAGACATAATTATGATAGAATCAACAAACCATTACAAGATGTTTATGAGTGATTGAAACCCTCTAAGTTGCTGGAAAAACACCTACCTAAACCCAGGAATCGACCTTAGGGTTTAGGGCTTACAAAAAGTGAAGTTATGATGTTATATTTATAAGCTGATTTTCTGTCGGCCCGATCATGACGGCGTCAGACCAATCATGACGGTGTCACGACCAACTTTTCTTCACCAAATTGTAGATCTCTTCATCCTCTTCGCGGGGGATTTTGAATCACCTAAATCCGAGTTCGTATGCAAAAGTTATGACCAAAACAATATCAGCTACTCCTCGCGCAAGTTTTGATTGTCTTGATCAACATGTGATGGTTTCACTAAGGTTTCTTCTCATGTAAGCCTTCTTCCTGACGTCGTCACTTTAAATCATCTGACGTCGTCAGGTTAAGTCCTGACGCTGTCATGTATAAACATGTTTTGGGCCGTCACTAACATTAGGACCATGACGGCCTATGGTGACGCTGTCATCTCCTTAGTACAAAAATTTCTGGATCGTCACGTGTATCATTCACTTCCACCTCTTGTATTATTCTTGACGCCATCATGTAGAAACTTGTGACGCCGTCAGGTACTGTTCCCAGCAAGGAAAATTAAGACTTTGCCGTTTTCATCACTTTTATGCTCCAAAAACGTCCAAAATGCTTCCTTTTCCAGATTTCACTCCAAAATTACCTAAAATGACAAAAGGAACGATTTAGGGCAATATTTGATCAAATAAATTCGAATTCGGGCTTAAATGACCCCCTAAAAACGGTTCATTTTTCGTCTCATCACCTTACTTCTAGTTGAGCGTTTTAAGATTTCTTCTTCTGGAGATTTGAAGCCTATTATTTTGCATAACATGAGTTTAGTGACCAAATAAGTTTAGAATGTGTTGAGAATTTTGCGGTAATGTTTGACATTACATAACCTTTATCTTCTTTGATTCCAACCTCTGATTCATTTGTTATCCCTTTAGATGCCTCTACAAGCACTTTGAGAATTTCTATGATCATGACGCATTTGACACGTTCTGTGAAATCTCTTGCTTTCGATAAGCATATTTAAGTTTCCCTACAGCATTAGATTTTGCCTTATCCATTGTATTCCTATGAGAAATATTGTGGTGATCAAACATAAGAATAGGAATGTTATTCCTCACTTCTAAATGATAAGATTCGCTATGCTGATCTGTCTTTCCTTGGAAAGTTTAAATTCGATTGTCATTCTGATATTGACTGGTGGACTGAGCATCAAGATACTAACTACGGTCATACTACGTCTCTCCTTTGGCATTTTGAACCACTCTGATTTATTTTTGCCATGACTTCTGATAGTTAAACTTTTGTTATCCTTACCACCCTGGAAACTCGTATGTTACTTTCGCAGTTGTTGAGTTTTATTAGCATCTATTCTTGTTTCCCGTGGGATAAATCTCACTTTGAGAGTCATTTTGCAATCTAAATTCTTCCAATGAATCCCTGAATGAACCACCCAGATTTTTCACCAATTATGAATTTGATTTGACTTAGTACTGAGAAAATGATTAGTCACGACTCGAAGTAGAATATGATTTCAATAAAGGCATGTTTATATGATGTAAGTATTATGACGCCTGGCCAACATGATAATAATTATATCATGTAACTTGAAATGATGGGGATCATAGGATATCTTTGAGGAGTGCCTGAGAACAGTTAAGTTTGATGAGACAGAACCCTATCCGTATAGGACGACATTTTCCCTGATTTTGAAACCCCATATTGAACAGCACCAATCGAATTGAGAGAACGGGAGGAATGGCAACTAAAAATCTATGAAATGGTTTGTTGTCTTAGTGTATCTCCTTGGTGTGCTTTAGTTTTTTTTTCACGATGAAGAAAGATGGTAGCAGGAGATTATGTATTGACTTCTGGAAGCTGAACTGTATTACTATTTGAACCCATTATTCCCTACCTCGAATCGACGATGTATCTGATCAACTTTAGGATGCGGATTTTTCCTTTAGATGGATTTATGGCTTGAAGTTATTCCAGAATTTTCATTTCGTATTCGTATCAACCACTATGAGTGTTAATGATGCTAATAGTATTAGCTAATGCTTTGACTATTTATTGAATTTGATGAATCGTGTCTTTCGTGAGTACTTAGACAAATTGGTCATAGTATGACATATTAGTACATTCAGAGATGAAGGAGAAACATGAGAATCATTTTCGTATTATGTTGGAAACATGAGGATCATTTGTATATTCTGGAAGCATGATATTGGTTGGAAGATGTTCACTTGCATTACCGTTGATGAATTTTATGAGTAAAGAAAAGAAGCTTAGTTTGGATGAGAACAGAGTTTTGAAAAAGCTGAAATAGAAATTAGCTTCAACTTCCATACTTTCAGGTAGTACCAATTTTGGGACGTTTCAAGAAGAGACTTGGTTATGCCATTATGCAGCACGGGAAGGTTATTGCTTACGTATCAAGACAATTAGAACCGTTTGAGGAGAATTATTCAATGCATGACTTGGAATTGGCGGAAATGTGGTTGCTCTTAAGATTGGAAGACATATCTTACAAGGTAAATTTGGTGGCAGATTCATTTAGGAGAAATTTGAAGTTTCTGTTTGTCTTGGAGATTGAGCTCAAGAAAATCAAGACTTAGAACTCAGAGAAGTTGAGTCATGGCAAACATTAAGGATGAATCCAATTACAAATTTTAGAAGCTCTAGAGTAAGATGGCGAACTATGATATGTGTTAGAAGATTGGAGAGAAGTTGTCATGATTGAGGCACATCTTTACTTTCTCTATCCCTCTTAGTCGTACTAAGATGTATAAGGCACCTAAGCAGAATTTTCAGATGGAATGGCATGAAACTTGTTGTGATCACATTAGTGACGATGTGCTTAGTATGTTAACAAGTCAAGATTGAACTTTAGCATGCAAGCGAGTTCCTTTAACTTATGGACTTTCAGACTTAGAAGTAGGATTAGACTTTTCATGAATCTTGTAATGAAACCTCCTCGCACATTTGAGAAAAATGATATAACTTGAGTGGTGATGGATCGTTTGATTAAGTCAGCTCATTTTGCCTCTTAGAATGTGTATTCAGTTAGCAAGTTGGCATAAATCCTTCGGCATAAGATTATTCAATTACATGGCGCACCTGCAGTGATCGTGTCAGAGATTCGCATTTTACTTCACATTCCTAGGAAGGACTACTGAAGGCTTGAGGGGCCGGACTAAAGTATAGTAATTCTATTCACCTACAGACTGATGGATAAGCAGAATAACTATTCGAACTTGGAAGAAGGGTTGAGCAGGAAGTTTGACCAGTGGTTGGTCTGGTTGTGTTTACTCATTAAGATTTATGTCATGCAAGTGACAAGGGTTTTCCTTTCAGATTTTGTATGAACGGAGATGTAGAACACATTCTGGTTGAATTAAGTCAGGAAGCTGCTTGTTGAATGTTCGGAGTCGATTACAATGACTAATGGATTAGTTATCATTGTGTAAGAGAAATTCTGAAACTTTAGACCAGGAATTTGTGTGTCCGGTATGATGTTCCGTATAGAAGAGTTATGACATTTTGGCATATATGTAAGATTTAGTTCGTGATACGTTAATCCTTAGATTCATTCTTATCCGTGCGGCTATCCTGCCTATCCCATTTTACATTCTGATACGATTCGATACTCCGATGTATGCTTAGTTAATCGTCAGTACGAATAGGTTACCAACCTCTTTAGGAAACTCTCGGTATGCCTGATAATTAGATATATGCTTCTCTGGTTGTTAGCAAGGTTCTTAGTTCATTCAGAACCTTATTGGACTTGTGAAATTTCTACCATCTAGCATCACTTCCGTATTTATTCTATATTCATCTGATGTTCATGTAACTCTCTGGGAGATTTCGAATATAATTTGTTTCATGTTCAATTCGTACTCATTGTATCAGATTTGGCATGATTTGTTTTCTGTGGAGAAACCGAGGCTTTCCTATTTTGTTTGGATCGGGTCATAGGAAACAAACACTTCCATTCGCTGAAATCTTTTGGAAGGACCTCTCTGAGCTTGAGATTAACTGTCATCATTTTTCTTCGTGATTTGATACGTATCCGTCTAACTTTTGCGACTTTAATTTTTGAGAACGAAAATTTTCTTTTTAGAAAGGAAGAGTTTCCATTCGTTGAAATCTTTTGGAAGGACCTCTCTGAGCATGAGATTAACTGTCATCATTTCTGTTCGTGATTTGATACGTATCCGTCTAACTTTTGCGACTTTAATTTTCGAGGACGAAAATTTTCTTTTTAGAAAGGAAGAGTTGTAAAATCCTGAAATCTGAAAACCTAAAATGATGTCTAATTTAAAAAATTTCTAAAGTCAAGGGACTACTTTGGTAACTAAACATTTAAAACTATATGTTTTATGATTATAAGGGCTCACAATACCTAACTAAATCAAAAACCTTACAATATATGATAACTAAATGCTTGTAAAATATAACCTAAAGTACTGTTAGCACACAGGTATGTAACATGTACAATTTTCGGCTAGGATCCTTTTATTTATTTTGTACACGCCTAGGATACAAGATAAAAACAAACATAATATACCAAATCATGTGATAACAACCAATATTGTGTTTCCTTTTTCTTTCACACGTTTTGGGCTATCCACAATACACGGTTTTCTTTTTTTCTCTTCCCCTCTCATTTATATGTATCATCAAAAGTCTCAAAACAAAAAAAAAAAAACCCTAAACTCCCTAATCAAAACACATGGCTGCTTCTCTTTCCTTGGAGAATTCGAAGACTTTCAAGGGTTCAAGAAGGAGGTCGTAGTTGATTCGTGAAGATTTCTGATTCATGGGTTGGTATTGCTTTAAAACGATTGGTTAATTTCGTGTGATCCTTGGTTCTTCTCTTTTTCAGTCGAACCTATACAAGTAAACATCATCTTAATCCCTTTGATTTCATCTTGTATTTATCTTTAATATATGTATATAACATGATTGGTAAACTTGATAAGCGTATGAATGTATATATGTGTGTGTGTATTCGTATAATATGTTGGCTACATGAAATCATGATTAACACATCACATAAAATCATAGAAGGATTCACATGAAATAACAAAACTAGGGTTTTGTTTGATGTTAAATAAAAAGGGTGCGTTTGAATTAGGGTTAGGGTTGTTAAATTATTATGAAAATATGTTAAGTGATGATTAAAATTCAGGTTGTGTGATATATGAAGGTCTCGGGTGCGTTTATGTGCGTAAACATGTGTTAAAGTGGTCTAAAAAGGGTTTCTGAATGAGACAGCTCGGTATGCTGGATATGTGTGCTTGATTACGCGAGTTTCTTAAGTGTATAATTATGGGTTTTCATTTTTAAACCGCCCTTAATGTTCTAATTAAGTTTTCCAATTGGTTTGGAGTGAATTGGAGTTGTATTGGTCATGTTTTTTATTTTTGTGTGTTTAAGTGTCAAAGCTGAGTATTTGGGTCTGAAATTTAGTAGTAGTTTTTGATTTTTAGTTTTCAAACCAGAAGGAGTTAGGAGCTCTCCTTTACAGGACTAATATTTGGGTTATGTGGGACTTCCTGGAATTTTTGTAGATTTTTTTTGAAGGTCTGGTTATGTCTATTAAATGCAAACTTTCTGGGTATTTCTTCAGTTAACTTTCTGGGCATGTTTTAGGAAACGATTTTTGAAAGGGGTTTTCGCTGGGTGATAAATTCTGAAAAAATTCAAGTAGACACTTAAGACATATGGGCTTCTGTGGGAATATTGTTGAATTTTAGTTTGTTCTTTTGATACGTTTCAAAAATTCATATATTGTACTTAATTTTGTCATAAATCCAGTAATAAGTATACATGTGTTGCATAAGCATTATTTTGTGTCATGGTGGTGTTTGGTGCTCTTGTTCATGAGTCTTATGTCGGGTGTGTACTTTGAGGTGTGATTTGTACTTGTAAATCTAGAGGGTGTGTTTTGTAATTAAGTAAACCATAAGGGTTAATGGGTTATTATTGAGATTACAAGGTTATATTTGTAAAATATGTAAGACAAGGGTATAACATGTAAAATATGTGTTAATACTTTGTAAACCCTAAACCTAATCTGGAAACACTTATCATATGTAAACCCTAATTTTGAAAACCTAAAATAAGTTAAACCTTTAATGAGCAGTTAAGTAATATGTAAACCTTTATTATGTAGATCGTGTGAAGAAAGAGTGATCTGCCTTCCCTTCTCGTTCTTTGTTTCATTTATGCATTTGAATTCGAGGTACATATATTCTGCTTTTTTATTAAAGGCCTTCCTTCTCTCATGACTCCTTACTTTTGATGTATGATTCTATCCCTTTTAAGCCATTGTTATGCTTCCCTTTGTCTGATTCGTATTTGATTGATCCAGTTTTGTTATGATTTGCTTGATTATTTGTTGCAGGGAGTGTATGAATGCATCCTAGGTACATAGTTTAGTATTATTTGGTGAATGTTTGGTGTGTGTGCAATACACCCCTTTCACATTTGGTACAAGGGAGGTCATGACTCCTACATACAATTAGTATATATATTGTTGGGCATTCCTATTTGTTTTACTTCTCTATGATTCTTATTATCTTGTCATCTCTAATGTGATTAACTTACGCTTGCTTTATTTCTTTTGCTTACATTTATGACTCATTTCATTTCCTTGTGTGTTTGGTATCCATTATCCGTATTTCCTTTGATAATATTCTATTTTTCCATATTCTTGATTTTTATCTCAGCAGGTTCGCTTGGACTTATGTCGTATTCACCTTCGGATTCCTTTTGTTATTAGTTTTCATTTGTTTATATCTGTTCACTGGGCTTTTTAAGCCCAGCCGTATTTCTTTTCCTGCGGCAGGTTTTAGAAGGAAGCGAAGTTGAGTGAAGAGTGCTTAGGAGCTCTTAGTGGACTACATTGTTGTTAGCCTTCCATGGATTAGAGTTTTGACTTAGATTTTTCTTTTTGGTTCTTAGCTTGTGTTAGTTTTGGAAGTTGCAATGTTTAGAATTAGTCCTTTATCTTTTCATTTGAACTGCATTGTAACCCTTGTATTAGTAATGTATTCCCGTTTACTTGTGTTCTGATTTGACTCCAAAATGTTACACTTTAGCCTTTTCAGGTTGGGGTGTTACAATTTCCAAATCCACATATGAAAACTCAATAACCGGTTATTGACTTTCTGGTAATCACATACTTTGCCCAGTCAGCATCATAATAACATTTAAAGTCTGTGTAATATGAATGCCTATACCTGGAGATCCTTTAAGATATTTCCGAATAATAAAGCAACATTCAAATGAGATTTAAGAGGAGAATACATAAACTGACTTAGACAATGAACAACATAACATATATCTGGTCTAGTATTAGTCAAACAAATCATTTTTCCGATTAGCTTTTGATAATCAGTAATGTTTTCAAGTAATGGATCATCATTAGGTAGCTCATTAGAAATAACCATTTTAGACTGCAACGGAGTAGCAGTTGGTTTGCAATCCAACATATCAAACTCAGATAACAAATCAAGACAATAATTTATTTGGTTAAGACAAATTCCTTTATCAGTGTCAATAACCTCAATTCCAAGAAAGTATTTCAGTTTGCCCAAAGTCCTTAATCATGAACTTAGTTTTTAAAAACACTTGATGTTTTCAATTTCAGTAAGACTATTATCACTTATGTTAATATCATCTATATAGACAAGTATTGTAGGATACTCACAATCATAACATGTATGGTTTCTTGTGGTTATGGATAGAATTAAGAAGAAAGAAACTAGAGAGATGTGGAAACCTATAAGGGGGGTTGAATAGTTTTACGTCCTTTTAAAAGTTTATTATCAAAATATTTTGTAGGTTATTAAAAACTTTCGATTCGATCTCAAGTGAATTCAAATGACAACCAATATAAGCAATTCTAATCAAGTAATGAAAGTATTGAAATGTAATGAAGAAAAGATAGAGTTAGAAAGATCAAACCACAACACGCGAATTTATAGTGGTTCAGCTACAAGGACACCTTCCTTGCCCTACTCCACTCCCCGAGTACCACACTCGAGAGTTTTCTTCACTATGTCAACAAACTCCTTATGGTGGAGAAACCATACACACCTTGGCTTACACGAGTTAACGACACTAAGCTAAATGTCGAGTTCTAATCGTAGCTAGAACCAATCTCACGACTTCTTCAAGGCTTCACACCTTCTTCACAACTTCACAACTTCTTCAAGGCTTCACACCTTCTTCACACCTTCACAACTTCACATCTTCTTCTATGCACAACTAATTCACAACTACTAAACTACTTTACAACACACCTAGTTTCTACAATCAACAAATTTACACAACACTTTTACAAATATCTACCACAACTACAATATGAAACTAGCTATTCACAACACTACTACAATTAGATGGATGTAGAGAAGTGTTCTTCTTCTTGCACTTGAATGGATGAAGCTTTGGATCACTTGGAAACAAAGACTTATGAATTATATGATCAAAGGATTTTAGATCTAGAGATGGAGGTTGGATCAGAAAGTTTATAGTGCAAAAAGGTGAGAAAAATGTGTGAAATGATCCAATATTTATAGGGCCAGATTTTACAGTTCTGGAGCATGCCGGTCCCCTTAATCATTAAGGGGGCCGCCTAGTAAAATTAAGGGGGCCGCCCTCCTGAACGTTGGAAAAGTTTTTCTGGATAAAATTTGCCCTTTTTGATTGGAAATTTGAAATCATATCTTTGTGGTTTAATATAGCATTACCAAAAATGATTTACAAATATATATAAAATGTTTATATCATTTTATAAGATGTTATGTCTTAAGACAAACTTTCCTTTGATCATGTAATGCATAAGATGCATAGTTTATGCATACCTTAAGTGATATAAGATGTAGAGGTAAATATTTGTTACCAAATACTTGTTTACGTCTTAATCTTGACTTAATTTGATTTGAGTTTTGTGATTATCAAAACATAGGTTTATTGAGAGATATTAATAACCTTTTCAAACATTATTTATATCAACAATCTCCCCCTTTTTGATGATTACAAAACTTAAACTCATTAACTCAAAAGTTAATTTTTAAACAAGTATTTTAGTGAGTTTATATTTACTTCTCCCCCTTTTTGTAGAATCAAAAAGGTTATGCCGACAATTTTCAAACGTTAAAAATTGACGGGAAGATATCTCCCCCTTGATGTGTACTCCCCCTCGTTTGGGGGCACCAAGAGAACGAGCTATGGAATGCTTTGCAAAAAAAAATATTAGAAGCACAAGTATATGCATGCAAACATGTATAAGGTGATTAGAAAAAAAAAATAAAGCATGTTTGAAAGAAAGCATTCATATTAAATAATAGGTTGTGTCAAGACACAACATACAAGAAGCAATTTGGATTACAAGTAGAAAAGCTAGTTCACAAACTAACAACAAGGAAAATACATCATCATGGCAAGAGTACATGGTCTTCATAGAGCTTGCAAGCAAAAGGATGGTAGAGGCTTTATTTATTAAGCATATCAAATGCTTAATTAGGAGAGCATGATGGTGATGATGGAGGAATGGGTGAGAATTGTGGTGGAGGAATGATTGGAGAGGATGGTGGAGTTGGTGGTGGTGGTGGGTTGGTAAGCAAATGTTCAATATATGAAAACATATATTGAATTTCATCTCTAAGGCCAAAGATGACCGTGCGGTTATGGATGCAACAAAGACAAGTATCCCCATGGGATTCAAGTAGCCTCCAAGGCACGGGATTGGCAAAGAATGGTGGTGTGATTGGTGGAGATGAGAGATGAGCATCAAGTGGTGTTATTGGTGAAAGTGAGATGGTAAGATGGGTGGACATGGGTTCTTGTGTAGGAAGTGGTGATGATACTTGTGGTGACAAGTGTGAGTTGATGTAGTCATTGATTGATGAGGTTGAGGGTATGGAGGATGAGGAAGTTCCATTAGTGGAAGGTGTTTTAGATGGTGCATTGGGTGCACTTGGGGATGAGCATTTGGGTGGAGGTGATGGTGTTTTGTTGTCTTCATTTGTTAAGTCAATGAAGAGTTGTTTTGGGGGGATGACCACAAGTTTTTGTTTCTTGGAGGCTTTGGAGTGTGAGGTGCTTGGTGGAGTCATGATGATCTAGATGGAGAATGATGAGATGAAGAATGGTGATTGTGGAGGGAATTTATAGTATGGAAATGGTTGATTAAGGTATGTATTTGAAATGGTTGAATGAGATTCTAAAATCAGTTGGGTTAAAATGGGAAATAGTAGCTGAAACTAGAGAAAGGGTTCACAAGATGCAAAAGAAAACAGTGAATCCAGTTCCAGATGGCCGGTCCCCTTAATTGTATGCCGGGCCCTTTAATAATTAAGGGGACCGCCTAGGGAATTAAGGGGGCCGCCCATCTGGTGTTTCCCCAGACGACCAGAAACCCAAAATTTGCAGAATTTGGTGATTTTTCAAGTGTGTTTTCCCAGCAAGCTCTATTAGATGTATATACTCTAGGAATGATGATATATAAACATATATATAAAACCAAATTTCATGCAAATAAACATATTATAATCCATTTTGAAAATAAGCATGGCATAACATTAAGATAGTAGCATGATAACAATTAAAGTCTAAACATCATTCAAGAGATAAACAACAAATAACACAAGTATTTCCGAATAAATCGGACAAATGACAAGTCATACAAATGTCTAATATAACCAAATCATAACAAGTAGCAATATGTCAATATCTCCTACTTCTTCTTCTTTCCAAGCATCTTCCTAAACATCTTCCCAACGGATTTGAAACCCCCTCGAAGTTCTTCATGCATTTGTTGTTGACGATTGATGATAGACGTTTGACGAGTGAAGAGAAGCTCATCGGTACGTTCATGAGGAAGAGGAATTTGATATTCGGTATCATCAATATCAGAAAGATTTTCAACAAAGGTCGTGGGGGATGGAGTACTAACACGTGAGGTGTTTTCCTCCTCATGATCATCGTCATCACGATGAGATGTAGAACTACGAGGCCTAGAATACAAAGGACCACGAGATTTTCCTTTGTCACCTTGAGCACGACGAGTACGAACACGAGTAAGTTGGTTCAAAGTAGGAAGGATATGAACGTAGTAGTCTCTTTGAAGATGTGGGTAATGTTCCATCACATAACGATAAAGTTGTGTGAGAAACATACCGTAAGGAAGATTGGCATTTGGGGTGTTCTTGGCGGACATGATTCGATGAATAAAAAGATAAGCCAAATTGTATTGCTCTTCAGCAATAATACAATAAAGCATGTGGCCAATGCTCGCCGTGACATGATCACGGTGACCACCAGTACCAAACGCATTCTCTCGAATGAGTTCTTCCCACTTCTTCATATCTTGGCTGAGCTCTTTGAGAAGGATTTGATTGGCATGAATATCGACATTCTTCGACTTGATTACTCGACTAGTCGTATGACGTTCTAGTTCAAGCATTCGACGAATGTCTTCAGGACTAGGAATCTCATAATAGTAGGGGCCATCCTGAGGACGATTTCTTTCAAGAGTGGAAAGATCCCATTCATTTGAGAAAACGGCTTGGCCGTTGTATGGGATTCGAAGAATTTGACCAAATTAAGCAAGAGTAAGAGTGATGAATTGATTTTGAATCATGAAGAAAATGAGGATATTACCATAGGGATCGGTTTGCACCGTCACTTGGCTATAGAAATCGAGGATAAAACGAGGAATGATTGGTTCGTTGATTTGGAAAAGACATTCAAAATGAATATTGGTGAACATTCGTTCGGTTTGATCATTTTCATAGAAAGATGGATCGACAATTCGTCCTTCGTGAATGTTTCTATTTTCAATAGGACGACAGAAACATGCAACTGAAGGAGAAATGCCGGGAGTAGAAGAGACATTTGGAATGTATTGTTTGGTTTTAGAGACATCACCAACCGTGGTCTTAGGCATTTTAACCTAAACAATATAACAACAAAAATAGAATTAATATAAAGACAACTATCATGCATATGTTATATATATATTTATATATTTATATGCACTATATGTGGAACAAAATTCTACTTCGACACAAAAAAAATATTCAATGAAGTAGTTTCATAATGTTCCTTTTATTTTGATTTTAAACTCGTTTAGAATGTATAATATCAAAGGGTATGATATCATAATTCATTTCGAAATAAGGCTAGATATATATTAGATTATATATCTTCCATTTCATAAGAGTTTGACACAACATAAGCTTGTTTAAAAGATTAAAATGCGAATTTTAGTTTTCAAAAATATCATTTTCGAGATAAACCAAACGCTCCCTTAACTAGATAAAAACATCCTAAAACATCAATATATATATATATATATATATATATATATATTGATTATATATCTTGATGACGTCTATTGATTCTAGTAGTATTAACAAGTTTTATGAACTAGTTTTAAGTTTCAAATAACTATATATAGTTATAGTTTGTTCATGAACCAAACGCCCATGTTGCCTTCATGAACCATTTTATAACAAATTGAAAAGTATGTTTTGATTGTTTAGAACGTTAAAACAATGTAATGTAGTAAGTTTTAAGTAGTTTTTAAGAGTTATATCAATGTGCCTCTTGAAAAATAAAATTCAACAAGGGTTTATGGGCGATTAATGATTTTGACAAAATGATATGTTATACTAAATTTGAGTTGCAATACATCATCCTAATCCTATGGGAAGCATTTGGTAGTTCAATTTCTAGCTTCTATTACACTTAAATTGGAATTAAAATAAATTTTGATAAAATGCATAATTATTGATTAGACACCAAATCGAATGAAATGTGATGAAATGCATGTTGGGAAACTTGCAAAAGATGTTGTTATATGTTTGGTTGATGTTTTCCCTTTGCGAAACAACCCCAGATTGGTGATATGGTGGAGGATTTTGATGGTTTTGGGTGTTTTGGTTCGTACTCAGCAGCAATGGGGAAGAGATAAATGAACAAATGAGGTGTTTGGGAATGGAAATAAGGTGGAAAACGTATTTGGAAGTGTCAGATGGCGGGTCCCCTTAAACATTAAAGGGACCGCCCTCGATAACAAGCCGGTCCCCTTAATCTTTAAGGGGGCCGCCTTTGAAATTTTCGAATTTTTGCGGAATTAGTTTCTGGAACAAAAATATTTATATGTATATAATTAGATTTATAATATATCAAAAATACGTAAACGTTTATTGGCACGATGATAAAATTCTTAACAATTTTTAATTATCGTTTTGATAATTAAAATATACCTTTGACAATTTTGGATAAAATGATCAAAGTGTTAAGTTGATGAAGGGTTTGAGGTGTGTTCGGGAATATGTGTATAAGTGTATATATATATTTATATATAAGTATAAGTGTGAGTGAAAGATGGGTTGATGGGTGAGGTTTGAAAGATAGTAGCGGAGATAGGATAAAGTCGGCGAGAGGAGTTTGTTTCATCCATAGTGTTCACGTGCGAAGGCGTTCTTGCATGATAAAAGTCCACTTGACTCATATCCCTTCATCATCATGAGTCTCCTAAAAGAGGACTTAATAGAATAACGCGAGGGGGGAAGGAAAGGGTTCGATAAAGAACAATTTCCTGGAGTTCTAGAAAGTCAACTAATGACGTATCTAGGTTATGTGCAAGCAATTATATATATATATATATATATATATATATATATATATATATATATATATATATATATATATATATATATATATATATATATATATATATATATATATTAGGTATTAAGAGTATATGTAAATATAAGTATATATATGATCGAACAAATAGAGAGAAAAAGGCAAGCTATATCTATGCAAACAATGTAATCAACTAAAGCATATTTATCTAAGCATGGCAATGAGTTATGAAAGAATGGCGTACCCGGTGGTCTTCAAAAAATCTTCAAAATCATCAAGATGATATATAGACTTTGAAAAAGTCTATGTTGAGAGAAACTTCAAGATTGCCTCAAGGAATGTTCATCTAGCCATTCGATCCCCATTGTCTCTTTGGTCCAAAGTTGTTTGGTCCAAACATGTTTAACATTTGACTAGGATGCATGAAAGGTGGTAGTATACCCCAAGGATTGTAGCTTTGTTGGTAGTTCCACATTTGATTACTATTGTTATTATAGTTTTGCCTATTTTGGTTTCTTCTTGGTTGAGGTGTTTTAGACCTAGGATTAGGATTATTTGATTTTCTAGGTGGTGGTGTTTTAGATCTTGTCTTAAATTTAGAAGATCCTACCTCGTTTTTCAAAGACGATTTATGAAAAGCTTTTACTTCTTCATTGTTGGCAAGAGGTATTTTTCTATCATTAATAAGTATATACTTAGGATTAGATTTTAGAGATTTTTGTTCGTTAGGTTCATTTTGGAATTTGACAATTTTAATCTCACTTGTTGAAGCTTCATTTGAGTTAAATCCTAAACCGGTTTTATCTCCGGATATTCTTTGAATACTTATTATTTTACTAAGTGAGTGACTACTATTTTCAAATTTATTAAGTTTGCGAATTTCTTCCTTAAGTATTTCGTTTTCACTTTTAAGCACTTGACATAATTTACATTCTTCAAAAATTTCTTTACCTTTTTCAAGTTGATGTATTTTAATTTTTAGTTCAAGTACTTCATTTTCCAATTGATTGTTTATGTATTTTAGTGATTTGTTTTGGCCATTACTAGTTTTCCTAATTTGCATAGCCTATTATATTCATTATCTAGATCTTTTTCATCTAGTGATAAACTTTCATCACTAAAATATTCGGTTTCGGAACGTACCTCATTTGATGTATTCGCCATAAGACACTTTTCTTCTTTTGTCGTTTCTTTCTCATCTTCATCACTATCACTTCAAGCACCTCCAACAAAAGCTCTTTTATTTTGATCTCTTGTCATCATTGGACATTTTCTGATGAGGTGATTTGGATCACCACACTTGAAACATTTTCTTTCAATCTTGTTGTTCTTGTCATCTTTACTCTTTTGAAATGTTTTCTTTTCATCATGCGGTTGTCTTACGAATCTTCCTCGCCTTTTGAAGAATTTCTTGAAATCTCTTACGGCCATGGCATATTCTTCGTCATCACTTTCGGAAGATGAGCTATCTTCGATACTAGATTCCTTTCTAGCTTTCAAGGCGATTGACTTGCTTTGCTCTCGTTTTTCTTTGACCATTTCGGAATCCTTCTTAATGATAACTTCGTAAACTTTTAGATTTCTAATTAATTCATCAAGTTGCAATGTTGACAAATTCTTCGATTCTTCAATAGCCGTCACTTTAGCTCGCCATTTTGGATGAAGAGCCCTAAGAAACTTCCTAACAAAATTCTTACTAGAAAAATTCTCATCAAGTGCTTTTAAACTTGTGATGATAGTGTTAAATCTAGCAAAAGCATTGTCAATTGATTCCTCTTCCGGAATCGTGAATAGCTCATATTGTTGAACAAGTAGATCTATCTTATTATCTTTGACTTGACTATTACCTTGGTGAGCTATTAGTAAAGAGTTCCAAATTTCTTTTGCGGTTTCACACATAAAGATCCTTTCGTACTCTTTACGTGGTAGCGCATTATAAATAACCATTTTTGCTTCATTATTTTTAGCAAGTTTTCTTTTTAAATCATCATTTTGTTTTTCAAAAGGTACGATTTCATCTTTCTTAGTTTCGGGGTTATTTTGAATAGGTAAAAAATCACCATTAGTAATAACATGCCAAAGATCTAGATCTTTTCACTTCACATAAGTTTCGAATCGATTTTTCCAAAATAAAAATCCAACTTTCAAATAGTGGTGGTCTTTGCATAGATTGCCCTTCTAAATATTTTTCAGATTCCATAGATCATTACAAGTTTTAAAATACAATATATTTTAAAGATCTTGCTAGACGTGGCTCCTGATACCAATTGTGGAAAACTAGAAGGGGGGTTGAATAGTTTTACGTCCTTTTAAAAGTTTATTATCAAAATATTTTGTAGGTTATTAAAAACTTTCCATTCGATCTCAAGTGAATTCAAATGACAACCAATATAAGCAATTCTAATCAAGTAATGAAAGTATTGAAATGTAATGAAGAAAAGATAGAGTTAGAAAGATCAAACCACAACACGCGAATTTATAGTGGTTCAACTACAAGGACACCTTCCTTGCCCTACTCCACTCCCCGAGTACCACACTCGAGAGTTTTCTTCACTATGTCAACAAACTCCTTATGGTGGAGAAACCTTACACACCTTGGCTTACACGAGTTAACGACACTAAGCTAAATGTCGAGTTCTAATCGTAGCTAGAACCAATCTCACGACTTCTTCAAGGCTTCACACCTTCTTCACAACTTCTTCAAGGCTTCACACCTTCTTCACACCTTCACAACTTCACACCTTCTTCTATGCACAACTAATTCACAACTACTAAACTACTTTACAACACACCTAGTTTCTACAATCAACAAATTTACACAACACTTTTACAAATATCTACCACAACTACAATATGAAACTAGCTATTCACAACACTACTACAATTAGATGGATGTAGAGAAGTGTTCTTCTTCTTACACTTGAATGGATGAAGCTTTGGATCACTTGGAAACAAAGACTTATGAATTATATGATCAAAGGATTTTAGATCTAGAGATGGAGGTTGGATCAGAAAGTTTATAGTGCAAAAAGGTGAGAAAAATGTGTGAAATGATCCAATATTTATAGGGCCATATTTTACTGTTCTGGAGCATGCCGGTCCCCTTAATTAGGGGCCGGTCCCCTTAATCATTAGGGGGGCCGCCTAGTAAAATTAAGGGGGCCGCCCTCCTGAACGTTGGAAAAGTTTTTCTGGATAAAATTTGCCCTTTTTGGTTGGAAATTTGAAATCATATCTTTGTGGTTTAATATAGCATTACCAAAAATGATTTACAAATATATATATATAATGTTTATATCATTTTATAAGATGTTATGTCTTAAGACAAAATTTCCTTTGATCATGTAATGCATAAGATGCTTAGTTTATGCATACCTTATGTGATATAAGATGTAGAGGTAAATATTTGTTACCAAATACTTGTTTACGTCTTAATCTTGACTTAATTTGATTTGAGTTTTGTGATTATCAAAACATAGGTTTATTGAGAGATATTAATAACCTTTTCAAACATTATTTATATTAACAAGAGATGTTAGAGAGAGAAAGTAAGTTGGGTACCTTGAGAGAAAAACATGAAATATTAGATTGCAAATGAAGGTCCAACCCTCTCCCTTGGTGGGAGAGGGATATTTATACAAAGAAAGAAAACGCCCACAACCGGGCTGTGGATTAGGCATACATTGGGTAAATACCCGTCCTTCTTCCAAGGTGTTACTTAAACTAAAACTAACTTAATAATAACCTAACTACGAGCTAACTTAATGCTATTACAACATTTAGGTGACCGAGTCTTTTATAGGAATATTTGTATTCCTAACAATCTCCCCCTAAGCGAGGTCACCTTTGGAAATTAAGCTCTTTGTTCTTCAAGCATTCTTTAGATCTTGTTGCTCGTAGGATCTGATTCTTCACTTTCACCACACTTTGTACGTCACGCAATGATCTTGTGATTTGTGATTCCTTTGGAATGTGTGATCTTTGAGCTTCTTCGAGATCATCAGCCACAGTAAATCTCCAAGCTCATCCTTAGTCGTATTGCCTACATGTGATGTAGTGACATTAGGACCGTCATGCTCACACCCTTCTGTATTAGGAGACTTTTCATCAGAGTTGCGGAAACGTTGTTGGTAGTCTCTTTAACTTTCATGATCATCAATGACAGCGCATAGGATGTATGAGCATGAGGCATGGATTGACCCGATTCAGCTGGAAATAGGAACCATCAACACCATCTTTATATGTGTCCCTGAAATAAAACAGTTAACAATAAAGATAGAAAACGAATATGGCTTTGTCATTCATTCTGCAAGGACAGACTACCCTCCGGTTTTGTGAAAACCGACCTGTGATCAGGTAGAGTCTCTTTTAAAGAAGACTCTCCTCGACAGGAATTTCCAACTTGTAGCAATGAATTTTCCAAAGAATCCACTTCAGAATCTTCATACTAAGTATGTTCTCATACCGGAACGTCTCAAAGCAGACAGCACGATAGAGTGAATCGGTGAATTGATATTCACGGATTGATGAGAAATTGATTTATAGAAATCACTCGCATGTCATATGATAAACAATTTTGAGACACGACGAGAGTTTTATACTTTGAATCACATTTCCATCAAAAATACTTTTGTTTGAAAGATTTTACACAATCAATGTGCTCGAAAATTAGTTTGTGAGCACATTGAAAGGTTTTTGCAAAAGTATCCGTCAATCCATTTCCTGGAACAAGTTTGATTCAATGTTGAATCGCACCATCGTTGCTTTCCAGTTGTCACTTGATCAATGATCCAAGATGGATCTCACATGTCACCTACCAAGAGCTTGAATGATGTTCGCTCTAGAAGGATTTCCATCTTCATCGTGAATATTTTCATATCACTTGGATGTTCTGGCAATACCACAAGGATAATGCGTATGACTCTAAATATTTTATCTTATTTTCCACATTGTGTGAAACAATAAGTATATTTGGAAGTGTGTCCTATTGAGATTTATGGATGATCTCTTGGCTCTAGACTCAATAGTGCGTTTTGATCCGCTCCTGGAGACTGGGGAGGCGTCTTCCATTTAGGTATCAACATAGCTCGCAATGAGCGGTCGATACATTGCACAGGGTTCCCCGTGAGAATGAAACAAGCTCTTTTAAAAGAGCTTGAGTGGTTGGGAAGTTTAGTGCAGTACGTCACTGGGTCCATGAAGTCTTGTCTTCAATACCAGTGTTACCTTAGTAACCACTAGTAGCATATGAAGTTGAACCCGGTTTCTGCCCTAAGGTTGAATATTTGGAGGGCCATTTCTTTTCACCCTTTTCACATTTCATTTCTTTTTCATTCTTCAACCCCTTCAGTGCTTACCGAGACTTCATCACTAGAACCTTGTTGGGTTTGTTCCAGTCCTAGCTCTATCTCAGTCCGCACTCTTCCCTTTATCACTTTTCTCCTTTTTTTAATCATTCCTAAGGACTTCTAATCTATCTATGGATTGTCCCTGGGAAGATCCTTCCGGTTCTGGTGGATCATGGGAGCTCATACCTAACCTTAACCATCCTTATAACTCCATGCATAAAGATAAATGGTCGGTCTTTGGTATTACTTCCACAAACGCGTTTTGCTCCTCCTCAATATGTACATCGATATACGAAAGAGTTTACACATATGTGGAAGCCTATTATTGAGTCCAAAAGATCACATTTGATTATCAGATTTCATATTTAAATCACATTCTCTCCCCTGATCAAAAATTTCAAATCTTTTGAGATTTTGGATCTCAATTTATTTAAATAAGTTAGAAAGCGTTTGGGAGAGAAATGCGGCCAGTTTTACTATTTTCTGATAAAAGGAACCTTTTTCTTGCTCCCCCTCAATCAGTGAGGAAGGTTGTTATGTGTCAGATTTGACGAGTTTACACAAGATTTGAAGTTTTAACAAAAGCTCTTTGAAAATTTCTCATTCTGACACATAACCATTACAAAGTGTATTATTGCAAGGTTTTTGTACAAAGTGTGGAGAGTTTTGATGATACATAAAATTTTGAGAAATCACTCTCCCACTCAATCAATGACGGATGTTAAAACTTAAATAAGTGATCTCATTGACTGAGTGAAAAAATTTATCAAAACTTGAGTTCAAATTTATTTTCAAACAAAATCTCATGGTACCACCAAGTGTTGCACAAATACTTTCCGGAAAAATCATAGAAGGGAAAGTATTGGCGATAAAAAGAAGATTTCTCTTTTTTATCAAGAAATAATGCACTGAAGCGTATATTAGATCGAGGAAACATGGATATAAAGTAATCCATGCCCAGGTGAACTTCACCCGGTAAAGGAACAACCGTCTTTTTGGCGACGTGTTTTCCCCATTTTGAAAAACGGGTTGCTATCTAAAGTAATAGCAAGCCATAATTTTGAAGTCCGGGTTACAGCCTGAAATGATTGCAAGCCATATTTAAGAATGTTTTGAGAAACGACATGTTTTAGGAAAACTTTATTTGAAAAAGAAAAAAAAAAAAACTGTTGCTCAAGCATATGTATGATTCTGTGTCATTATTGAATGACATTTCTAGAAACGTACATAATATTGATTACACAAGAGACATGTCGTGAGAAGAATATTTTTGTATTTTCTACCTTTTTGATTTTTATGGGTTTTTGTAGGTTAAATATTTTTCTATTTACAATTATGGAAAATAAAAAAATATGTACAAAGTGGATTAGTGCACGCTTGGTTTTAAAGAATGGTTTAGTGATGCACTTTCCTTACATTGAATTCCAACGAGGATTGAAAACCGATGTTTCATTTAGACATAACACTCGTGGAATCCATGGAGATTTAAAACTCTTTTTCCATTTTGAAGTTGATTGAGAAACCCGGTGCTTCTCTCGGAGTTTTAAAATCTGAAGAAAAGATTTCCATCTAAAGTTGAACCACATGGGTTCCTTTTGAAGATTTGTATAAGTAATATATAAAAATCTTTCGGCATTTGAGATTAAGAAAGCAAAGTCATTTTTATAATACATCGAAAGCATTTTAGATTTTGAAAATTTGACAGAATTTGAACGACTTTGCTTTGGTCTCTACACTTGTTTTACCGGAGTAAAATGACAGTGCAAAGATTTTGAAAAGCTTGTTTCTCAACATTTGAATCTTGTTTCAAGCTTGGCCTTTTGACACATTTAGCCCCTTTGACCTCTCTCATCCTTCTCATGAAAATATTTACTTGATTTTACATTTTGCAAAACGCTCATGAGAGATTGGTGCATCAGAAATCAAACTAAAGTATGCAACTACATGAACAATACGGTTGAACAATTTTCTCCTCCTCAAAACATGTTTCATACTAAACATTTTGGCAATAGTTGAACTTTTGACGAAACATATCTTGACTTCAAATACGATGACATGTACTTGCTCACAGAAAATGCATCAGGCACAACCAAGCATACAGGAGAATCAAAAACTCATTCTAAATCTTCCTAAGTGCACAGAATATCACAGATTAATTCATTCTTTCACTCGAGATTTTTCGATTATCATCATGGTTTAGGATTATGTATTGAGACTTTACATGCATACTAGTGTCATGATGCATGAATAATGTACAAGCAAACACCATAGTAGTAGTAGCAAAGACATTGACATCTTAAACCCTAAGTCACTTGATTTCAAACCTATGTTGTTTCTAATCGAGCAAACACCCAATCAAGAATTCTTTAGTGTTCTCTAAGGCTATATGAACTAATTAATTAGACTCAAACACATCAAAGGGAAACGCTTCAATCGATAGTTACATAAACCCTAGTATCTAATAATGCCCTTTTGATTGGTGTTATCATTTGAAACATTTTATGGAATGATTAGTCAACAACCATGAAGAAATTAGAATCTCACAATAATCGAGGATAATAAGAAACTTGTTAGTCTGAATCATTGAGATTTTCAACTATGTGTGAACTTTTGAGAACATTTTTAATCTAAATGATGAAGAAACAATTTTCCATGAAGAATTATAATAAGGTGTGCAAACTTCATGATGTTGTGAAAATTTTTCTCCCCCTCAAAACATGTTCCATTTTGACAATGCAAAGAGAATTAGTTTTAATGGAGGAATATAGTTTTGAAGGTAAGAAGTTTGCACACGAAGAAAGAAGATTCTTTTTGTAGTTTTTGAAAATTTTGTATTTATTTTTTTTTGTTTGTGAAAAAAAATATTTACAAAAAAATTTGGTTAAAGATATGTATAAATTATAGTATTCAATTTAAAAAGATATTGACTTGAATACCAGAAAGAGGATATCGTTTAGCACTTTGTAGAAATATGTAGTCAACATCTCTTAAACTTTTACCACCAAAGCATTCGAGGCTCACGAATAGTCATCTGAACGTTTGCCTTCTCATTGTGATACTTTGGTAGCTTCCCCCCAAACCGATAATCATCTTCATGAGACCACTTCCCCCAAGTAGTTGAAGTGATGCAAAAAGTATCATTGTATGATGCTCGAAAACCCCGAAGTAACAAGGTGAACCACGGATCATCTCTGCAGTAATCAATCCCGGAATGTATGATGAAGCCCGATCACATGACCCTGTTGTACGTCCCCGATGTACACATTACTTTATGGTTTTGAGCAGTTGTCTATTTGGGGGAATAAGATATCAACATCTTCATTTCACCAAATGATTTCCAGTTAACTTACACATACCAACTCAATCCATATTGTATGCATGTATCCAACACAAAAAGAAACCGATGACACCAAAGTAACAGGTTGAAGCACTGACCCTCTCTGCGGATATCAATTCCGGAGTAAGTGATTAAGCCCGGTCATGTGAACCTGTTGTACTCCCCTGATGTACACTTATCTCTCCCCTGATGGTTGCGATCTCATCTGAATCATCATACCATTGTGTACATGAAGCATTAACCAGAAGCACTTTACCATAAACCATATCAGCTCGTATGAAGACGTCGATAAGCAATATCATCTCATACTCCAAATGTCCTTCTCATAGTTCTTCACACTGAAAGCTGAACTAATACATACCACAAGTATCAGAAGACAACTTCCCCCACGTAGTTGGAATGATACACCAAACGCCACGAGTTAAGACACTGGTTATCTCTGCGGTTATGACATTTGTCTTCCCGGCATAACTTCAATTAAAACGAAGTATTAAGTTCATCATGTGTACTCGTTATACATTTAGATGTATGTCTCCTTCCCCCTTACTGGTTTGGATACCTCAGAATCAGCAACACATTTTACGAACATCTACTATAAATTTTATGAGAAGAACAACATTTGTTTAGATGTATCATGCGAGAATCAACTGCTACAGAAACACACTCGAATTGGGTTATTACTCCCTCCCAATTAGTAAGCCCTTTAATTAACTTGCTCCCCCTCAACTTACGACCCGTTTAATATAACCTTGATGCTTGTTGAAGAGGTATCTCTTAATTCTGCCCAAATTGTCTTCAGTCTCTAATCTTGTCATCCACAACGTTAAATGGATCATAGACTGATAATCTGATGCTTCTTCATGGGTTTGTTTGGGGAACGTCATGTTGAAATTTTCAACTCACCTAGAATGCTTCCAGTTCTTCGATAAAAGCCCCGATGTACACATTTCTCCCTCCATGATGGTGACGATCACTCGGAATCATCATTACTATGTGTACATAAACATATCAACTGGAAGCAACATACAATTCAATACCCCATGAGTAGATGTCGATAACAATTCTCTTCAACAATTTTCTGCAGATCAACCCCTAATTAAACCTCTTTTCACTTCCACTAGCTAATAGTAAATAACCATGTATTGGAGAAAACCCGATATACCAAATTTGAAACTGAAGTGGAGTTCCCCGCTCTTGTGTCTTAAGCTTGCACTAATGCTGGAAGAACGGTGTATAGAATTTATGCTCCAAGCAAATCTCTAAGTACTCACTACCCAACCAAAGCATGAGACATTACCACCTCTTGCGATTATCTACAACGACATCAGCGTGTGACACTGAGTACTATATCGTAACTCCTTAAAGTGATAGTTAACCAGGTCTTCAACCATCCACCTCGACTGCTGGTAACTAGATAAACCAAGTCTTCAACTTAAAACTCAAGCACGAGCAAGTTAACGTTGAAACTCATTCATCCAACCAACCCCGACTTCAAGATAAACTAAGATCACGCCTTTGTGAAAGTCAACTTCAATCTCAAATATGTGATACCCAATCAACTATGTAGTCCCAATTAGTCTTCCTAAGTTAGTGGAACATTAGGTGTTGGAGGAGAGGAGAGTCATTTCACGCATCAATCAACATGTATTTTATTCGCACTTCTCCCCCTCAAATATTGCATATGTGGATGCAATTTTTGATTAAACAAGTGAATAGAAATACATGTAGTTTATTCACACTTCTCCCCCTCAAAAATTGCTTAAGAGGTTGATCCACTGTTCACACATCTCCCCCTCAAAAATTGCATTTGAAGATGCCATTTTGAACGAGTGAATAATAGTCTAACAAAAGTAATCCACTTGATGACCGAGCGAGCGTGGAACAAAATATGAAGTTTGTTGATGAGAATGGTCAAAAGCAAGAACATTTCACTACCACAGAAGATAAAGCGCACTCAAGCGTACACTTTCCTTTTCTTTGATGAACGGGGCCTGAAGTGTTGTCAACAGTCACCATAATGATGAAGTTGAGGACCGAGGCTTGAACTGATGTGTTCAAATGTCATTATGATGAAGAACGAGGCCTGAATTGATGTATTCAGACGTCATAATCATTTGCATCAAAGTTGAGCTTCATTAACCCCTGATTGATGAGATATCATTCTTTTCGGCAGCCAAACTCTGAGTCTTTCCTTAATAGGATTGAACGATGTACCTGCACTTAAGTAAAGACTACCTGCACTGACATTGAGAGTTTGTTTGCATTTATATGGGTTAGTGAAATCAACATCTATTCCATTTGGGGTTCCACTATCAACCTTGGTTTTGCAATCAGTGAGCATCTTTCTCATAGGTATCCATCTAAGACCAACAATCTTAAAAATTCTACCCGTCAGTAACCACCTAAGGCAATTTCTAGGAGTGTTTGGTTTCTCATGTAAAGTGGAAGTCTTGTTTAGAGAAGACCTTTGTCCTAAAACAATCTGCCTGCCAGGTTTCTGAATATAACACTTTGATTCTAAGGGCTTGTTGTAGTTTCTAGTCTTAGATGGTAGAACCTTATCAAAAGTATTCACTTCCTTCGGGAATTTTGTAGCACAAGTATCATGATTTGCCTTAAAAACACATTTTAAACAAGATGAGCACACAAAGTGTTTGGATTCAGAAAAAGATCTAGGCTTCTTAGAGTGATCTGCTACGGGAATCGCCTTAATCGACACACAACTACTCTTAGAAACAGGAAAATTCATAGTCTTTTCATATGTGTTCTTCTCAGTATCCTCTAGGTTGTGATTATGAACATTGTTTTTATGTCGAACATGTTCCATTGTTGTCACAAATGACACGCGCTTTGGACTATTCCTAGAGGCACTAGAGGCACAAATATGATGTGGTTTTGCAACAACACATTCCTTTTCCTTAGGTTTAGACTGTGAAGTGACTAGTTTTGTCAAAACTTGTATCTCGTCAACTTGGGAGGCAAACCGCAATTTTGAAAATTTTGGTCGTTCAGATCTAAACGCAGTCGGTTGCCTAACAACACTTTGTTTCCTAAGAGGTTGTGAAGGTGGTTTTCCCAAGATTGATGGTTTTGCAAACTTAGTGTTTAATTGAGGCAAAAGCAGTCAACCTAAATTGACCAAAGGAATGGTCTATAGCACCCCCAACCCGGAAATACGGCAGCTGACATGCTAGGGGCGCTACGCGAATCGAAACCAGGCATCTTTATAGCAAACGACCACAACACGGGACGTTTAAAAATGCCTCAAAACATATCATTCGTTTTACAAACCATTTTAGAGTACATAGACTCTTTAACAAAATAGCAGCGGAATAAAAATAAAGATTGCAGCGGAAAATGACAAAGTTTAGCAGCGGAAATCCAAATGTAATAGTAGAAATACAAAGTTTAGTAGCGGAAAGTAAATAAGTTTAGCAGCGGAAAACATTTTAAAACACCAAGGTTTTACGAATGACATGATAAATAAAAAGTAGTAGTAATAGATAAGTTGCCTTGACAGAAAACTTCCTTCATCCAGCCACTCCACCATGCCCAAAATCATAATGCTCCACAATTTAATTAGTAGTAGTACCTGAGAAACACATGCTTAAAAGTCAACACAAAGGTTGAGTGTAATCCATAGGTTTAAAGTAATAAAGTTGAGCACAAGGGTTTTAATCATACGATATAAGCAACAAATGCAAATACCAGGGTAACCAAGATAACACCCAATATGTAGAGGCAACACGTGCATACATATGGTTGATGATACTAAGCTCATGACACACAAGACGTTAACCAAACCAATCAACAGTATGTTGTACTGAAATAAATAATCAACCGCGGAATTTCATAATAATTAATGCCCCTAAGGCCGGGTACTTGCCAAATTACCCGGCAAAAACGACAAATAGTACACCCGCATGTCAAGCCCTTGACAACTACGAGTGGGATGGTCAGTCCTATAGGCCTATAAACTAAGTTCGCGCTCACTCGCAAGTGACTAATGGCTCATGATCGGAGGGTCTTTCAGGCAAGATAAGCTACTTAGTACATCGTCACGAATATATATATTTGTTATCATCATCAGGATAAGCATACCAAAAATAATACTTGTGCTCAGAAAACATTTAAAGCATGTGTCTCACCCCGTGAGTTTATAAACAATTAAAAAATATTAAAAAGCGGGGTTATGAATCACACCTTAATAACAGCAGCAGGAAACGGGATATAGCAACAATCAAATATGCGTCATAGCAATAGGGACCTCAGCACAACCTAATCAATATAAAAGGCATAACTCAGAGCTAAACTCGAACATCTCAATAAACAATGTTTGAATAAAAGATTTTTTTATAAACACAATGGCATTTGAAAGGAAAATAGATTTTAAAAGTCTCGCGTGGGTGACGAGAAGGAAAGATAGAAAGAATATGTCGTCGAGAGCGCACGTCAATTCGAGAACGTCAAAAGTAGACAAAAGAATAGCTCAAAGAAAGAAATCGAAATGAAATGAATGCTTATATAAATAAACAAATAATATACTAAAATAAACTAATTTCGGCTATTTTAACCATTTTTCCCAAAACGAAACGTTGAAAACAATTTAGTTAAAAGGGTTTTTCAAAATATAATATAATCTTTTAACTTTAAAAGTTTATAAAAGATTTTACGAAATTTCGGCATGACCTGCCCGTTTATACAACGTTTCCCGAGTCAACGACTATTTGTTTTTAAATAATAAAATCATATAAATAAGTAATTATGCTTGGATATATCATTCGCGTAGTCCTTTAGTTGTTTAGTTTTATTGACCATTTTGTATTGTTCGGGTTCCAGGTATGTTAAGATCTTTACGGGCCTAACGTACCCTACCGTCTCGTGTACCAAAGGGTCCATAACATCCAAATAACCAAGGCCGTAAATCCAATACGTCCAATACAAGCTCACAATACAACAATACGGAAACAAAGTCTGATAACCAAATCCCTTAACTATATCCAACGTATTTTATAGTTTCATAATTATTAATCTGTTTCATTTAAATTTAGCCGAAACAAGTTCTAAAATATATAACAACTACAAATAACAATGATGAGTGCTCAAACACTCATCATTTTTGATATATTTAAACTGCCAAAACGCACAAAAACAATCAAAAAGATATCAAAATACTTAAATTATCCCAGGGATTGTGTTTTATGTGTTTTAAATGCAAAATGTGCAAAAACAAAGGAAAATCGATCAAAGTTTGCAATATTGGCAGTTTCAGTCCCCCAAGTTTCAAAACTTGTCAATTTTAATCCCTATGCATTTATTTTGAAAGGAAAAGCCAACCCAAGGTTTTAAAAGTAAAAAATCATAAAAATTACACTTGGGTAACAAGTTTTCCAAAATTACAAGTTTAGTCCCTGAAAATCCAAAAATGGCAAAATAGGTCCCTGGGAAATTTTGAAATTTGAAAAATGGAAAAATGGTTTTGGAACTTTTGAATCATAACATGTTTGGTCCTTGGAAACAATTGGGAAAATTACACTTTTAGTCCCTTGGTTTGTCAAATTGCAAGAATGGTCCCTATGGTTATAAACTACACAACCGGACCCTTTTTATTCTACAAAACCAAGCCCTCCCAAACCCAATCCAAAGCTGATCCAATTCCATCCCCTAAGCCCAGTCCACCCGGCCCATTTTCAAACTAATAACCGACGGGGTCAAACGGTCAACGAAGACCTTTGACCCGTCTTCTTCCCCAACCATGAAGCGCAAAACCAGGGAGACAATCCCCCCCTCCTCACCTTTTTCACCAAATCTCCCCCACAATTAATACTCCCCACCTAACAAATCCACCACAATAAATTGCCTCACCAACACCCACCAGTACCACTAAAAATTGCCCCGTACCTCTTTTGGCGCCAAAATGGTAATCAACAGCTCAGATCGATTTCAAAGTAATTGAACGCATGGGATTTGGTCAATAGGTCAACAAGAGCCATGTGGGACATCCAGAATTCAAATTAGAGCCATGTGGGAAGTCCTAGGGTTTATTTTTGCCTCGTTATATATTGTAGCTCATGTTTGAGCATTGTAGTGTGTAATCTTTTAGTTTTTATGTATTTTCAGTTTATTTTTAATGTATTGTAACCTTTTTTATCAATGAAAGTCTGTTTTAAAGTTTAAGTCTTATTTTCACTTTTCAAGTTCCATTTCAAATTTGCAAGTTCCAATCAAAGCTTCTAATGTGTGTTTAATCTATTCATAAGCTCTCACAAACTCAGATAATAAGGTTTTATAAGCTTTCTAAGTTTGTGTGAACATCCTAAAATCAGTTTTCAATAATTACTAAAAAATTAAGAAAAATCAAAAATAAATCAAAATATGGTGATCATTGACTGAATAAGCTTGGAGCACAGTTTATTAAGGATGGCTGTGGGCTAGGTACCTCATGGGAGGGCATTAGGATTGGTTCATTTGATCTTTGTTACTTGGCAGCTTGGATTGGAAGGCTTATGTAAGCCTTACTTTTGATTTTTACTCTCTCAAGTAGGTTAGTTGTTTGTTACTGTCTAATTTACTTAATTATTGCTTAACATAGTAGTTGTATGCAGTAGATTGTGTTGTACACTTGTTTGAATCAAGTTTTTATCATAGACTGTTTTTAGAGGAGTGTTTGGTTGGTGTCTATTTGTACCATTCTATTTGTATAATTGTGCATCTCTGTGTGTCATTCAGTCATTTGGGTGTAAGAAAGATCAGGGAAGCCATTTACTTGTTCAAAAACATTGCAAAAGTCAAAATTACTAAGAAGTGATCACCATAGTTAACTGTGGTGAGTTTTCAAGTCCAAATCCATCAAACCATTTCACAAGTTGGATTTTTTACTTAAGTTAGCTTTCATACAGCTTATCATATCATTTTAAGTCATTAAATCAACTATCAAAGTTCCCAAAAGTCAAAACTTAAGTTTTCCTCAAAAGTCAAAAATACATATCTCAGATTTTTGCAAAACTTGGGAGAATTTATCTGATTTTTGTGTTTGGACTTAAGGTCTGAAATTTGTTGTGGAATAACTCTACCAGTAGAATTTGTGATTTCTAAGTTTGTTATATTTTTGTGATTTTTTCTTAATGACCAAAATGGCCTTTGAACTGACCTGTAGGGCAAAGTAGTTGCCCTGTCTCAGCAGACCTCAGCTCACCCATCACCTTTGGTGGTGGATTGTGGCTGACCCAGTGGGTCCCACACCTCCAACTTGGCATCATTCAACCCCCCTCCTACCAAGGACTTAGGGTTGACCAGTTGTTTGACCTGTAGACCAGTGGACCCCACTTAGTTTGGTATCAAAAGTCTGTCCCCAGACTGCCTCAGAACCAAATAAGCCAAGTGCTTATTTTGGTGTTGTAGCTTATTTAAACAGCTTATTTGTGTGTTGCTTGTTTAAACTTGTTCATTGTACTTATTTATATCTGTTTTTACCAAAGTGGACCCCACATTAGCTCATTTGAGCTTATTTCCACTTCTGGTCAATAAAAGTCAACTGTTGAGGTTTTAAGCACTTGAAGTGCTTATTTCCTTGACCTCAGTCAATCTCACTTCACAAAAGTTGTCTAAAAACTTGTAATAAGCAGTTTGGAAAAAGAAAATCTCAAATAAGCCCAACTTAATAGAAGTGATAGCTTCTATTTAAGCCATTTGGCTTATTCATCAGCTTATTTATAAGCAATTTCCATTTTTACAATTTTCCTAGGCTTCTGGTGTGTAAAAACAATTTCTGTAATTTTTTCAGATTTTTCTTTTATCATTTAGTATTTTTCTTAATTAAAAATAGTTTTTAGTAATTATTAAATAGTTAATAATTAATAATAATTAATTAGTAAATCAGAAAAATATAAATTAAATTTTAAAATTAGTTTTTAGTTATTTTTAATTTTTCCAAATTTTATTTTCACTTTTCTAGTGTATTTTAATAATTAATAAGAATTTAGGTTATTAAAAAGTAATTAATAATTAATTAATAATTAGTAATAATTAATTAAATAGTCTTAAAAATATATTTTCATTTCTAAAATTAGTTTTATAGTATTTTAGATTTTTCTAAGTTTAATTTTTATTTTTCCAAGTTAATTTCATAATTATTTATAATTTAGGTTAATTTAGTTAATTAAAAGTAATTAGAAAATTAGTATTTAATTAATAGTAATTATTAAATTAGTGTTCAAATTAGTTTTAAATTTTCAAAAATTTTCTCTCATCATTAGGTTTGTAAAAAGTAAATTTTCATACCAGTAGCCTTTCCAGATCACCGTATTCACATTTTTGTACGTTTGTCCACGTCTTCGGCAAACGTACGGTTTTAAGTTTTAGGTGATTTCTTCTCGATCTCAATTCCAGTAACCATTAACATAGCTTTCCTAAGCTATTTTTGTTAATAATCACCAAATAATTATCACAACAAACCCTTCCTGTGAATAAACACCCGATCACAAAGCACGCTATAGTTACATTTCACACCTCAACGGGATTTAACGACCCGGTGATACCTTATATTACCCGGAGTATTGATCTAGGCTATTTGACTTTGTTGACCATTCTTTGGTCAATAAAAGTTGGTGGTTTAGCATCAATCAATTTTTGGCGCCGCTGCCGGGGAGGTGTGCGCGTTTCTGTAGTGTCTTTCGAGATTAGTGTTATCTCACCTCACTCACTGTACAAATACCATCACTTGTGAATATTTTCAAAATCAAAACACATAAAAAAGTCATTGACACTTTTCGTAAAGTGTTAAAACACAAAAAAAAAGTAAAAAACAACAAAACATATCGTAACGTTTTCTGATTCGGTTTTCTTTTAAGGTGATTCTTAAAGAGAAACGATTCTGGATTACGGGACGATAACAAAAATATTGTCCAAAAAGTTTTTATCCCTAGTGCATGCGCACTCGTTCTTCAAGGTCCACTAGCCCATTACGTGAGCTTGTCCGGAAACCTCAAAGACCTCGTAGACGTTCTGCACCAACAGTCGGATCTGAGATCCGAGCTGTTCCATCTTCAGCTGTCATCATGGCGGCTGAACCCACTATGAATGAGCTTCTCCAAGCACCCGTCGAGGGTTACGGAGATGCTATCGTTGTTCCGGCAATCATGGCCGATAATTTTGAGCTTAAAACAAGGTTGATAAACCTGGCCACATCACGTCAATTCTACGGTTATGAGAGGGACGATCCTCAAGATCACATTCGATGGTTCAATAAAATCACATACACCATCAAATGCAAAGATGTCCCCTGTGAAGCAATCAAACTTCTTCTCTTCCCATTCTCCCTGGAGGGACAAGCCCGGATTTGGCTTGAAAAACAACCTCCACGATCTATTGAGACATGGGAAGATCTTGTGAAAAAGTTTGTAAATGAATTCTTTCCTCCTTCCAAAACCACGAGTCTCAAGAATGAGATCATGAAATTCACGCAGAAATTTGATGAATCCTTTAGTGAGGCATGGGATCGTTACAAGGAATTGCTCCGAAAATGCCCTCACCACGGTTTCTCCGATCTCATGCAACTTGATACTTTCTACAATGGTGTAAGCCAATCCGATCAAGACTCTCTAAATGCCTCCGCTGGAGGTAACTTCTTGAATCGCACAACAAAGGATGCTTTAGCGATCATTGAGAATAAATCTAAGGTCCGCATTCCCCGAAGCAAATCGGTTGTTTCCCAAAGGGATGTTGTTCCTTCTACCTCATCGCCCGTGGCTCAGTCTAGCACCGATGCTAGACTTGACAAACTCACGGAAGCAATTCATGCATTGGTTATCACCAAAAGACAGAAAATTTCTTCTCCTCGTTCTTCTCCACAAGCTGAAGTCAAAAAGATAGAAGTTTGTGTCACTTGTGGTGGTCCACATTCATATTACAATTGCACTGCCACCGAAGGCAATCCATTCGAAGTAAATGCAATAGCCGGCAATTCCAACCAAGGAGGTAACCAATACCGTCCTCAAGTGGAACCAAATTACCGGGCTAGCAACCAGGGTGGACCACCCGGGTTTCCTCAAAATCCAAATAGGTTTAATCCTAATCCACCAAGGGGGCCTAATATGCAAAATCAAAATCCTGCCCCCGTCAATCAGTACCCACCCCAAAGGGTAATCAAGGGTATTCAGCTCCAAATTATCAAGATCCCCTCCCAAACGAGCTCAATAACTACATCAAAGTTAATGAGACCAAAATGAGGGCAATGCAAAATCAAATCTCAAATTTGAAGAATGATTTCCAATCATCAATAGCCAAACAGGGTCAAGAGCTGAAGAGTGAGTTGATGGTGACAAACAACAAAATTGATCAATCTCAAAGCAAGATTGAGAATATGCTTGCCAGTTTTATGAATCATCTCACTCCACCCTCTACATCAGGAGGTCTCCCGGCTAATACAGTTGTTAACCCCAAGGGTGAACTCAAAGCTATTACTACACGCAGTGGTAAAGCTTATGAAGAGCCGCCAGTTCCTCCTATTCCTCCTCCTCTTTATTCCGAGGAAGTAGAAATTGAGCCTGAGGCAACCACGGACAAGGTGCAATCTACTAGCCCACGAAGTACCGCACACGTCCACCCTCAGGTTGTTCCAGAAATTGTACCAAAATCTGGACTTGTACCAAAACCGGGAGTTGTATTTGAACCATCAACAACTCCTGGAGAGAACCCTAAATCCAAACCTTCACTACCATACCCGTCACGACTTAATGAGCAAAAGCTCCGCGAAAAGGCTAGTCACCAAATGGATAAGTTTTATCGAATCTTTCAAGATTTGCATTTCGACGTTAGCCTTGCGGATGCTATCATCCTGATGCCCAAATTCGCATCGATGATCAAGAACTTGTTAAGCAACAAGGAAAAATTGTACGAAATAGCAAAGACTCCATTGAACGAAAACTGCTCAGCAGTTATCTTAAAGAAGCTTCCTAAGAAGCTTGGAGACCCTGGGAGATTTCTCATTCCATGTGTTTTCCCTGGGATGGTTGAATGCTTCACCTTAGCCGATCTTGGCGCTAGCATCAACCTGATGCCTTACTCAGTGTGGGAGAAACTCTCTCTTCCTCAACTTACTCCTACGTGCATGACTCTCGAGCCTGCCGACCGTTCAATCTCTCATCCTCTCGGCATTGCTGAAGACGTATTCGTGAAAGTAGGAAAGTTCCATTTCCCCGCTGACTTCATTTTTGTTAAGTTCGATGCTGACCCACGAGTTCCTCTCATTCTTGGGAGAGGATTCTTAAGGACGGGTCGTGCATTAATTGATGTGCACGAAGAGGAAATAACTCTTCGTGTTGGTAATGAAGCTTTAACCTTTAACCCCGATCAAACTTCGAGGTACTCCTCTAATTATGACGCCGAAACGGTTAACCGAATTGATGTCAATGATGTTGCGTCTGAGGAGTACGCTCAGGAGGTTTTAGGTTTTGTCAATGATTCTCCGAGTGAAAACTTCACTCCATCTTCTCACCCCATTATTGCCAATTCTTCTCCTTCCCTCACTCCGTTTGAGGGAAGTGACTTCATCTTAGAAGAAATTGAGGCCTATCTCAACAGTGATTCGATTCCCGATGGAATTGATAACCATAAGATTGACCTCGAGGGGGATATTCTCACGCTTGAAAAGTTATTAAACGAAGATCCCTCTCCTCTTCCTGTTCTACCACAAACACTCCATAAGGAGGAAGTCAAAAATGTTGAGAAAACTGATGACTTTCCCGTGGTTGAACTTAAGGACTTGCCGCCTCATCTTGAATATGCATTTCTGGAGGGTGATGATAAATTGCCCGTCATTATTGCTAAAGACTTAAGTGTTGAGGAAAAGGCTGCTCTTATACAGGTTTTGAAGTCTCATAAACGAGCAATTGCTTGGCGTCTCTCCGACATCAAGGGCATCGACCCTGAGTTTTGTACTCACAAGATATTAATGGAGGATGACTTCAAACCTGCGGTCCAACATCAAAGAAGGGTGAATCCAAAAATTCACGAGGTTATCAAACAAGAGGTTTTAAAACTCCTTGATGCCGGATTGATTTACCCTATCTCGGAAAGGCCTTGGGTCAGCCCAGTTCATTGTGTTCCAAAAAAGGGTGGCATTACGGTTGTAACAAACGAGGAAAATGAGTTAATTCCAACTCGTTTGGTTACGGGTTGGCGCGTCTGCATTGATTATCGAAAATTGAATGACGCCACCCATAAGGATCATTTTCCTCTGCCCTTTATGGATCAGATGCTCGAGAAATTAGCGGGGAATGAGTACTATTGCTTCCTCGATGGTTTCTCGGGTTACTTTCAGATTCCCATTGACCCGCAAGACCAAGAAAAGACCACTTTTACGTTCCCCTATGGAACTTTCACATATAAACGTATGCCATTTGGCCTATGTAATGCTCCAGGCACGTTTCAAAGATGTATGATGGCCATTTTTCTGACATGATCGGGAAAAGTATGGAGGTCTTGATGAACGATTTTTCGGACATTGGGAGTTCGTTCCAATCATGTCTCTCCCATTTAGACAGCATGCTAAAACGTTGTGAAGACACAAAGTTATGTCTAAATTGGGAGAAGAGTCACTTTATGGTCAAAGAGGGCATTGTCCTCGGCCATAAAATTTCAAAAAACGGGATGGAGGTTGACAGAGCCAAAGTGGACGTCATTGCAAAATTGCCTCATCCCACGGCTGTGAAAGGTGTTAGGAGCTTTTTGGGTCACGCCGGTTTCTATCGTAGGTTTATTCAAGATTTTTCTAAAATCGCCCGGCCTATGACCCATCTCCTCGAGAAGGATGCTCCTTTTATCTTCTCCTCTGAGTGCATCGAAGCCTTTGAAATATTAAAGAAAAGGCTTACCGAGGCACCGATTCTTGTTGCCCCCGATTGGGACTTGCCCTTCGAGCTCATGTGTGATGCTAGTGATTATGCTATAGGGGCAGTCTTGGGGCAACGCAAAACAAAACATTTTCAGCCTATACACTATGCCAGCAAGACTATGACCGAGGCTCAAAGTCATTACACCACCACTGAAAAAGAATTATTAGCTGTGGTGTATGCTTTTGAAAAATTCCGGCCATACTTGATTCTGACTAAAAGCATAGTGTATACGGATCATTCGGCTTTGAAGTATCTATTTGCAAAACAAGATGCAAAGCCGAGACTCCTCCGATGGGTTCTCCTCCTTCAGGAATTTGATATCATCATTCGTGATAAAAAAGGAGCTGAGAACCTAGCTGCTGATCATCTCTCCCGTCTTGAAAACCCTCACCAAAATGCTTTCGAGAAAAAGGAAATAAATGAAACATTTCCTCTCGAAACCCTCAATGTGGTTTCATTTCGTGGAGACTCGATTACCCCATGGTTTGCCGACTTTGCAAACTATCTTGCGGGTAACTTCATTGTGAAAGGGATGTCGTCCCAACAAAAAAATAAATTTTTCAAAGATGTAAAACATTACTTTTGGGACGACCCCTACTTGTTCAAGATATGCGCGGATCAAGTCATCCGACGGTATGTGTATGGTCAGGAAGCCACTGAAATTTTAAAGGCTTGCCATGCATGTCCCACGGGGGGCCACCACAATCCCAACTACACCGCCAAAAAGGTGTTTGATTCCGGCTTTTATTGGCCCTCGATCTACAAGGATGCCCAAGATTTGGTCAAGTCATGTGACGCTTGTCAACGTCACGGGAATATTTCACAAAAGAATGAAATGCCTCAGAATGCAATTCAAGTTTGTGAAATCTTTGATATCTGGGGCATCGACTTTATGGGGCCATTTACATCCTCTCACGGCAACAAATACATACTCGTAGCAGTTGGCTACTTGTCAAAATGGGATGAAGCGAAAGCTTTACCCACAAATGATGCCCGAGTAGTTGTGAAATTTTTAAAAGCTCTTTTTGCCCGATTCGGAACTCCACGTGCTATTATTAGTGATCGTGGTACGCCCTTCTGTAATGACAAATTCGACAAAGTCATGCAAAAGTATGGTGTAACTCACCGTCTTTCCACTGCGTACCACCCTCAAACAAGTGGACAAGTCGAAGTTTCCAATCGGGGCATTAAAAGAATATTGGAAAGAACTGTAGGTGAGAATCGTGCATCGTGGTCGGACAAATTAGATGATGCACTTTGGGCTTTCCGTACGGCTTACAAAACACCCATTGGGTGTACGCCTTATAAACTTGTGTACGGGAAAGCGTGCCATCTTCCGATCGAGCTTGAGCATAAAGCCTATTGGGCCCTCAAGCATCCCAATTTTGACCTCAGAACGGCGGGTGATCACAGAAAAGTTCAACTAAATGAATTAAACAAACTTCGTGATCAAGCTTACGAGAACTCTTTGATCTACAAAGAAAAGATAAAGAAGATTCATGACTCAAAATTCAAAAACCGCGTTTTTAACGTTGGTGATCGAGTCCTTCTTTTCAACTCTAGACTCAAGATCTTCTCGGGAAAGCTCAAAACCCGATGGACTGGTCCATTCACTATCACAAAAGTTTATCCTTATGGTACCGTCGAATTATCTCAAAATGACGGTCCTAACTTCAAAGTGAATGGACATCGTTTAAATCACTACTTTGGAGAGGACATACCATCCATGGTTGTCCCGGATCTCCAAACTTTCCCCAAGGACAATTGAATTCGGGGATCGAGTCAAGCTAGCGACTCGATGAACAAAAATTAGCACAATACGGGTTTTCACCCGTATCTCTGATTCTTTCGATTTTCTACCACCGAGTGTGGGGGAATAGCCAACCCAACGCTGTTTGAAAAAATGTATATATGTATATAAGTTCAAAAAAAAAAAAAAAAAAAAAAAAAAAGGTTATATATATATAGAAATAAAGTGAAAATTGGTATTTCCGCAGTTAGATTCGAATCTTGGCTTTTTACGTTCAAAGAATCGGCATAATAGCCGGGACTTTGAATATTGAGGACAATATTCATTTCTAAGTGTGGGGGGGAAATTCTAACGAATTTTATCAAAATATCTTCAAGTACCCCCGTTTTTGAAAAATTTTCAAAATTTTTCACTTTATTTCAAAATTTTTGTGGTAATCAGTCCGCCAGGTCTAACCGACAAAGGGATTGGCTAATCCAGGAGCAAACGGCTCTTGGTAAAGATAAACCAAATCCGTTGGCGGCTTGCAATTTGCCCAAAATTGTATGGTTCCTCAGCTCCCCATATCCCATAAAGTGAATGAGTTGGCTAGCCCGCAAGATTATGGCTTGTGGTAAAGGCAGTGGAAAATCCATAATTGGTAATCAGCTCACCAAGATGTTGACTAGGTCCATCAAGATGCTGGCTAGTCCAGGAGCAAACGGCTCTTGGTAAAGACTAAACAAATCCGTTGAAAGCTGGTGGTTTGCTCAAAATCACACGGTTATCAGGTGTGCCACAGTTCTTACACCTGGCTACTCCAGAAGTGATGGATTTTGGTAAAGAGTTTTTCAAATCCATCAAGTTTTCTAAAAAGATTGCTAGGGACTAGCAATAGTTTAGTGTGGGGGATTGATGAGTGCTCAAACACTCATCGTTTTTGATATATTTAAACTGCCAAAACGCACAAAAACAATCAAAAAGATATCAAAATACTTAAATTATCCCAGGGATTGTGTTTTATGTGTTTTAAATGCAAAATGTGCAAAAACAAAGGAAAACCGATCAAAGTTTGCAATATTGGCAGTTTCAGTCCCCCAAGTTTCAAAACTTGTCAATTTTAGTCCCTATGCATTTATTTTGGAAGGAAAAGCCAACCCAAGGTTTTAAAAGTCAAAAATCATAAAAATTACACTTGGGTAACAAGTTTTCCAAAATTACAAGTTTAGTCCCTGAAAATCCAAAAATGGCAAAATAGGTCCCTGGGAAATTTTGAAATTTGAAAAATGGAAAAATGGTTTTGGAACTTTTGAATCATAACATGTTTGGTCCTTGGAAACAATGGGGAAAATTACACTTTTAGTGCCTTGGTTTGTCAAATTGCAAGAATGGTCCCTATGGTTATAAACTACACAACCGGACCCTTTTTATTCTACAAAACCAAGCCCTCCCAAACCCAATCCAAAGCTGATCCAATTCCATCCCCTAAGCCCAGTCCACCCGGCCCATTTTCAAACTAATAACCCACGGGTTCAAACGGTCAACGAAGACCTTTGACCCGTCTTCTTCCCCAACCATGAAGCGCAAAACCAGGGAGACAATCCCCCCCCCCTCCTCACCTTTTTCACCAAATCTCCCCCATAATTAATACTCCCCACCTAACAAACCCACCACAATAAATTGCCTCACCAACACCCACCAGTACCACTAAAAATTGCCCCGTACCTCTTTTGGCGCCAAAATGGTAATCAACAGCTCAGATCGATTTCAAAACAATTGAACGCATGGGATTTGGTCAATAGGTCAACAAGAGCCATGTGGGACATCCAGAATTCAAATTAGAGCCATGTGGGAAGTCCTATGGTTTATTTTTGCCTCGTTATATATTGTAGCTCATGTTTGAGCATTGTAGTGTGTAATCTTTTAGTTTTTATGTATTTTCAGTTTATTTTTAATGTATTGTAACCTTTTTTTATCAATGAAAGTCTGTTTTAAAGTTTAAGTCTTATTTTCGCTTTTCAAGTTCCATTTCAAATTTGCAAGTTCCAATCAAAGCTTCTAATGTGTGTTTAATCTATTCATAAGCTCTCACAAACTTAGATAATAAGGTTTTATAAGCTTTCTAAGTTTGTGTGAACATCCTAAAATCAGTTTTCAATAATTACTAAAAAATTAAGAAAAATCAAAAATAAATCAAAATATGGTGATCATTGACTGAATAAGCTTGGAGCACAGTTTATTAAGGATGGCTGTGGGCTAGGTACCTCATGGGAGGGCATTAGGATTGGTTCATTTGATCTTTGTTACTTGGCAGCTTGGATTGGAAGGCTTATGTAAGCCTTACTTTTGATTTTTACTCTCTCAAGTAGTTTAGTTGTTTGTTACTGTCTAATTTACTTAATTATTGCTTAACATAGTAGTTGTATGCAGTAGATTGTGTTGTACACTTGTTTGAATCAAGTTTTTATCATAGACTGTTTTTAGAGGAGTGTTTGGTTGGTGTCTGTTTGTACCATTCTATTTGTATAATTGTGCATCTCTATGTGTCATTCAGTCATTTGGGTGTAAGAAAGATCAGGGAAGCCATTTACTTGTTCAAAAACATTGCAAAAGTCAAAATCACTAAGAAGTGATCACCACAGTTAACTGTGGTGAGTTTTCAAGTCCAAATCCATCAAACCATTTCACAAGTTGGATTTTTTACTTAAGTTAGCTTTCATACAGCTTATCATAGCATTTTAAGTCATTAAATCAGCTATCAAAGTTCCCAAAAGTCAAAACTTGAGTTTTCCTCAAAAGTCAAAAATACATATCTCAGATTTTTGCAAAACTTGGGAGAATTTATCTGATTTTTGTGTTTGGACTTAAGGTCTGAAATTTGTTGTGGAATAACTCTACTAGTAGAATTTGTGATTTCTAAGTTTGTTATATTTTTGTGATTTTTTCTTAATGTCCAAAATGGCCTTTGAACTGACCTGCAGGGCAAAGTAGTTGCCCTGTCTCAGCAGACCTCAGCTCACCCATCACCTTTGGTGGTGGATTGTGGCTGACCCAGTGGGTCCCACACCTCCAACTTGGCATCATTCAACCCCCCTCCTATCAAGGACTTAGGGTTGACCAGTTGTTTGACCTGTAGACCAGTGGACCCCACTTAGTTTGGCATCAAAAGTCTGTCCCCAGACTGCCTCAGAACCAAATAAGCCAAGTGCTTATTTTGGTGTTGTAGCTTATTTAAACAACTTATTTGTGTGCTACTTGTTTAAACTTGTTCATTGTACATATTTGTATCTGTTTTCACCAAAGTGGACCCCACATTAGCTCATTTGAGCTTATTTCCACTTCTGGTCAATAAAAGTCAACTGTTGAGGTTTTAAGCACTTGAAGTGCTTATTTCCTTGACCTCAGTCAATCTCACTTCACAAAAGTTGTCTAAAAACTTGTAATAAGCAGTTTGGAAAAAGAAAATCTCAAATAAGCCCAACTTAATAGAAGTGATAGCTTCTATTTAAGCCATTTGGCTTATTCATCAGCTTATTTATAAGCAATTTCCATTTTTACAATTTTCCTAGGCTTCTGGTGTGTAAAAACAATTTCTGTAATTTTTTCAGATTTTTCTTTTATCATTTAGTATTTTTCTTAATTAAAAATAGTTTTTAGTAATTATTAAATAGTTAATAATTAATAATAATTAATTAGTAAATCAGAAAAATATAAATTAAAATTTAAAATTAGTTTTTAATTATTTTTAATTTTTCCAAATTTTATTTTCACTTTTCTAGTGTATTTTAATAATTAATTAGAATTTAGGTTATTAAAAAGTAATTAATAATTAATTAATAATTAGTAATAATTAATTAAATAGTCTTAAAAATATATTTTCATTTCTAAAATTAGTTTTATAGTATTTTAGATTTTTCTAAGTTTAATTTTTATTTTTCCAAGTTATTTCATAATTATTTATAATTTAGGTTAATTTAGTTAATTAAAAGTAATTAGAAAATTAGTATTTAATTAATAGTAATTATTAAATTAGTGTGAAAATTAGTTTTAAATTTTCAAAAATTTTCTCTCATCATTAGGTTTGTAAAAAGTAAATTTTCATACCATTAGCCTTTCCAGATCACCGTATTCACATTTTTGTACGTTTGTCCACGTCTTCGGCAAACGTACGGTTTTAAGTTTTAGGTGATTTCTTCTCGATCTCAATTCCAGTAACCATTCACATAGCTTTCCTAAGCTATTTTTGTTAATAATCACCAAATAATTATCACAACAAACCCTTTCTGTGAATAAACACCCGATCACAAAGCACGCTATAGTTACATTTCACACCTCAATGGGATTTAACGACCCGGTGATACCTTATATTACCCGGAGTATTGATCTAGGCTATTTGACTTTGTTGACTATTCTTTGGTCAATATAAGTTGGTGGTTTAGCGTCAATCAAACAACGACAATCAACAAATAATACGAAAATTAACCAAGTCACACCGGGTCGACCCGGTGTTGACCAGTCAACCGTCGGTCATAGGAGGGGCCCACATGAGTTAAAACATCATTTATAATCCCAATATTCAATAAATAATTAATAAAACAAAAATATATATATATATATATATATATATATATATATATATATATATATATATATAGATCGATATATATAAAAAAAATAAATAATATATGAAATTTTTATAAAAATATTTTAGGATGAAAACTAAAAATATATATTATTTTTAAAAGTATTTTCGGAATAAAAATAAATAAATAATAAATTTTATAAAATAATATTTTTAATAAAATATTTTTGGTAAATAAATAAAAATATATAAAAATTTATATTAATTTTCGGACTTAAATAAAATATTTTTGGAATTATTATTTTTAATAAATAAAAATACGAAAATGGTATTAATAATATTTTTAATGTTTTTAAATAAATAAAATGAAATAAATATGAAAAATAAATAAAATAAATAAATAAAGGTGTGTTTGGGTGTTTTACCGAGCAAGAAAATAAGGAAAAAGTAGTGGGAATGTGGTGGTGTCTCGTGGTGGTGACGGTGGTGGTATGGTGGTGCGGCGGTGAAGGTTGTTTGGGGGTGTTCGGGATGGTTTTAAATTAAACGGTTTGTACTTTTGGAACGAGCACGTCCCGATCTACAAGATGGTGAAAGAAAATATTTTTGGCCGGAAAATTTTCCGGTGACCGGAATAGTACGCCGGAGCGGCGGCGGGTGGTGGTGGTTGGCTGCCGACCGGAAAAGAAAGAAAGAAGAGAGAAGGAGGAGAGAATTTTTAGAGAGAGAGAGAGAGAGTGTGTGTTTTTATGTGAAAAAGTGAAGAAAAATGTGGGGTGTGGGGTATTTATATGGGAAAATAAGTGTAGGGTGGGTTTTGATATTATTGAAAGTGTAGGGATAAGGGAAGGGTGATAGTCTAAGGACTAATATCGCCAATGTAGCAAACTTATTACGATAAACGCTTCGGGGCTCATTCGACATAGCAAACGGACTCGAAAAATTACAAAACTTGCGCCATTGTTCACGAAATAATTCTTCTAATAAAATCAAGCATAAACTTTAGAGTTTTTCCAAAACTCAAAAATAATTCAAATAAATTGGCAAATGCAATAAGTTCGAGAGTTCTAGGTTGTGCTGAGTCAATCAACGAATATATTTCTCGTTACCAATATATCTCACGTTTCCCAAGCCCAATTAATCACAAATAAAAGTTTTAATGTGTCTCAGGTACGAAAATAAATATTTTGGCTAGAAATGAGTTTAGCAAAAGTACCGGGGGTTACATCACATACATCTTATTTAGAAATCCTTCCCGGATTTAGTTTCGAGTTGCCAGTCCCGGTTTTGAAAAGATTTGGGTAATTGCGTTTAAACTCGTCCTCACGTTCTCAGGTATACTCCGGTCCTCTCTTGGAATTCCATCGAACCTTCACAAGAGGTATACGACTCTTCTTCAATCGCTTAACTTCGCGATCCAAAATCTCAACAGGCTCCTCAACAAAGTGCAATTGCTCATCAATCTCAATCTCCTCAAGCGGAATTACAGCGGTCTCATCGGTCAAACACTTCTTCAAATTCGACACGTGGAAAGTAGGGTGAACTCTACTGAGCTCCGGTGGCAATTCTAGCTTATATGCCACAGGACCAATCCTCTTCACAATCTTAAATGGTCCAATATAACGGGGATTCTACTTTCCTCTCTTACCAAACCTGATCACACCTTTCCAAGGCGATACTTTCAACATAACCCTATCTCCTACTTGAAATTCCAGGGGTTTACGCCTCACATCTGTGTAACTCTTCTGTCGGTCACGAGCAACTTTCAATCTGTCTTTAATCTGAGCAATCTACTCGGTCGTTTCACGAACTAAATTTGGTCCAATAAGTTGGGCTTCTCCTACTTCATCCCAACAACTTTCTCCTTCTTAAGTTCTCCTCTTCTCGCGACTTCCTCTTGTGCTTGCAGAATCTGAGCGGGTAAATTCGAGTTAATCGTCAAGACTAAAGCTCGAACGCGTAACGGTTTCAAACGTTCCTTGCGACTCAAAGCATCAGCCACAACGTTTGCCTTTCCTGGGTGGTATTGTATCTCGTAATCGTAATCGCTCAACGTCTCCAACCATCTTCGTTGTCGCATATTCAACTCCTTCTGATCCAAAATATACTGCAAACTCTTGTGATCGGTAAAGACAACACACTTGGTACCATATAGGTAATGTCTCCACAACTTGAGGGCAAAAACCACGGCTCCTAACTCCAAATCATGAGTGGTATACTTCTCTTCATGAGTCTTAAGCTGTCGGGAAGCATATGCCATAACCTTCCCTCGTTGCATCAAAACTGCTCCTAACCCTTGATACGAGGCATCACAATAAACCACAAAATCTTCTACTCCATCTGGCAAAGCCAATATCGGTGCACTACAAAGCTTCTGCTTCAAAGTCTGAAAGGCCTTCTCTTCTTCTTCTCCCCATTCATACTTCTTATCCTTGTGAGTCAATGCAGTTAACGGTTTAGATATCTTGGAGAATCCCTCGATGAATCTCCTGTAATATCCAGCCAATCCTAGAAATTGACGAATTTCTGTGGCATTAACCGGCGTTGACCATTTCTCAATCACCTCAATCTTAGCGGGATCCACATGTAATCCTTCACTATCAATTACATGACTCAAAAATTGAACTTTCCGAATCCAAAACTCACACTTAGAGAACTTAGCGTACAACTGCTCGTCCTTGAGCAACTTAAGTATCGTAGCCAAATGCTGTTTATGCTCTTCTTCGCTCTTTGAGTAGATCAGAATATCGTCGATAAAGACTATCATGAACTTATCTAGATAAGGCTTGCACACTCGGTTTATGAGGTCCATGAACACTGCAGGCGCATTGGTCAATCCAAATGGCATAACTTGGAACTCATAATGACCATACTGGGTCCTAAATGCCATCTTGGGAATATCCTCTTCCCGAACCCTGAGTTGGTGATAACCAGACCTCAAATCAATCTTAGAGTAATAACTCGATCCTTGCAACTGATCAAACAAATCATCAATCCTCGGTAACGGGTAGCGGTTCTTCACAGTTAACTTATTCAATCCTCGGTAGTCGATGCACATCCTAAACGATCCATCCTTCTTCTTCACAAACAATACTGGAGCTCCCCAGAGCGAAGAACTCGGTCGAATAAATCCTTTATCCAACAACTCTTACAATTGCTTAGATAACTCCTCCATTTCCGATGGCGCTAAATGATACGGTGCACGTGCAACAGGTGCAGCTCCTGGAACTAAATCGATGCGAAACTCCACTTGTCGGGATGGCGGAAGTCCCGACAAATCTTCAGGAAACTCACGCACCACAGGAACATCCTCGAGTCGCTTCTCTCCTGACTCCTTCTTAGCCACGTGTGCTAAGAATGCGTGACATCCTTTCTCAAGATATTTCATGGTTTTAATACATGATATGATATTCAGGCGAGTTCCACTCCTATCACCTCGAACAATCAAAATCTCATCATTGAGAGGGATATGAACAACTTGTTCTCCACAAAGAATGCTCGCTCGATTCTTGGATAACCAATCCATTCCAACTATCACATCAAAGCTTCCGAGCTCGATGGGCATCAAATCAATACTAAACGGGTGATCTAAAAGATTAAGGGTACAACCACGGATCACGGTGCGGGTATCTACTAGGTTACCATCAGCTAACTCAATACTATAGCTAACGTCTAATAGAGTAAGGGTAAGTCGAAGTAACGGCGAAATCTTCGAAGACACAAAACTCATATCGACACCTGAATCAAACAAAACTTTAACACGAAGGTTGTTGAGTAGAAACGTACCAGTGACAACATTCGGATCTTGCTGTGGCTCTCCATTTCCCATCACATACACTCTTCCTCGAGCACCTACATTTCCTTGTCCAGCATTCTTCGGGCAGTGATTCCTATAGTGTCCACGCTCTCCACATCCGTAACACGTAACCACTGGCTGGGCACCTACTCCTGTCGTCACAACTTTGCTCTTACAAAACCTCGCAATATGACCAATTCTTTGACACTTCGTACATCTCACAGTACATGGTCCAGTATGATGCTGGTGACACTTCCCACAAAGAGTTTGTTGTCCAACATTGACTCCTCCTTGTGCTGCCACAAAAGCCTTAACAGTCTCCTGTCTCCTATTCTGCTGGTGATGGTGATTGTTGTTACGATACTGATTGTTGTTGTAACGGTTGTTGGGGTTGTTATAGTTGTTGTTCCTTCTGTTATCCTCCCATTTTCTCTTGTTGTCAAAGTGATTACTCTTCTGAACAGCACCATGCTTAGTCACCTGATCCATAAGGCGTTCAGCCATGCTAATAGTGTCATCTAAAGTCTCAGCATTGTACGACGTCACATTTCCTTGAATACTCGTAGGCAATCCACCGATAAACTTCTCTAGCAACTTCTCATTATCGGGCACCATGTGAGCACAAAACACCTTCAACTCTTGGAAACGTCGCACATAAGTAGCAAGATCAGAACCCTTCACAGCCAAATAATAAAACTCAGTATCCAACTTCCTCAAATCACTACGAGAACAATACTTCTTAACCATAGCTTTCTTGAAATCTTCCCACGAAGTACTATAAGCTTCCTCCATTCCCTTTTCCTGAACATAAGCATTCCACCAAGACAAGGCATGCTCCAACAATGTGCCTGTCGCATACTTCACCCTGTTGTTCTCAGTACAATTGCTCCTATGGAACACTGATTCCACTTTCTAAAACCATTGAGTCAATCCAACAGCTCCTTCAGTTCCCTTGAAGGTAATGGGCTTACAATCCATAAATTCCTTAAAAGTGCAGAAATGGTTGTTGGGAACCGCTTGAGCTCTAGCCGGTCCAACATTCTGAGGAACACCTGCTTGCCTAGCAAGCGCTGTAGCAACACCCTCATCAATCAACTGCTGAATCGCAGCAGGGGTCATCTTCTTAGGAGGCATAATTCTATCAATCAATACAAAGTACAACACTTGTAAGTATTAGATTAATGTGTCAGAATTATCGCACAAGATAAAACATCATCACATGAATAGAATCATGAAATAGCATAGGTCAATATCAATAATAGTACATCACCATAATACATCATAGATTTCATACTTGACATTGGTCTTACAAGATATGCAAAACAAGTACAAGTTTCAAATAAAATCTTCCAACTGAAATATTCAGTTTACATATACTAGGTAAACTACTATTAAGATACTATACTATAAATGATCCAATCACTGATCTCCCAAGCGACCACCATACATAGTCATCACATCAATGCCATCAAAGGACCTAAGGCGGGTCATCCTCTCTGCATAGGCCTGTCTCTGCATCTCATGCAACTCACTCCATAACTCGCTGATACTAGTACGATAATGTCGACTATCAATGTCCAAGAACACCTCCTTCATGGTCAACTTGTCAACCACCTCCTCCATCTCAACCATCTTCCTATCTAGCGAATCCATACGCTCCTGAAACGCAACACTCATCCGTCCTAACGAACTCAACCTCTCCTCTTGCTTCTGAAGCTCCATATACATCTCTCCTGCGGCTCTCCTATCATCCTGAACTTCCCTCTTCAATCCTGCAACCTCGGACTGCCTGTTACTCATACGCCTAGTGATACTCTTATGACTATTCTTACACCACACTATATCCTGCCTCAAACGACTCATAGCAGCTCTAAGCTCTGACGGAGTAACACGGACTGCTGCCGACGACTCACCAATCTCATGCGTAGGAGGAACCTCGGCCTCGAGCGCATATCCTAATGCCTCAGACGTATCTGACTCATACGTCACATCCGACACAGCAGGCGAAGGCGGCGGGGGAACATCCTGATCCTCCTCCATAAACTCATCATCACTAACATCCATCTCCTCCTCTTCGTCATCCTCAATATCAACATCATCCCCTAAATCTAACTCATCATCTAACCCAACATCAACATCCAACCCAACATCAACATCCAACTCAACATCATCTCCCAAGGGCAATGGGTCAACAACTGGTGGGACAGGAACCTGATCACGGGGAACTGGGACAGACATGATACTCTACAAGAGTATAAGAAAAACATAAAAATACTAGCCAAATTTTCGCGGAAAACCATTTTATAAGCCAAAGCATGATAGTGGAAAAAGTTCAAACCAATCTCAATGTAAAAACATATATATAAGTAAAGTTGAAAGAAATACCAGGGCGCGAAGTGGCATGGAAGGCTGTCAGCTTTCTGTCTAAAAATGTTTTGACTCCAGGAAAAAGTTTATAGTCGAGTGCGAGCTCGTTCTCTATAAACGATGGCTCTGATACCATTCTGTAGCACCCCCCAACCCGGAAATACGGTAGCTGACATGCTGGGGGCACTACGCGAATCGAAACAACGCATCTTTATAGCAAACGACCACAACACGGGACGTTTAAAAATGCCTCAAAACATATCATTCGTTTTACAAACCATTTTAGAGTACATAGACTCTTTAACAAAATAGCAGCGGAATAAAAATAATGATTGCAACGGAAAATGACAAAGTTTAGCAGCGGAAATCCAAATGTAATAGTAGAAATACAAAGTTTAGCAGCGGAAAGTAAATAAGTTTAGCAGCGGAAAACATTTTAAAACACCAAGGTTTTACGAATGACATGATAAATAAAAAGTAGTAGTAATAGATAAGCTGCCTTGACAGAAAACTTCCTTCATCCAGCCACTCCACCACGCCCAAAATCATAATGCTCCACAATTTAATTAGTAGTAGTACCTGAGAAACACATGCTTAAAAGTCAACACAAAGGTTGAGTGTAATCCATAGGTTTAAAGTAATAAAGTTGAGCACAAGGGTTTTAATCATACGATATAAGCAACAAATGCAAATACCAGGGTAACCAAGATAACACCCAATATGTAGAGGCAACACGTGCATACATATGGTTGATGATACTAAGCTCATGACACACAAGACGTTAACCAAACCAATCAACAGTACGCTATACTGAAATAAATAATCAACTGCGGAATTTCATCGCCCTTGACAACTACGAGTGGGATGGTCAGTCCTATAGGCCTATAAACTAAGTTCGCGCTCACTCGCAAGTGACTAATGGCTCATGATCGGAGGGTCTTTCAGGCAAGATAAGCTACTTAGTACATCGTCAGGAATATATATATTTGTTATCATCATCAGGATAAGCATACCAAAAATAATACTTGTGCTCAGAAAACATTTAAAGCATGTGTCTCACCCCGTGAGTTTATTAACAACTAAAAAATATTAAAAAGCGGGGCTATGAATCACACCTTAATAACAGCAGCAGGAAACGAGATATAGCAACAATCAAATATGCGTCACAGCAATAGGGACCTCAGCACAACCTAATCAATATAAAAGGCATAACTCAGAACTAAACTTGAACATCTCAACAAACAATGCTTGAATAAAAGATTTTTTTTAAACACAATGGCATTTGAAAGGAAAATAGATTTTAAAAGTCTCGCGTGGGTGACGAGAAGGAAAGATAGAAAGAATATGTCGTCGAGAGCGCACGTCAATTCGAGAACGTCAAAAGTAGACAAAAGAATAGCTCAAAGAAAGAAATCGAAATGAAATGAATGCTTATATAAATAAACAAATAATATACTAAAATAAACTAATTTCGGCTATTTTAACCATTTTTCCCAGAACGAAACGTTGAAAACAATTTAGTTAAAAGGGTTTTTCAAAATATAATATAATCTTTTAACTTTAAAAGTTTATAAAAGATTTTACGAAATTTCGGCATGACCTGCCCGTTTATACAACATTTCCCGAGTCAACGACTCTTTGTTTTAAAATAATAAAATCATATAAATAAGTAATTATGCTTGGATATATCATTCGCGTAGTCCTTTAGTTTTTTAGTTTTATCGACCATTTTGTATTGTTCGGGTTCCAGGTACGTTAAGATCTTTACGGGCCTAACGTACCCTACCGTCTCGTGTACCAAAGGGTCCATAACATCCAAATAACCAAGGCCGTAAATCCAATATGTCCAATACAAGCTCACAATACAACAATACGGCAACAAAGTCCGATAATCAAATCCCTTAACTATATCCAACGTATTTTATAATTTCATAATTATTAATCCGTTTCATTTAAATTTAGCCGAAACAAGTTCTAAAATCAATAACAACTACAAATAACAACGACAATCAACAAATAATACAAAAATTAACCGAGTCACACCGGGTCGACCCGGTGTTGACCAGTCAACCGTCGGTCAAAGGAGGGGCCCACATGAATTAAAACATCATTTATAATCCCAATATTCAATAAATAATTAATAAAACAAAAATAAATATATATATATATATATATATATATATATATATATATATATACACATATATATAGATCGATATATATAAAAAAATAAATAAATAAAATATGAAATTTTTATAAAAATATTTTAGGATGAAAACTAAAAATATATATTATTTTTAAAAGTATTTTCTGAATAAAAATAAATAAATAATAAATTTTATAAAATAATATTTTTAATAAAATATTTTCGGTAAATAAATAAAAATAAATAAAAATATATAAAAATTTATATTAATTTTCGGACTTAAATAAAATATTTTTGGAATTATTATTTTTAATAAATAAAAATACAAAAATGGTATTAATAATATTTTTAATGTTTTTAAATAAATAAAATGAAATTAATATGAAAAATAAATAAAATAAATAAATAAAGGTGCGTTTGGGTGTTTTACCGAGCAAGAAAATAAGGAAAAAGTGGTGGGAAGGTGGTGGTGTCTCATGGTGGTGACGGTGGTGGTATGGTGGTGCGGCAGTGATGGTTGTTTGGGGGTGTTCGGGATGGTTTTAAATTAAACGGTTTGTACTTTTGGAACGAGCACGTCCCGATCTACAAGATGGTGAAAGAAAATATTTTTGGCCGGAAAATTTTCCGGTGACCGGAATAGTACACCGGAGCGGCGGCGGGTGGTGGTGGTTGGCTGCCAACCAGAAAAGAAAGAAAGAAAAGAGAAGGAGGAGAGAATTTTTAGAGAGAGAGAGTGTGTGTGTGTGTGTTTTTATGTGAAAAAAGTGAAGAAAAATGTGGGGTGTGGGGTATTTATATGGGAAAATAAGTGTAGGGTGGGTTTTGATATTATTGAAAGTGTAGGGATAAGGGAAGGGTGATAGTCCAAGGACTAATATCGCCAATGTAGCAAACTTATTACGATAAACGCTTCAGGGCTCATTCGACATAGCAAACGGACTCGAAAAATTACGAAACTTGCGCCATTGTTCACGAAATAATTTTTCCAATAAAATCAAGCATAAACTTTAGAGTTTTTCCAAAACTCAAAATAATACAAATAAATTGGCAAATGCAATAAGTTTGAGAGTTCTAGGTTGTGCTGAGTTAATCAAGGAATATAATTCTCGTTTCCAATATATCTCACGTTTCCCAAGCCCAATTAATCACAAATAAAAGTTTTAATGTGTCTCAGGTACGAAAATAAATATTTTGGCTAGAAATGAGTTTAGAAAAAGTACCGGGGGTTACATGGTCAACCAAGTCAAACTGCCTAGAATCAATCTTCGTGGAAGTATAGTGGTTTCCCCGGGTCGTTATGTCCCAGCCAGGTGTGATGGTATAAAAACGGGTTTGTGATCGGGTGAAGTTGGACAGGAATAGGGTTTGAGTGATTTTAATGATTACGCTACGGAAATACAAGTGAGAATGATTTAAACACACTATATTAACAATAACGTGAAACCTAGTTAACTTAAAACGTAATCTAAAAATTTTAAATTAAAGTTTGCTTATAAATAAGCAGAAAAATAAGCCAAAGGGGCTTAAATGGAAGCTATCACTTTTTTTATGTTTTGCTTTTTCTCTCTTTTACAAACTACTTTTACTAACGTAATCTAAATTTAAAAATGTAAAAGTTTATTAAATAAATCGCGAGTGCGCGAAATAAAGCGTGAATTTTATGCTACGCTAACCCTACGGATGTAAAAGTTATATTTTTACAAACCTAATACTCAAAGAAAATTTTAGAAAAAAGAAAATTATTTTTTTGACTTTTATATTATTTATTATTAATTAAAAACTAATTAAATACTAATAAAACTAATTTAAATTATAAAAATACTATATGAACAGTGAAAATTATAAAACTTTTTCTAAAAATAGTTTATACTATTAATATACTGGGAAAAATATAAAAAGTGTGGAAAGACTTGTGAATAAGCAGAAAATAAGCTTAACAGCTTATTAGGACTACTACTACTATAAATAAAAGACTTGAAAACAATAACACTAAGTATATGCTAGCCCAGATGGTGCATGTTGATGGTCTGGCGTTGACCAGGTCAACCCAAGAGGTCCAGGGTTCAATCCCTGCTTATGTCCATTTTTTGCAAAACATTTTATTTTTTACTTTTTCTTTTTGCAAAAGACTTTAACCAACAAAGTAGACAAGTTTTGTGAAGAAGCTTTTGATGAGAAGCTTTAATGAAGCTTATATCAAGCTTATACTCCAACAGTGCAGTACTTTCAAGCTAAAATGAGTTTTGAACAAGCTAAAAGTTATTCTAATGAACAAATAAGCCAAAACCAAAATGAACACAAGCAATCACAATCTCATGCAACATTTTAATAAGCTAGAATCATCATTTAAGCAACAAGAACATCAAACAACATCCAAAGATCAAACAAGCTCAGCTGTTTTTAAGTAAGAACAACAGCAGAAGCAAATGGTTCTAAACACGGCTCAAATTAAGCCACAAGATGAGCACTCTAGGGGAAACTAAAAACACAATCCTAAAGACTACCTAAGGGGGATCCTAAAGCAACAAAAATCAAGGAAATTGCTTAAGAATTGAGCAGGTTATGGCCTATAGAAAAATGGGTCAAATTTGGATTTGCTGGGTGCAGGGGGTGAAACTTGCCCTGCAGGTCTCTTTGTGGGTTTGTGGGGCCCACTAGAAAAATCACAAAAATATGATGTTTGTGGATTCCAGAAGCCAAGGTGGGAGACTACAACCCCTAAAAAGCACACGGCCTAAAACTTATCCCAAAATTATCTAAAATTCTTGCAACTTTTGGGTTTTCTGACTATGAATGCAATTTTTGACTTTTTTAGAACATGTAACTTTGACCTGGATGAATTTTATCTGACCTAAATTGAACCTAGATGAAATTATGAGATGGTATAAACACTAATTAAGCTAAATCTAACAACTCTATGCTTAATTCTAAGCTTGCACAACCCAGAAATTCCAACAGTGATGAGAATTGGGACCAAGAAGTGATTTTTGACTTTCCACTAAAAAACCTGTGTTGATTATGACTTAAATGAACTAATATGGCCTTAAGTAACTTGAATGAACTATAAGTAACAACAAATACTCACTTGAGCATAGAGATCAAGCATAATCCAAACACTGCCTTAAGTTTCAACTGATTTTGTGTTTTTGTTGTGGTCAACTGTTTTATGCTAAGAACCTGAAATAACTTTGATAAATAAGCTATGAAGACCCTAGGGAAACTAAAATGACAGATGAATAAGTACCTAGGAAGCAGAAATAAGCACAAGTGATTATAAAGGCTAAATGGACAGTGAGATGTTGAAACTTAAACCAATGAACTTTAAGCTACAAGCTAAACATATTGAGCAATCATAAACATCACTAAGCTACATTTAAATACCAATAAGCAGAAACTGAGTTAGTCAATAAGCAAAATGTGAACAAGCAGTTTTGAATAAACCAAATTGGAAACCTGACTTACAAATAAAAGCCATTGAATAATCTCCCCATTTACTTTCTGACTAACCCTATTGCTTCCATAATCTCTAAACCATGATATTCAGCCTCCTCTTCTATTCTCTTGTGATTCTTTTTATTTTTCATTTATGAGCTATTTTCTTGCATTTTTGAGAATTTTTAACTAAACTATTTTTTTTGGTTTCTGAGCTTTAAGAGAGCTTATAAATAGCTTACATAAGATAAATGAGCACTGAATATCAACTTTTAACAAAGTTTAAGCTAACATGGAAAATTCACTGAAAATGGTAAAATGGGATTTAAACTGAGAACATGAATTTGTCTCTAAATAACTTTGAAAATACACTTAGAATTCAACAGGAGATGAAAATTACACTGGGAAACATAAATTACACTAATTTCGACATCACTAATTTACACTACTCTACAACTAATAATTAACTAACTCCTTCTCTGCCTCTTTCTTCTTTCTTTTATAGTGCCCCTTTAGGGTTTCTGAGACCACTTCAGCTTTTCCCACTTTGATCCTAGCCCTTGGATGGCTTAGGTTAATCCTGGCCATTGAATTGTTTTGGTGGGAAAAACGATTTGACCACTTGTGGGTCTGATAACTTGTATTAGGGTAGGGGTAATCAAGGCTTGTTGTCTTTTGTGTTTGGAGGAGGGAAGGTAAGCAGGGGTGATGATGGTGTTTGGCGTTGCAGGTTGTGGCAGGGATTGGTCACGGGGTGGAGGGAAGTAAGGGTGTGGGTTTGACCGGTTGACCCTGGTTATATAACCAGGGTGTGTTGGTTGGGTTTAATTTTGGGCCAAAGGTGTGGATTGGGCTAGGGGTTATAAGGAGTTGGGTTGTGTTTGTTATTTGGGTTGTTAATTTACACAAAGGTTCATTTGGTTAAGTGATAATTCATAGGGACCAATTGTGTAAAAACTGAAAATTCAGGGACCTGGTTTGCCAACTTATGAAACTCCTTCCAAGGATAAAACTTGCCACATTGTAATTCCACAAGGACTTTTGATGTAATTTCCCAACTTTAACTTCCCAGGGACTAAAACTGTCAAAACCCAAAGTTGAGGGTCCAAAATTGTAATTTCCTCAAACTTTCACCCAAGGACCAATGTTGCCAACCTGTGATTTCCCAAGGACCAAAAATGACTTTTTATCCAAAAATATTTCACTAAGGACCAATTCTGTCACTTTCTGAAACTCTAGGGACCAAACTGTAAATTCTCAAAACTTTTCCAATTTTTCACCAAAGGACTAAATATGACAACTTATGATTTCAAAAAGACCTTTGGTGACTTTTCTTTTAAAATAAGTGCTCAGGGACTATTTTTGCCAAATTTTGAATGTTGGGGGACTGAAACTGCCAATTATGCAAACTTTGTACGTGTTTCATCTGTTTTGGCTCATTTTGCATCCGAAACATATAAAACACAATCTTTGGGATATTTTCAGTATTTTAATGCATTTCTGAATGCTTTTAAATGTTTTTGCAGTTCAGATTGACCAAAAATGATGAGTATTCACACACTCATCAATCCCCCACACTAAACTATTATTAGTCCCTAGCAATCTTTTGAGAAAAACTTAATGGATTTGAAACTCTTTACCAAAAGTCATCACTTCTGGAGTAGCCAGATGTATCGATTCAAGTAAGAACTATGGTCCACCTGATAACCATGTGATTTTGAGCAAACCACCAGCTGTCAACGGATTTGATTTGTCTTTACCAAAAGCCGTTTGCTTCTGGACTAGCCAACTCTTGATGGAATAGTCAACATCTTGGTGAGCTGATTACCAATTATGGTTTTTCCACTGCCTTTACCACAAGCCATAATCTTGCGGGCTACCAACTCTTTCACTTTTTAGGATATGGCGAGTTGAGATATCATACAATTTTGGGCAAATTGCAAGCCATCAACAGATTTGAGATATCTTTACCAAGAGTCGTTTGCTCCTGGATTAGCCAATCCTTTTGTCGGTTAGACATGGCGGACTGATAACCACAAAAAATTTTGAAGCTCAAGTGAATTTTTTTTTTTTAATTTTTGCCAAAAACGGGGGTACTAGATGGTAAAATGTGATAAAATTCGCTAGAATTTCCCCCCACACTTAGAATTGAATATTGTCCTCAATATTCAAAGTCCCGGCTATTATGCCGACTCTTTGTACGTAAAAGGGGCAACATTACAAGCTAAATGTGGAAACACCAGTTTTGTTTTTTTTTTCCACTTTATTGGTAACCACAGTAGGGGTAACTCCCCTACACTTAGGGTGAAAACCCTATAAGCATGCTACTATTTTTGTTTACCGAGTCGCTAGCTTGACTCGACCCCGAATTCAATTGTCCTTGGGAAAGCATGATGTGGAAGAAGGAATCTCCATCGGACTTTCATTCAAGATGTTTGGACAAACATTTGAAGCACGTGAAAGTTCCACACCGATGAGATAAATTCCCGGCTTAAAATAGTATAAACTATAAGTGGTGATGCCAGGGTCAAAGATAATGTCCTCATTCCCGAAGGAGTGAAGAACAGGAGAAGTCACCCGGTAGGTGAAGAAGAGAAAAAAGTCATGACAAACATCATGACTAACTCATCATCATCCTCGGGAAAATTCATAGATTCATCATCATGAATCTCATCATTTAAGCTCATGTGATCAAGACATATCCCGGGCGTGTCTAGATCAAAGTAGAAGTTATCATACTCCGGTGGAGATATGTTATGAGTGAGTTCACAGGAGAACTCATCGAATGTGAATGAATCATATTCTGAATTGATGTGCGTGAGTTCACAGGAGAACTCATCGAAGGTAAATGATTCATAACCGGGGAGAGAATTATGAGAATGAGAAGTGGTACTGCCACTAATCTTCTCTCCCATAGGATCAAAAGTAAAGGCTTTAAACTCCAGAATAGGATCATCGGAGAAGATATCACTATCCTTAATGAGGATAGGAGATGAAATAGGTTTCTCTTTGAAAGCCTCGATTTTTGAAATGAGGAGATTGACATTCAATAATGTTGCACGAAGTGCTTCATCTTGGATTTCAGTGTCAATCTCATCATTCTCTTTTTCTAAGCTAATTAGCTCAAAAGGTAATTCTTCCACATGACCGATGTCTCCAGAAGATAAAGAATCAGCATGTGAAGTATTAAGCTCGATGTTGGGATTAGAGTTTAAAAGATTTTCAGTTTCTCCAATATCGGCTTCAAAATCAAGGAGACCATCATCACTTCCCAATGGAAGTGGATTGATGTGAGTAAGTTCATCTGTGAACTCCTCAATAAGAGGGTCAACATCAGAATGAGGCAATGGTGCCTCTTCATACTCAACTTCTCCATAAGATGTACAATCATCATTAAAATCGGAGAAAGTCTCAAAATGATCTTTTGCATTTTCAGGGTGAGAAGGTAAATCACACACATGATCAAAAGTTCCCTGTGACTCTCCTGGGATTGGGACAAGGTTCTCAACACTAGACTTTATGAATTCGTCCGATTCCTTTTGAGGAACAGTGCTAAGATGCTCATCCCCCATATTCAGAGAGTGAGTGTGAACTTCGGGTGTGATATCAATAGACTAAGGGAGTTTAGAAGTACTAGCAGTTATGGAATTTTCAAGTTCCATTTGATCAACGGCTAGTGACTTTGTCACATTATTTTCTCCCTGATTATCCATGGAAGGAATCACAACAGATGAATCTGATGAATCTTTTTGAATAATAACAACGTTATTTTCATCATCATCACTGTCATCATCGTCATCATATAGAGCAGCATAGCGAAGATTGGCACGTATTTTAGCCGCTCTTTGCTTAGCAAGTAATTCTTCCATGCTCATTTCGTTTCTAGCATCTCGTTCTTCAGCAAGTAATTCTGCCATTGATTTCTCACGAGAATCTTGAAATGATGTAGTAGCCAACCCCTCCTTAAATTTTTTAAATGCTTCAAGAACCTCATGACAAAGGTCTTGCGGGTTTTGAGGAGTTGTTTGGGTCAATTGGTACTGTGGAGGTTGGTCTTGAAACGAATAGTCATAATTGTTGCAAGGGAATGGATTCCCTGTTTGACAATCCGAGCTAAAGTGAGGACCTCCACAATACTCACAACAGTATAACTGATGTGGCTGTGAGTCGTATGTGCTTGTGTCATAATTGTTATTAGGAAACTGCTCATAGACAAGCGTGTTTCCTGATTGGCAATCAGAACCGTAGTGTGGGCCACCACATTACTCACAACAGTTAAACTGTTGAGTCTGGTTTGGTGAATTGTATGGATATTGGTCATAACCAAAATTTTGATTATTTTGACAATCAAAACCTTGGTGAGGACCTCCACAATATTCACACGAAAAGTTTGGTGTATTTTGATACGAAGCATCATTGTGGTTTGGATAATATGATTCTTGCTCGTATGAATGTGATGGGTAATTGGAAAAATGTGAAAAGTCGTTGAATGAGTTCTGATTAGGATCATAAGCAAATGAATTCCTCGAACCACAAAACAAACAACTCCCGTCTCGAATATCATTACCACATTGTTCACGTGTACACCAACGACATGGAAAACCAAAAAGTGGCTCACCACAACCAACACAAGGAATAAAATCCAGAGGTGGGACAAGTGGTGTGCTCTTAGAGCTAGAATTTCCACCACTTCCGTTATGGTCCCGGGTTTTTGTTCTTGATAAATGTGAAGATTGGGCAAGTCGTTCTTTTCAGTCACTGCCCTAAGCTCTGTACGTTTGCTTGACAAGCTTTTAACCGTAAACCGTGAAAGGTTAGGATCAATTCTTGACGGTTTAGGAGCAATTGTGAGCTTAGATTTTTGGACAACCGTAGGTTGGACGTATTTAGCACTTCCATCGTCAGAGGGAAGTACAGGGTCCTTTGTCACCCCGGTTCCTTGTTCCATTTCCCTCACCGGAGAGGGAATAGGAATCGATGGTCCATCATAATCGACACGACATCTCGACATTTTTGACAAGGCCTGAATTTTTTCAATTTTGCTCTGAAAGGCCCTTTGTTCAAAGAAATCGTCATCGAGATATGCCATTAGAATCAATTACAGGACAAGTGGAAGAAGTTAGAATCAAAAGGATAGAGGGTAAAGGGATGAAGAATCAAAAAGGTAGGAGGGTAAAGATGGATATTTTTGGGATTTTTGATAAACATTTTATAAGAAAGAAAATCTTTTTGGGTTTTTTGTGTTCGTTGAAAACTGATTTTAAAATGTTTTCGGGAACCGTTTTGTTTTTTATAATAAGAAAATATGAACAAAGGATGGTAAATATACAATGAGCGTATATCCAGATTCACTAATCTGTAAACCCGTTTAGAATACGCGCACGACCTCCCCGGCAACGGCGCCAAAATTTGATTGAGGCAAAAGCAGTCAACCTAAATTGACCAAAGGAATGGTCAACCAAGTCAAACTGCCTAGAATCAATCTCCGTGGAAGTATAGTGGTTTCCCTGGGTCGTTATGTCCCAGCGAGGTGTGATGGTATAAAAACGGGTTTGTGATCGGGTGAAATTGGAGAGGAATAGGGTTTGAGTGATTTTAATGATTACGCTACGGAAATACAAGTGAGAATGATTTAAACACACTATATTAACAATAACATGAAACCTAGTTAACCTAAAACGTAATCTAAAAATTTAAAATTAAAGTTTGCTTATAAATAAGCAGAAAAATAAGTCAAAGGGGCTTAAATAGGAGCTATCACTTTTTTTATGTTTTGGTTTTTCTCTATTTTACAAACTACTTTTACTAACGTAATCTAAATTTAAAAACGTAAAAGTTTATTAAATAAAACGCGAGTGCGCGAAATAAAACGTGAATTTTATGCTACGCTAACCCTACGGATGTAAAAATTATATTTTTACGAACCTAATACTCAAAGAAAATTTTAGAAAAAAGAAAATTATTTTTTTGACTTTTATATTATTTATTATTAATTAAATACTAATAAAACTAATTTAAATTATAAAAAATACTATATGAACAGTGAAAATTATAAAACTTTTTCTAAAAATAGTTTATACTATTAATAAACTGGGGAAAATATAAAAAGTGTGGAAAGACTTGTGAATAAGCAGAAAATAAGCTTAACAGCTTATTAGGACTACTACTACTATAAATAAAAGACTTGAAAACAATAACACTAAGTATATGCTAGCCCAAATGGTGCATGTTGATGGTCTGGCGTTAACTAAGTCAACCCAAGTGGTCCAGGGTTCAATCCCTGCTTATGTCCATTTTTTGCAAAACATTTTATTTTTTACTTTTTCTTTTTGCAAAAGACTTTAACCAACAAAGTAGACAAGTTTTGTGAAGAAGCTTTTGATGAGAAATTTTAATGAAGCTTATATCAAGCTTATACTCCAACAGTGGAGTATTTTCAAGCTAAAATGAGTTTTGAACAAGCTGAAAGTTATTCTAATGAACAAATAAGCCAAAACCAAAATGAACACAAGCAATCACAATCTCATGCAACATTTTAATAAGCAACAAGCTCAGCTGTTTCTAAGTTAGAACAGCAGCAGAAGCAAATGGGTCTAAACAAGGCTCAAATTAAGCCACAAGATGAGCACTCTAGGGGAAACTAAAAATGCAATCCTAAAGACTACCTAAGGGGGATCCTAAAGCAACAAAAATCAAGGAAATTGCTCAAGAATTGAGCAGGTTATGGCCTATAGAAAAATGGGTCAAATTTGGATTTGCTGGGTGCAGGGGGTGAAACTTGCCCTGCAGGTCTCTTTGTGGGTTTGTGGGGCTGTTAGGTCACCATATTGATTTCACACAAACAAGAATGAGATAGATATAAGGATGGGATGAATATTTGAATAAGAGAATAATAAGAGCAAGAGTTTCCTTATGATTTCAATTAAACAACCAAGTTTTACAATAGCCTAAGACTTGTATTAATAGGTGAGGAGCTAGGGCAACACTCCTAGTCCTCCCCATCATGTGGAACGTGTGGGCTTTAAGGCCCATGGACTCATTGTCTTAAGCCTAGTAAACTTATAACATAACATAAATGAAAGTAACTAGTAACTTAAGCAACCTATTATTACAAATGACCGAGACTTGATAAAATGGTAAAACTTTGATCCCAACAATCTCCCCCTAAGGGTCGGTCATCACGGTTGCTTGACGTCTTTGTCATTTCTTCATCTTTGACTTTCATAGCTTAAGACGTCTTTCAATAATCATGAGATAAGAATCATTCATCGTTCTTTATGCTTCGTTCGTTGTTGTTGTGATAGTGATCAAGTTATGAAGTTGTATGCCTTTCGTCACTTCCGCGTCTGTGGTGGTAGTCCGTCATTCCAACATGCTCATACATCTTTGAATTATGACATATACATGCACGTAGTCCCTTTCTTTCACTTAAGATCTTTAGTCTTTATACTTTGTAGATTCTTCTTTTTGGCGTAGAATCTTTCTTTGAACTTTGTGTTGCTTTGATCTTTGAGGGAGCTTTTGATGACTTCAAGATGCATGTATGAGCATGTGGAATCTGTCGCCATGGAGATGATGTAACCCTGCATGTAAACAGTTAGCAATAAAACATCCGGTACTTACAGATAAGGAATTAGAGATCGTCAACAGCATATTGTGAAGACTCCTTCTAACCCTTATCAAGGCCGTTCCCATGTCAGAAACTCCCGAAGGAGCTTACGAGACCTACTAAGTAGCTCAATGATTGGGTGAGTCGCTGGGGATCACTCCACGACTGTAGACCGCTAAGAAACCACCGCAAACACTAAGCGTAACCCACAAGGAGTTACCGAAGTGACCTGCTATCAGGGCTGTTTGATGTTGACCCTGGCAGGATTTCCGTTCAATCATTGAGAAATACTTATGTAAATTCTCTCATAAACGTTCTCGGCAGATTGCTAAGATCTGCGAAGGACTCGATAATTTACAGCTAGTGTCCATTGATGTAGAACACCAGTTGTAGAAATACTAAGTGTTCCTAAGAGAACTTTGATGTATCTCATGGCTCTAGACTCAAAAAGTGCACACTTAGGTTTCCTATGCGGAGACTAGGGAGGGGTCTCCTGCTTCAATATCAACCATCTCTAAGAGATAAGTCGATAGATTACATCGGTTCCCCGTGAGAATAAAACAAGCTCTTTTAAGAGAACTTGAGTAGTTAAGAAGGTTTAGTGCACTGCGTCACTGGGTCCATGACGACTTTGTCTTCAATACCGGTGTCACCTTAGTAACAACCAGTAGCATATGAGTTGAACCCGGTGTCTGCCCTAAGGTTGAACATATGGAGGGCTATTTCTTTTCACCCTTTTCTTTACTTTTTTTTTTAATTCTTCAACTCCTTCTTTCCCCTTTTATTCTTTTCTCCTCTTTTTTTTTTTTTTTTTTTTTTCGAATCATACCTAAGGACTTCTAATTCTAACTATTGGTGATGTCCTTGGGTAGATCCCTCCGGCTCTGGTGGATCATAGGACTGAATTTCCTATCTTAATCACCAGAGCCAAGAAACCTTTGATTGAAAATCTCTCAAAGTGTTTGTGGTTATCAAACATTTTGTTTAACACTTTGAGAGTTTTATGTTTACTTTTGAAGGGCTCCCCCTTCACATGTGCTCATAAGTGTTTAAATAAATTTGCACATGCGGGAGGAACAAGCACTTTTTGATTTGATCCACTTTCAGTGAACCTGACCGATTCGAGACACGCTTACATCACTAGTTAGACTAGCTTGAAGTTATTACCCGGCCTGGTCAAATCCACAGAAAGTTTCTCGAAACGGTACATTTCTACAAAGACAAATCCTTTTCGAGACACGCTTACGTGGCTAGTTAAAGAGTTCCATTGTCAGCTTTTAGGTGACAACTAGCTCTAGTAACTAACTTGATGTTATTACCCGTCGAGGATAAGTCTTTTCGAGATTACTAACTTTTATGTTTCGTCAATTTCTGGGTCAATTCTGAGTCTAGCTCGCATGAGATTTGACTTAAAGCAACTTAGAACTTTCATATTTTAATCACATTCACTTTTTCTCCCCCTCAAAAATAGCATGTGAGATTTTGTTTTTGATAAACTTTTGATTAAAATATGCTTTTTTTTTTTTAGTCTTACGGGGAGATATCAACAAGAACTTTTTGATATTTCAAACGATGAATTTTCCAAGTGCTCCCCCTCAACAAATGAATACTCATTGAGGTGAAATACTTGTCTTTTGAGCAGAGTTATGAAAATCAGAGAATTTTTGATTAACTCTACTCAAAAGTAAGAAGCCTTCGCTTCTTATATTAGGATTGAGGCACTGATGCGTACCTCAGGGTCCTTTCTTTACAAGAACGGGTTGTACACTGTTATGTGTGCACAAGCCATAATGAAAATAATTCAATCAAATGAAACAATTGATATTGAAAAGTGAATAACCAAATGTACCAAGTTAATCTTCGTCAGGAAGTGGAGCATCAAAGTCAGTGAACTTAGGTTCTGGTCTTTCAAAGAGTCTGATAGGAAAGGATGGTCTGACACCGATATAGCTTTCCAGTCGTCTGATCTGTTCCCGTCGAAATAGCCTGTCTTCAATCTTTAAGACAAAGTTACGAACTTGTCTTCTTGAGCTGGATTTCCATCTAGGTTGTTCCCCCTTAGCTATCTTTCGACGGTCATCATTCAACCTTTTGACAAGCCCATCACGAACGGATTTGAGTGTAACATCACAGAATTTGTGTATCTCATCGAACCGCATGAAACTTTGTAACTGTTTGCTGTTGATGTAGGTGAAACCAAATGCAGGTTCTTGGATGAGAGTAAACTGTGACATTTGATAGATTCCATCAAATTTGAATTGTGGCTTTGTCAAATTGATCTTCTGTTGGTAACTTTCCACTCCAAGCTGAAGATCTTCCACTCTTTCTTGAACTATCAATCGTCGGATGAATAGAAGTAGTGATGCCATGAAGTTGTACTGAGTATCTCTCTCGAATCCACGCATTCTTGCTTGAACCTTTTTGAGATACATGTCTTCGATGTCATTGAGATTAAGGTCTGGAAAGTCTGCTTCGGAGAACTTATACTTCTTTTCATCTTGTCGTTTAACAACAATCTCACGCATGAATATGTAATTAAACCATTGCTACTCTTGAATCTCCAAGATAGCAATGATCTTAGATTTATGCTTCACATTTTCCAATGATTTCTCTCCTAATCTGCTGGTATAACCGAGACGACGACGTTCTGGCCAGTGTTGAATCCCGTGTAGAGCATCTCTGTCGTAAGCTACGATGGAGTTGCTGAAAACTCGAGTAGTTTCTTCAATTGCAGGAATTTCGTATCTTGCGGCTGGTACTGAGATTGTGAGTGAGGAAGCATATTTCTTCTTGGAAGTCTCTTGGGTGAGTTGGATGTTACGAAGATCTTTGTTGAAGAAGTAGCTGTAAGGTAACTTGGGTTTATCTGGAAATCCTGTCAACGGTAATGGTTTAGTCCAGTTAGTGAAGTAAGGCTTTTCATGGTTTTTGGAACTGAAATCGATATTCATTTCAGGATTTAGCCAGTCAAACTTGACAGACATTGCACTGGCTATATTCTGCATATGATACTCGTATTCCACTTTGTTTCCAGATCTGGACTTAAGGAATTCCTGTGCATCCCTATTGATTCTTCTTAGCTCCGTCTTCGTGAGTTTGTTAATCTGAAGATCCTTCATAATGACTTGGGTGAACTGTAGAGTATTACCAGGAAGGGGTTCTTCATCTTCGAGAGGAGGTTGTGCTTGAACCATTTCTGTCAACCAATCATTCTGAGGTGTGTCATCATTGTCGAGCCATGAATAACGTCTTCTCTTCTTTGATTTCTTAGACTTAGATGTAGCATCCTTGTCTTTAGCCTTGGATGGTGACGATGGTCCAGCATGAGGATCGGGAATAGGGGAGGCATGGTAATCGGTGTCAGGTTGACCTTGGTAGTCATCAGTGGGTTCCATGAAAGTTTCTTCCTCTTCTGTTTGACCTTGACCGGCAACTGAGGTGTGTTGTTGATTTCCTGGAGGAGTGGAGTCCTTTCGTGGTTGTAGAGAAGATGAGGGACCGGTTCCAGACTTAGGTTTCTTGCCTTTTGAGTTCGGGTCAGGGTCGTCATCTTTCCTTGACCGTTTCAGGGTTCTAGCAGCATCTTTACATGACTCTTTGGACATATAGGCCGGCATAGCATCAACAAGTGCTTTTTCTTCAGAAGTCTGTGTGGTTTTGTAGGCAACTTTGTCGAAGAGTTTAGCAAGCAGGTCATCGATGGATAAGTCAGGGACGGTTGGAGCTACAGTAGAAGTTTTGGCAGTGTGAAGCGTGAATGGTGTTGTTGACAGCATTTTTCTAACGACACTTCTGATTCTGTGATCCAAGCTGTCCTTGATTGGTTCAAGAAGATTTGCTACTTCAGGAGTGACAATCTCAATTAGATTTTCAGTAAGATAATCTTGTGTGACAGTCTTAATAAATCCTGTGTAGTCAGAGTTCAAGAACTTATCGATCAGCTGCTTTGATTCCTAAAAATCTTTAACTTGTTTGGCAAGACCGGTAACCATGGTGGTAAGTTTGTTGACTTGCTCCTGAAGATCAACTGGTTGACTCGGTTCATTGATTGAATGCTGCTTTGATGCGGTTTCAAAAGGTGTGGGAGATGAATGCTCAGGTGATGATTCGGATGACGACTCGTTGTGAGAGTTTGAAGAAGAAGCAGGAGGAGTCGGATCCTTTGGTGGAGAGTCTTGAGTAGGTGGAGGTTGTGCTGAGGAAGTCTGCTGAGAAGATGACTTAAGAAATATGTTGGTGTCGAACGCGTTCTTCTCTTCATTTTCTTTTCTTCGACGTTCCTCTGCTTCCTCTGCTTCTCATGCAAGAAACTCTGGAGTGATGAGGTATTCATGTTCCTGATCCGTAGCAATATTCTCTTGTCCGTCAACATTCTCTTCTACATTAGCAGTCTCAGTCATAGTGATGTCTCCTGTATAATCTGTATCTTTAACAATGTCATCAGGCTGTGGAGCTGATTCTAAAGTAGTGGACACAACGGGAGGAATCATGCTGCTTGTAGCTCCTTCATGTTCTGACTGATTGACAGGTGGTGGTGTTGAAGGTTGAGACATAAGTCGGCTTTCGAGAGCTGCTTTCCTTTGTTCTTTGCGAAGTTGCTTTTCTTCAGCTCGAGTGTCGACAACTATACTTTTCAGTTTGTGTTTATCGACCAACGGTTCAATGATTGGTTCATTTTCATCATCATCATTAGGCTCATTAATAGAGATCCCTTTCCTTTTTCTTGTCTCTGCTTCAAAAGTTTCAAGACTTTGTTGTATGGCGATCTCCGTTGCAGGAAATGTTTCTTCAGGTACTCTAACTCTTCTTTAAAAGTCATGTTCTTCTTCTTCTGAATCCGTGTCGAACTCTAATTCGCTGTCAGAAGGTGGAGGTGTAGGTTCATCATGAAGAATGTACTCAGGAGTTACCTTCTGCTTTGGCTTGGTTGCAGGTTTGGGTTTGGATGTTGGTTTAGGTTTGGTGGAAGTCTTGGGTTGAGCTGATGATTTTGTCTTAGGAGCAGCCTTAGACTTAGTCTGAGGTGAACCAGTGGTGCTTGCAGTACTTCCAGACTTCACACTTCCTTTGCTTCGAGTCTGAATAGTAGCTTCTTCCTGTACCCCTTTGTAAGCATTATCATAGTATTTGTAGTTCAGACTTTTCTTGATTTTGTCATCAAGAAGGTATTCGGGAAGCCTCATTCCTTTGATCTTGGTAGAGGAAGTGGTCGTCTTGATGAATGAGGTGGTGAAGTCGTCCTCGAAGAGGTGCTTCGGCTCATTAGGATCTGCCATCCTCTTGATAAATTCTGGTGTGTCTTTGCAGAAATGTTCTATGAGAAGCTTGGTGAATCTTGTGAACGGGATCATAGTCTTTACACGTTCGGTTTGAATGCTGTAGACTATATCGTTCATGATTGGAACTGCAAAGTCAATAGGTGTCAAAGTCACCATTCCCCAAAATGTTTGCAAATGTTCAAGCCTAGGATGTTCATGACCACTTTTTCTTCCTGATATCAATCTTACAACCAACAGACAGAACGTTCTCCAGGGCTGAGGGATATTCTTGGCATTGAATCGGGAATGTTTGACTAGAGGTACGTCATCATCAACATCATATCCTAACTCAACAAAGAATTCAAGAAGGTCCAGTTCAGGTAGTATTGGAGCAAATTCGTTGTCAGTTTGAGGCAGGAGAAGGACTGTACGAAGAACGTCGTGATCTACAGTGTAGACTTGGCGATCCAATGTAACAGTAAAAGACTCATCATCCAAATTTGCCTTAGCCGTAAGCCAGAACTGATGAAGGTAAAACAGAGGTACTGAAGTAGAACAGATGAGCAGATGTTTGCATGGATGAGCAAGTAGAATATCTTTAACAATCTTGCACGAGTTCTCAGTAATTCTCATTTTGTCGAAATCAACTCGTGGATTGTTGTTGCCAATCGTAACATTGTAGTTAGCGGGAGTGATATCATCCATGGTGAGTAATGGAAGAGCTTGTTCAGGGACATTCTCGTTGTGTTCAGCCATATTATTCTGAAAAGCATTATCATAAACAAAACATCGAGATTTGTTATGAGTTAGCACGAATGCAATGTTTGATTATGGATAAGCATTTAGAGAATCATTTAAGCATGTATGGTTCAATTATTGCATGTATATTGATAAGTGACGTGTACTTAGAAAGTCATATGCACCACGAATTAAAAACATATTACATCACATTATACATGATTAGAATCCATTATCACATTGTCACATATAACATGTTTTCGAAATTACATAACCACAATGTTCTCGAAATGATACAAGTGAAGCACAAGATACAACATTATAAGTAATTTCGAAAAAAATGCACTAATGAACACTATTTCGCAAACCCAGTCACAAGTGCCAACAATTTCGAAAACACAGTCATAAAGTAACAATTTTCGCAATCCTGTATACTAAGTATTTTTGAAAAAAAAGGTTCAATTGTGTTCTCGATAAAAAATTTATCGAGAATAGACCACTAGAAAAAATTTTCGAGAATACATATTATAAGGGATTTCGAAAGTTTTAGTTATGATGATTTTCGAAATTATTGGCCATGGGTGAAATAATTTCGCAAACACTCGAACATTTTCGGGAAGATGACAAAATGGGTATTTTTCGAAAAAAATACAACATTTTGAGATTTCTCGAAAACTTGTGATTGCGAAAAGATTCAAACATGATTGCGATAATGTTTTCTCGAAAATTCTTATACAAGAATTTCGAAACAATGCCAACGTACGTTTCTATGTGAAAATATGAATTCCAAGTGATATAACCTGTTGCAAATGATGGTATTCAACAATTAGAAACACACTAATCAATCGAGTACAGAGATTTCGAAAAAATATCCAAGAACATAATCTCGATAAAATGCAAAATCATGATTCAATTGAGTAAGTTAGGTTCTTTCGTATCACAAACATACAATAGAAGCATGTAAGTACACCAAGTAAGCTCACATAAACACAAAACGAGATAACCCATATTATGAACGAAACACTTTATATCGAAATTCATGCATATATGGAATTTGATCTAATTAATAAGCATAACCATGATTCCCATACACATAATATCATATCCCACCAAGAAAAAAATAACAGAAACATCACCAAGTTAATAAACCCAAATTGTACCAAACCCTAGGTTTCGAATTTGTCAAAAACATGATGTAAAGGAAGATTAAATAGCGTAGAAAGGTTAAAGACATGTAATGTAACAAAACCCCATGAAAATTTTAACCCCCAAACATGTTTTGAGGAATTCCGAAAACCACTAAACCCTAGGTATTCAAATTGAAATTACATGAAATCTAACCGTAAGCATTGCAATTCAACGAAAACCATTGTTAGAAATAGTGTAAGGATCATGTAGAAACTTACGGTTTGAAATTTGATAGCACGGATTGTTTGTTTGAATCGTAGCCGTGGATTAGAGAGAAAGGGTTTAAGGGTTTTTGATTTTTTGAGTTTAATGAAAAGAAAAAACGGGGGGGGGGGGGGGTGATTGTTTTTGTTATTTTTAGAACTTTTGAAACAAGTCACATATGGTCCCCTAACTACAATAATTACAATATAAGTCCTAAACTTTAGAACTAAGTAAAGGCACAAAGATATAATGACTTATGACACCATATTTAGAGAAAGAAATACGAGATATGAGATATCTTATGAAATCCCGAAACACCGCATCAAAGGTAATATGCAAGAATATCGATTTTGAAAAAAATATTTATAAAATTTTAGGCGAGTCTCCCCCTCAACACTTGTAAACTGTCAAGGTGTTGAAAAAGAGTGATATACTTGCAGTTGTTTTTTTTTTTTTTTTTTTTTTTTTTTTTTTTTTTTTTAGTAAGAGAAGAAAAATGTTTTTTGTGTTTTTGAGGTTTAATAAAAAATAAAGAAAAAACATTTATGTTACAAAGCTATTAGTTCAAAACCAGAATCCTTCGAATACCAGATCCCCAAGTGGATGGTTCCCTTTATGTATCGAAGGATTCTTTTTGCCTCATTGAGGTGTTTTTCAGTTGGATTAGCCTGATAGCGAGAACACATAAAGACAGCAAATACAATATCAGGTCTACTGGATGTGAGATACATGAGGGACCCAATAATACTTCGGTATTTGGTAGGGTCAACTGGAGTCCCATGTATATCAGCATCTAGTTTAGTAGAATTGGCCATCGGTGTATTCATAGTATCACTACTTTGCATTCCATGTTTCTTTAAAATCTCAAGAGCATATTTGGACTGATTTAGAAAAATTCCACGGGGTGATTGATGAACTTGTAGTCCTAGAAAGAACGTAAGTTCACCCATCATGGACATTTCAAAATTATCTGTCATTAATTTTGCAAAATCCATTGAGTAATTAGTGTTGGTTGAAGCAAAAATAATGTCATCGACATAAACTTGAACAATTAATAAGTCCATCCCGTAGGTTTTTGTAAACAGTGTTGGACCCACCGAGCCTAGAGTAAAATCATTAGCCAGCAGGAATTTAGAAAGCTTGTCATACCACGCCCTAGGGGATTGCTTAAGACCGTAGAGAGACTTCTTAAGCTTGTAGACATGATTGGGACGTTCTGGATCAACGAAACCTTCAGGTTGACTGACATAAACCACTTCTCGGAGTTGACCGTTCAGAAAAGCCATTTTCAAGTCCATTTGGTAAACAATCATATTCCGATGAGCAGCAAATGCTAAGAACATCCGTACAGCTTCAAGTCTAGCCACAGGAGCAAATGATTCTTCAAAATCGATACCTTCTTCTTGAGAATAACCTTTTGCTACCAAGCATGATTTGTTGCATATGACTGTGCCTTCTGCATCCAGTTTGTTTTTCCAGATCCATTTTAAACCAATGACGATGATGCCTTCAGGTTTTTCAACCAATTCCCATACTTCTAATCTTTGAAAGGTTTCGAATTCTTCTTGCATAGACTCAATCCAGTTTTCATAAGTCATTGCTTCCTTGACATTTTTGGGTACGGTTTCACAAACTGTGAGTGCATAAATGCAAGTTTCATTGTCTGTGTGAAGGCGTTGTCTTGTCATGATAGGTGCATCTGGATGGCCAATAATTTGAACTAAGGGGTGATCTCTAGTCCATTTGTGTGTCGAAGGATGAAGTTGATAAGTATCTCGCATGTGAGCAGGACCCAAATTGTGTGTAGATGACTCAGCAATGTCGGGGACAGATTGAGCATTTGCAAATGGGTTAATGAATGGTTCTGGGTCATGCTCTGCGGGTTGTGGAACTGATAAAGGTATGGAATCTCCAGCTGATTGTCGTGAGTTGGACCCGGTTTGTTCTGTTGTTGTAGGTGATATGACTGGAGGACCGTCTCTTCCAACAGAAGTTGTTGTTTGTTGAGGTGTATCAGGTGCTTGATGTTGATCAAGATGTGCAGCGGAATTTGGTGTGGCCTCAGGTGGACGGTTAACAGGCGTATCATCAAACAATGGAGCAAACAAAGTTTCCACTTCTTTACGAGAAAGTGACAATGGTTCAGCCGAAGAGACCGGAAAGTTAAGACGGTTGGTTGCGGGTCCTAAGCCGTGTTGCTCAGAAGCCATTTGAGTAAGTTCATCAAAATTAGCATGAATAGTTTCTTGAATTTCCCAAGTACGACGATTCCAGATCCGATAGCCTTTAGAATTTTCACAGTAACCTATGAATACTCCAATGTCAGCCTTTGCTTTAAGTTTGCCTAGATCATCACGATCATTGACTGGGTAGCATAAAGCACCGAATACGTGAAAGTGACTGATGTTAGGTTTCCTTTTGTGAACAATCTGATATGGGGTTTTGTTGTGGCGTTTTGTGATCATGCAACGGTTTTGAGTGTAACAGGCGGTTGAAACAGCTTCAGCCCATAAGTAATATGGTAATTGAGCGTTAATTAACATCGTTCGAGCAGCCTCCACTAACGTTCTGTTGCATCTTTCGACTACTCCATTCTGTTCGGGTGTGCGTGGAATAGATGTTTGATGTTCAATTCCCACTTTATCAAAATACGACCTTAGAGTCTGATTCTTAAATTCTGTGCCATTGTCAGTTCGAACAATTCTGACGGTGTTTCGAAGCTGAACTTGTATTTTGGTGAGAAAGGTGATGATCATTTGAGGAGCTTGATCTTTACTTCGAAGAAAATAAACCCAAGTCCAGCGAGAGTAATCATCAACAATTACTAAAATGTAGCATTTACCGTTGATTGTTTGAACACGCATCGGACCACACAAATCCATATGAAGTAATTGTAAAATATGATTAGTACTGTGTTCAGGTTTTGAGGGAAAATGAGCACGAGTACTTTTACCTTGTTCACAGGCTGGACATAGATGATCTTTGGCATAACGGAATCTTGGAAAGCCTTCAACTAATTTGTGACGAACGAGATCAGTCATCGTTTTGAAATTCAAATGAGAAAGGCGTTTGTGCCATAACCAAGATTTAGTCGATTCAGCTTTGGATAGAAGATAAATTGGAGATGAAGCGATCATGTCTGACATTGAAATAGTATAAAGGTTAGTGCCACGTTTGCCAGACATTAAATCATTTCCTTGTAGATCACGAACAAAACAGGTTTTCTCGCGAAATGCTACTTCTAAATCTCCATCACAAAATTGACCGACTGAGAAGAGGTTGTGACCCAAGCCTTCAACATAATAAACTCTGCTAATTTCAATGTTCCCATGCATGTAGTCTCCGTAACCCATGATTAAAGCGTATTGATCATTCCCGAATCTGACAGTTCCAATAAACTTTGAGACAAAGTTCTTTAACAGTTTGAGATTGCCTGTCATATGTCGGGTGCAACCGCTATCAACAATCCAGATAAAGATCTGAACCACCTGCATCAAAAGAAGACGACAGAGATGGAACAGAGGTAAGGGTGGAACCCGAGGAAATAGTGGGTTCCTGTTGGTTAGAAATGCAAATATTTAACAATTTAGGAATCCATTTAAAATTTGGTTTGTATTGTAACCAACGTTTCCAATTCCAACTAGTTTTTGCTTTGTTCTTAGTGAATGCACTAGCTTTTGGCGGGTTCCTAGAATTGTTGATTGCTGCTTGTGGGTTGACTACAACATTATTAGAAACTGTAGTAGGCGTTTTTCTTAAGGTAGACTTAGAAGAATTAGTGGACCTAGAAGAATAGCCGGATCTACGTTTCTTTTTGCAGTGTAAGAGATTATTAGCTACACATTTGGTATGATCACCAGATAACACACTTTTACGACAAAACACACAAGATGCATTAATATTCAAAACATTTGAAGGTTCAGCATTCATTACATTGAGATTTGGATTACAATTTGCCAGATTAGAATCTAAATCAGATGCAACATTAGTTTTATTCGAGTTCCTAAGGTGATCTTCTACTTCTTGCACTTCTAGTGTTCCACTTTTATGTTGCGAGAGCCTACTCTTTTTAGTCTTCTTAACTCTTTCTGGCTTTGGGCTTCTAACGCTCTTAGGGGAAACTAGACCTGTGGAAGTGGAAGAGCTAACACTAGAACTCTTAGCATGCTTACCCTTATCTGTTATGTCTATTTGAAACATTCCTGGTGCAATCACAGTGGTGTCAATGAACTTTCCTTTTTGAAGTAGCTTAATTTTCTCTTTCAAATCAATGATGATGTGTTTTTTGTCCTGAATATCAGACTCAAGTAAACCATTGCAATAACGAATGTCATTGCGGTTTTGTTGCCATTCGGCGTTTTCAATTTTTAACTCCGCAATTTCATTTTTACGTAGACGACATTTGTTTTTACGAGACTCAATATTGGTACATAGTTGCAATTCAGTTTCAATACTTTGAGCTTGACACCAATCAATCTTTTGTTTAAGTTGATAAATTTCGTTTGAAAGTTTGTTTATCACATCATCACTGTTTTGACGCAATGTTTCATTTTGATGTTTCAATGATTCATTTTGTGACCTCAACGAAACAAGTTCCGCACAGTACTCAGCAAATAATTCAGCATTGCTGGAAAAATGGAGTTCATTCATGAGAGAACTATGAAAATCAGCCTGAAGAAGTTGTTCCAAGAGTCGATCAGAGTCTACTTTCAAAAATCGGTTTTTGCTTTGTAGAACCAAAATTGCATTTTCATTTAGAGCGAAAATTTCTTTCATATCTTTAACTTCTTTTTGGAGTTCCTGTTCCCAACGAGTAGCACAATAACGCAAATTATGAACTAAAGGCAGAATTTGTTTTTGAAAAATGTCTCTCTTTTCCCGCTCGTAAGCTGATTGAAAAGTATGAATTTTAATTCCGAATGTTGTTCAATGACGTTTTCCAAAGTATCGATGCCTTTCATGAATGTTTGAAAATAGTCTAAAACTTTACAGCGTGTAGGTAATGGTGTTACATGACTAGATGAAGGTAATGGACCATTTACTTGTGCCACGGGTTTGACAGGAGCTCCATCGCAAGATGAAATGTAAGACTCAGTAACAAACCATGATTTCTCAGGTATTTCTCTTGATGGAACAAAAGATTTTGAAATGTGAGGAGCTTTTAAGTAATCATATGGTTTGCAATATTCAACTTGACTCATTTTTTATCGACTCTTCTCTTCAAGTTCGTATTCTTCCTCAGTATCATATACAATAACACGCACAACATTATTATCCATCAATTGGTCCATACTGTACAGCTTAGGATTTGTTTTGAACACAGTGCGAAGAAAAGAGGATCTGTAATCACCGAGGCCAAAACCTTTGCCTGGTCTTGGTTTTAAAGAAAACTTTTGAATTGTTGTTACAGATTCCCCATGTTTATAAATGATGTTTTGAAAAGCTTTAATTTGACTTTCGAGAGCGATATTATCATCAAGTAAAGAATTTACTTTTTCTCGTTTTTGCACTTTATGTTCATAAAATTCCTGTTGGCAAGTTATCACCTCTTTTCGTGTTTTTGAAAGTTCTTGTTGGAGTTGAACAACTTGTATTTGAAGATCATGTTTTTCATTTTCCAGTTTGGAAACGATTTTACCGTTTGACTCAACAAGGTCATACATTTGCTTTTGAAGATTTTGTTCTTTGACATATGATTCTTGAAATGACTTTTCAAAGCTTTGTTCACGATGAACGACATATTGAAAGTTTGAAAGTTGCTTTTTATAACATTCAATGTCCTTTTTTAATTTGGCATTTTCTTTCAAAACTTTAGTTTGCTCGTCCGTTATGTGATTAGAAAGAAGTTGATTATTAATTTGTTTGGCCGTAACTGTACAGTCAGGAGCTAGATCAGAAGTAGGTTCATGTTGTTCACTAAAGTCATTTTCGTTTTGCTCAAGAGGATCATCAAATGAGACGACAGTGTCATCATCAAATATAACAACTGTGTTTAATTATTCATCCTCTTGAGAAGAAAAAAATGTTTCAGAAGGAACAACTTGCGCCTGATCTGATTCAGAAACAGAGGGTGATGCATTAACTTGTATGGAGCTTGTGGTTAGGTCATTTACCTGAGACAAGCCATCAGTGGAGAACACTGGGCCTGAATCGTTCAACTGATATTCCTGCATGTTGGCCATAAGCATCACAGCTGCATTGGCTTCAAGATCTTCCATTTCATCATCGTTGTAAGCATTAGCAAAGAAACTGTTCTCATGAGCATTGAAAGTTCCTTCCTTTTCATCTTTGAGAGCCATAAGTAATGCCTGCTTGTGAAACTGACTACCTTTCCTTGGGTGAGGGCATGCAGTTGCAATATGACCTTTTTCGTTGCAGTTGTAGCACCATATCGCATTCCCAGAGGCTGTGTTGTTACTAGCAGCATTGTCATTACTTCGCTGAGGAGCACCTGGATTGTTTCTGAATCCCCCATTGTTGTTAACTCTTTGTCCATATCCAGAATTTCCAGTATACCCACCTGAACGTCCTGAATTACGATGCTGAATCTCAACTCGACCATCTTGAATGACAGCTTGGTTTCTTGTATTGATGAAGAACGAAGATGGTTGTTGGTTTTGTTGGAGAATTTGCTAAAAGCACGAGCAACAAGAGCGAGTCCTTGATTCAATGTATTGACGTCATCATCATCATCTTCAATCTGATTAGAGTAATACATGCTATCATTGTTGTCATATGGAGTAAGTTGATTAGAAGCGTGTTGAGAAGCAGGAGGTTGCTGGTGACTGAAATAATTCTGTTCTTGATCATAAGCATGATTAGACATCGGAGGATGTGAAACAGGAGTTTGAGCAACGAGTGCAAGGGGATTAGAAGTAGGTGGTGATGTGTATCCTCCTCGGGCGATTTTGTCTTTTTCAACTTCAGACTCATAGTGCTTGAGATAGTCGTACAACAATCCATATGGATCCCTGTGAAGATTCTTAGCTTGTCTCACAAATGTCACATACTTTTGCCACTCAGGACCCAGACTACTAACAAACTTTGTATTGACAGCGATTCTTGGAAGAGTTATATCATGTCTCTCTAAATCATTGACGACATTAGTGAAACGATGAAAGTAAGACTCAAGAGATTCCCCTGGTTCGATCATGATGTTAGTATATTCCAAGTAAAGTTTAGATTCCATGTCTTCCTTGTTCAGTTGTGTGCCTTGCATCAGTAGATGAACATGTTCCCACATAGCTTTTGCAGTTGTTTGAGCATCAACACTTCTGAATATGATATTTGGTATTCCTTGAAGTATGTAAGACATAGCATACTCATCTACTTCACGATGGTGTTTTTGTTCTTCAGTAAGTTGAGACTCAGGAACACGCACAGCAGTTGGAGCTACCGGAGGATCAGCCTGTAGGTCACCGCCAACGTAGTTAACAGGCCAAGGAAATGGTCCTTCAAGGATAACTTGTTTCATGTACTTACCATTGGGTTTTTTGAGTTCAATAAACCTTAAGAATCGACTTGCCCATTGAACATAATTACCCGGTGTTAGCATTGGCGGGGTGTCAGGAGAGCCTGCTTCGTGTCTGGATTGTTGAGTTGAAATGACTTCACACATCCTGTCAAACCAGCGAGTAGGTTTTGGTGGAAGTTGGATTTGTTGTTGTGACATCGGATAAGATTGTTGTATTGGAACCATTTGTTGCATGAAGTTATGTTGTTGTGAGTAAAGCGGTTGATGATAATATTGTGGTGATTGTTGATACTGTTGTTGTTGCTGATGTTGCTGATGATACTGTTGATACTGATGTTGCTGAGGATTGTTAAAGTTGTAGTACGGTGGTTGAGACATTATGAAACACTTGTGTGAAAAGATGGATCTTGTAGAACGTATAGATTTACCAAATCTCGAAAACTTTGCTCTATTATGTGATTGCGAAACTTGTGACTTAGGGGATTGCGAAACTTTTCACTTTCAGTGATTTCGAAAGTTGGTGATTGCGAGGTTTAGAGAATCTCGAAAGTTTTGGGATTGCGAAAAAACTGAAAGTTTTGAAATTAAGGATTTCGAAACTTTTAGTTGCAAACTTAGTAGCTTCAAGTTTTCGCGAAACTTAGTGAGGCTTGTGAGTTTTCGAAACTATGAAGAAATTTCGAAAGGATGTGTTTTCGAAAAAATGAAGTATTTTTGAAAAAACACAAAGTCACAATACCAAATTTCGAAATTGTCCAATTTCGAAATTTATCCAAAAGTCGAAGTACTTTTCTTTCTTATACAAGAGAGAAAAGACTGAGTACACGATCCGTAAGTCGAAAGAAGGCAAAATCACACGATCTCGAAAGTTGGGCAGATTTTTGTTTTCAAAGAAAGCTTGCCTAAAACACGTTTTTATAAAAAGATTTTTGTACTTCTATGTATAAAATGATAAGATCTTAAAGAAAGTTGAAAACTTTATAAACTTTTTCAAAACTACAAAAGATTTCGAAAAATAGTACAAGAATCCTAAATCGATTTTTGTGACAAAAGTTTGAAACTTGTTTGTTTGTTTTGATTTGTAGACCAAGTTTGTAAGCAAAGATGTGCTAAAAACCAAGAAACAAACAAGAAAGCACAAAAATTTTAACAAAAATCGATTTGAAAAACAAGTTTAAGATGGAATTCAATGAAAACAACAAAACTACACCTTCATATGGCGAATGATACCACTTGTTAGGTCACCATATTGATTTCACACAAACAAGAATGAGATAGATATAAGGATGGGATGAATATTTGAATAAGAGAATAATAAGAGCAAGAGTTTCCTTATGATTTCAAATAAACAACCAAGTTTTACAATAGCCTAAGACTTGTATTAATAGGTGAGGAGCTAGGGCAACACTCCTAGTCCTCCCCATCATGTGGAACGTGTGGGCTTTAAGGCCCATGGACTCATTGTCTTAAGCCTAGTAAACTTATAACATAACATAAATGAAAGTAACTAGTAACTTAAGCAACCTATTATTACAAATGACCGAGACTTGATAAAATGGTAAAACTTTGATCCCAACAGGGGCCCACTAGAAAAATCACAAAAATATGATGTTTGTGGATTCCAGAAGCCAAGGTGGGAGACTACAACCCCTAAAAAGCACAAGGCCTAAAACTTATCCCAAAATTATCTAAAATTCTTGCAACTTTTGGGTTTTCTGACTATGGATGCAATTTTTGACTTTTTTAGAACATGTAACTTTGACCTGGATGAATTTTATTTGACCTAAATTGAACCTAGATGAAATTATGAGATGGTATAAACACTAATTAAGCTAAATCTAACAACTCCATGCTTAATTCTAAGCTTGCACAACCCAGAAATTCCAACAGTGATGAAAATTGGGACCAAGAAGTGATTTTTGACTTTCCACTAAAAAACCTGTGTTGATTATGACTTAAATGAACTAATATGGCCTTAAGTAACTTGAATGAACTATAAGTAACAGCAAATACTCACTTGAGCATAGAGATCAAGCATAATCCAAACACTGCCTTAAGTTTCAACTGATTTTGTGTTTTTGCAGTGGTGAACTGTTTTAAGCTAAGAACCTGGAATAACTTTGATAAATTAGCTATGAAGACCCTAGGGAAACTAAAATGACAGATGAATAAGTACCTAGGAAGCAGAAATAAGCACAAGTGATTATAAAGGCTAAATGGACAGTGAGATGTTGAAACTTAAACCAATGAACTTTAAGCTACAAGCTAAACATATTAAGCAATCATAAACATCACTAAGCTACATTTAACTACCAATAAGCAGAAACTGAGTTAGTCAATAAGCAAAATGTGAATAAGCAGTTTTGAATAAACCAAATTGGAAACCTGACTTACAAACAAAAGCCATTGAATGATCTCCCCATTTACTTTCTGACTAACCCTATTGCTTTCATAAGCTCTAAACCATGATATTCAGCCTCCTCTTCTATTCTCTTGTGATTCTTTTTATTTTTCATTTATGAGCTATTTTCTTGCATTTTTGAGAATTTTTAACTAAACTATTTTTTTTTTGGTTTCTGAGCTTTAAGAGAGCTTATAAATAGCATACATAAGATAAATGAGCACTGAACTTCTAACAAAGTTTAAGCTAACATGGAAAATTCACTGAAAATGGTAAAATGGGATTTAAACTGAGAACTTGAATTTGTCACTAAATAACTTTGAAAATACACTTAGAATTCAACAGGAGATGAAAATTACACTGGGAAACATAAATTACACTAATTTCGACATCACTAATTTACACTACTCTACAACTAATAATTAACTAACTCCTTCTCTGCCTCTTTCTTCTTTCTTTTATAGTGCCCCTTTAGGGTTTCTGAGACCACTTCAGCTTTTCCCACTTTGATCCTAGCCCTTGGATGGCTTAGGTTAATCCTGGCCATTGAATTGTTTTGGCGGGAAAAAGGATTTGACCACTTGTGGGTCTGATAACTTGTATTAGGGTAGGGGTAATCAAGGCTTGTTGTCTTTTGTGTTTGGAGGAGGGAAGGTAAGCAGGGTGATGATGGTGTTTGGCGTTGCAGGTTGTGGCAGGGATTGGTCACGGGGTGGAGGGAAGTAAGGGTGTGGGTTTAACCGGTTGACCCTGGTTATATAACCAGGGTGTGTTGGTTGGGTTTAATTTTGGTCCAAAGGTGTGGATTGGGCTAGGGGTTATAAGGAGTTGGGTTGTGTTTATTATTTGGGTTGTTAATTTACACAAAGGTTCATTTGGTTAAGTGATAATTCATTGGAACCAATTGTGTAAAAACTGAAAATTCAGGGACCTAGTTTGCCAACTTATGAAACTCCTTCCAAGGATAAAACTTGCCACATTGTAATTCCACAAGGACTTTTGATGCAATTTCCCAACTTTAACTTCCCAAGGACTAAAACTGCCAAAACCCAAAGTTGAGGGACCAGAATTGTAATTTCCTCAAACTTTCACCCAAGGACCAATGTTGCCAACCTATGATTTCCCAAGGACCAAAAATGACTTTTTATCCAAAAATATTTCACCAAGGACCAATTCTGTCACTTTCTAAAACTCCAGGGACCAAACTGTAAATTCTCAAAACTTTTCCAATTTTTCACCAAAGGACTAAATATGACAACTTATGATTTCAAAAAGACCTTTGGTGACTTTTCTTTTAAAATAAGTGCTTAGGGACTATTTTTGCCAATTTTTGAAAGTTGGGGGACTGAAACTGCCAATTATGCAAACTTTGTACGTCTTTCATCTGTTTTGACTCATTTTGCATCCGAAACATATAAAACACAATCTTTGGGATATTTTCAGTATTTTAATGCATTTCTGAATGTTTTTAAATGTTTTTGCAGTTCAGATTGACCAAAAATGATGAGTATTCACACACTCATCAGTGTTCACATTGTTTCCTGTTAATTTTCTTAAACCATTTCTTAATGCCACAATTGCAAAACCCTTTTCCAGAAGTTGAGCTTTGAGTTCATCATTTTTAGCAATCAAAGAGGTTGTCTGCTCTACAGTCTTAGTTTTTGTAACTTTGATTGAGTCACATAGGTCTTTACACTGAACTTTCAAAGACTCATTTTCTGTAATCAATTTAGCCACATTACATTCCAATTCAATAATTTTTGTTTCCATTGCATTAATGTCATGTTTAACTTTGGATTCATTACTTTTCTCATGCACTTTGATTCGAGTTTTCAAATTATTGATCGTTAAGTTTTTGTTTTGTAGCTGAGCTTTCAAATCATTTATTTCAAAAAATTCACGAAATTCAGGGAATTCCGTATTCTTACATGGTTTGTTAATTTGAAGACTTTCTTCCTTTTGTTGAATTGATATTTCAAGTGAAATACAATGTTTCTCAAGTTGTAAAAATCTGTTTGAAAGTTCATCAAAAACATGTTTTTCAACCATATCATTTGACTTAAAGGACTCAGCCGTAAACAAAGAACTTGAAGCCTCATCACGTTCAACATCCTGATCAGTTTGTTCAAGTATGTTAGCAGATATATATTGTTGAACAGTTAAGGGTACCTCAGCACGTGACACCTGTTCATTATCTGGTATGATGTCTGCATCCTCATCTTGTGTACCATGGGTTGCTGAACTGTTGTTTGGGTTAAGCTTCTCTGTCTTTGTTCCTCTGCACTTAGTGTCAAGTGATTGATGATACAGAGTTGGTGTGGTATAGTGTGAATGAAAAGTTTACCGAAGGATCACTCGTGAAAGTAAATCTCTGGGTCGTAGTCCCAACGAGGGTTGAATTCGATCTTGTCGGTTCGGTTTGTTGTGAAGTGAATGAGGATAGAAGAAATATTTTGGATTTTGATTATACTACGAACAAGAATAAAATGCAATTAAAGCAAAGAGAATAAACAAATAATGCAAAACAAACGAACAAATAAAAAAAACATTTTCAAAAAATGAAATAGAAATAAAAGCGTAAATAAAACTTAACACGACTAATTTAAAAAGAAAATATAAGCAATACTACTACTACGTTGTGCAAGATTAAATTTCAAAATATTAAAAGATAAAAGAAAAATGACGTAAAAGGAAATTATATTTTTTTTTTTTTGCTTTTATTTTATTTATTTTTTATTTAATGAAAAAGATATAAAGGCTAATTAAAAAATGAAATAGGTAGAAGAAATGGAAAACTAATTATTATTAAACTAGAAATGTTTACTAGATGACGTTACTAGATAAAAGATACTAACTTGTTATATAATAAACCCTTACTTGATAAATTTTAGAAAAATTCGGTGGAGTTTCGTTTAAATTTTATAAAGAAAAGATCTCACTCGATAAACGATGAGGTAATGATTATCATACTCGATAATCTTGGCTAACTCGTCAAAAGAAATGAAACTTGGTAAACAATACTTAATAAAAATATAAAAATAATACTCGAAAATTTTGAAGACTCAATACTCGGTATATTAAAATAATAATAATAATAATAATAAAAATATAAAAAAATACTTCATAGAATTTGCAATATAGTCCCTAACTCGATAATATATATATATATATATATATATATATATATATATATATATAGGGAAGGGATCGGGTGCGTTTCACATTTTAAGTGCGGATGGTACGGATGAATGTAGACCACACGATCATCCGTCCATCTCATCAAAGATTAAAAAAAACGTGGTGGCATTTTCGTAAATACTCCAAAATGTTTACACTAATAAGATAATATCGTTATATATCTTGCTTAAAAAAAAAACACAAAAATTCAAAAAAAAAAAAAAAAAAAAAAATCAGATTTATCGATAATGAATTTAAGGAAAGTAAGATTTGCATAATTTAAAGAAGGTATTCTTAATTATTTCATATTGTTATTATACGATTTAAGTATACGTATTCTGATAAGAGTACATCAGTATGATTGCTACTACGATACTAACATTTTTATTATTAAAAAACGAGTAATTCTCATTATGAACTGTTAATTTAATCTTTTTTGTTTTTCAGAATTACAAATATGTATTCTGCATTTAAAAAAAAAGTTATTCTTAAATTAATAGTCTTTAAGATAACTACTGTGATATTAATTGCATTTCTATGATAAATATTCTGATATTAATTGCATTTCTATGATAGCTATTCTGAAATGTTATATATTCTGAAAAAACATATTCAGAAATGTTATATATATCATGCCTATTCTGATAGAAAAAATATTAATATCTATTGACGATACCTAATCCGATATTGATATAATTATGATACCTTGTGTGATATTAATTCACATTCAAGGATAGGTATTTTGATATTAATATTTTTTCTTTAATCTGCATTTACAATGGACAATTTAATACAAATTAATTGATTATATCATTATTATGTTAGTAATCAATATGACACTTACTGTGAAATTATAACTGCTAACGACATATAAGGTTATATATTCCGATATTAACATTTTTTCTTATTTTAAATACAGATGATGAAGATGATTCTGAAATTGAATACATGTTACTTTATAAGATCCAAATGGAAAAATGTATGACTAAAGTAAAAGAAGAAACAAAGTCTGAAATATCTTTGATATCTGAGACAATTTGTTACCTTACATGTGGACCTAATTCATTCGACACAACAAATATTTGTCTCTTGTTGAACAATCTTAAAAGTTTAGAAGAAGAGATGCAAGATGTTAAAGATGCAATTATTTGAAAAACTACAATAAGATTTGGTATCTTAAATGAAGATAAACAACAGGTATTGTTGAAATATATCTTTACTTTTTTGAGCAGATAAATGAATATTTGATTGTTCTTGTTAATTTTTTGATTGTTATTGTTAAATATTTTTTGAACAGTTACATGAAACTTGCGTCGACAAGGTTAAATAAATTGTTGATAAAGCTGCTGCAAATCTTCAAGACACTATTCGTTTTTTTGATTTGAAGCCTAAATATGGGGAACTGTATCCGAAAGTTAGCGATATTCTTTCAAAGATAAGTAACCAAATTTCTGATATTAGAGATCCATATTTCATGACATTTGAAGAGATAGAAATACTTGACAAGGCTGCATCAGAATTCGAAGAAAGAAATAAAAAAGCTAAAATTATTTGACTGATGGAACAATTAGAAGTTATTGAAATTTTGTTATGTTATTGAAATTCAGTTATCTGTTATTAACCTATTATGTTATTTTACATATTTTTTAATGTTAATGTTACTATGTTATTGTTTATTTGAAATGTTTACTATGTTATTGTTACTATTATAATGTTGCAGTTACTTTATAATTTGTTAATTTTATAATTGTTGTAAACTAACATTTTTGTCTGACATTAATAATTGATTTTTTAAACATCTGGTGTATAATAAAAATTAATAAACTTATTCCGATACTAAATAATTAATAAACTTATTCCGATACTAAATAATTAATAAACTTATTCCGATACTAAAAATTAATAAACTTATTCCGATACTAAAAATTAATAAACTTATTTCGATAATAAAATATTAATAAACTTGTTCCGATACTAAAAATTAATAAACTTATAATTGTTGTAAACTAAGATTTTTTTCTGACATTAATAATTGATTTTTGAAAGTTCTGATGTATAATAAACATTAATAAACTTATTACGATACTAAAAAATTAATAAACTTATTCCGATACTAAAAAATTAATAAACTTATTCCGGTAATAAAAATTAATAAACTTATTCCGATAATAAAAATTAATAAACTTATAATTGTTGTAAACTAAGATTTTTTTCTGACATTAATAATTGATTTTTGTAAACTTATCGGAAAGTTCTGATGTATAATAAACATTAATAAACTTATTACGATACTAAATAATTAATAAACTTATTCCGATACTAAAAAATTAATAAACTTATTCCGGTAATAAAAATTAATAAACTTATTCCGATAATAAAATATTAATAAAGTTGTTCCGATACTAAAAAATTGATACCCACATAAGGATAAAGTTCTAGTCAGATGGACAGGTATCTATTAAGAAATACTATTTTATTTAATGTTATTAATATAAATAAGTAAAACGTATAGAATAAGATAGTGCAAAGTTAGTACGATATAAAAAAAAAATTATTGCGATATTTAATAAATAAAAAATTAACAATATAAGATATAGAGAATAAACTATATTCTTACTGTCATATTTAATAAATAGAAATTAATAAACTTATTCCGATAGTAAAAAATTAATAAACTTATTCCGATACAATAAACTTATTCCGATACTAAAAAATTAATAAATTAACTTTTGATTTTTTGTGTGAAATGTATACCCACATAAGGATAAGCTTCTTGTCAGATTGTCAGATTGACAGGTGTCAGAAGTGAAAATAAATTAACTTTTGATTTTTTTTTTGTCAAATACTTTATTGTTATTTAATGTAACGGTTGAAAAGTAATTAATTGTATGGGAAGTGTAACAAAAAATTAACTCTACGCGTTTGGTTAACGAAAAGTTTTTTTTTTCTATATATATGTCTGTGTAAATCCACTTTCATAATAATTCTTAATTTTTTTCACTTCTTTTGTATTTTTCTCTCATCAAAACAACAAAGAAAATGGAAAATTATTTTAGAACCCCTAATCTAGAGAGGTTGAAAGACTCCGCTTGTTCTGACGACCTGCTAAAGGCTTTTAAGTTTTTTTTTAAGCAACAGATGTTGGAGTTACAGGGTTTCATTAAAAAGATTGAGGAAGATTGTGAACAACTGACAAAGCAGATTGAAAAGCAAGAAGAGTATCTTGGTGAATTGGAGATCTCCAATGAAGATGCTACCTTGATTATCAATATAATCAATGATACTTTGAAAAAGGAGCGTTCTAGGCTTGACGATTTGGAAAAACTGCTAGTTAAGGCGCGTAATGATATGTTTGATAAGAAGCGAGAGGTCGCCTATATTAAGCAGGAGATGAAGAAGGATCAGGACTTGTCCCTTTAGGTTTTTATTAGTTTTGTCTTATTTTAATTTTCTCAGTTTATGTATGTCCAAATTTTGAATTATAAAATATGTAATGGACTTGTATTGAAATGAAGTTAAGTTTTTATCATCTATATATTTTTAACTAATATGTTATTTTATATATTTTAATGTTAATGTTACTATCTTATTCTTAATTTGAAATATTAATTTTATTATTGTTATAAACTCAGATTTTTTTCTGACATTAATAATTGTTTTTTGAAACTTTTGATGTATAATAAAATTAAAAACTTATTCCGATAGTAAAAAATTTGACAAATTATAAATACGCAGGTTACGATAATAAAAATTAATAAACTTATTTTGATACAAAAATAATATTCTTTGACAAACATTCTGACAAATTAATAAACTTATTCCGATACTAAAATATTAATAAATTTATTCCAACTCTAAAAATTAATAAACTTATTCCGATGCTAAAATATTAATAAACTTATTCCGATATAAAAAAATTTAAATCCACATAAGGATAACGTTCTTGTCAGATTGACAGTTGTTTATTAAGAAATACTAATTTAGTTAATATTATTAATATAAATAAGTAAAAAATTACTGCGATATTTAATAAAATAAAAAAATAACAATATAAGATATAGAGCATAAACTATATTCTTACTGCGATATTTAATAAATAAAAATTAATAAAATTAATAATAAAAATTAATAAAATTAATAAACTTATTAATTAATAAAAATTAATATAGTAATAATTAATAAAATTAATAAATTTATTCCGATACTAAAAAATTAATAAACTTATTCCGATACTAAAAAATTTATACCCACATAAGGATAAGGTTCTTGTCTATTAGGAAATACTAGTTTATTTAATATTATTAATATAAATAAGTAAAACGTATAGAATAAGATACTGCAAAGTTACTGCGATATTAAAAAAATTACTGCGATATTTAATAAACTTATTGCGATACTAAAAAATTTATACCCACATAAGGATAACGTTCTTGTCTATTAGGAAATACTAGTTTATTTAATATTATTAATATAAATAAGCAATACGTATAGAATAAGATACTGCAAAGTTAATGCGATATTAAAAAAATTACTGCGATATTAATAAATAAAAAATTAACAATATAAGATATAGAGTATAAACTCTTACTGTGAAATTTAATAAATAAAAGCTCATATTGAACATATTCTTAAAATAAAAAAATTATATATTGAATAAGTTTATATATTGCAGAATAAAAAAAGTTACAATTTTAATGATTCAGCTATAATGTCTTTTTTATATTTGTTAGCATCACTTAACAAAATTTTAACAGCATATAACTTTCTCAGAGTCGCCAATTCATTCTTGCTTCCATTTTCTCTGAAAGTTGATCTCCATTGTTTGTCTTCAATTCCAGAATAGAACTCAAGATGCCTCATAGTAAAAATGCCACAATCTGTTTTATTTTTAGATGTTTGCCATTCCATTTGAAGTCTTTGAGGAGCACACTTTGATATTTGTTGAGCCTTTGGATGATTTGAAACTTTTAAATAGTGACAAAACAATTTAAACTGAAAAAAAAAGAAAACAAATATATATATATATATATATATATATATATATATATATATATATATATATATATATATATATATATATATATATATATATATATATATATATATATATATTACCAAAAAAACGAAAAAAGTTAAAAATATAGTTAAAAAAAAACAAAACAAAAGAAAATGTAAAAAATAAAAATAATATTACCAGATTTTCAGTTGTATTGCCATATATACCAGCACTTTCCTTCAAATTGTCGATAATTATAAACGACGGATTCAAGAGATTGAAGCAATAAACATAGAAATGGTTTTGCCTACAAACTGGGAAGAAAACCTGTAAAAAGTAAATAATAATTAAGATTTAAAAAATATTATCTTAATTTTAAAAAGTAATATTAAAAACCATTAAATTTAAATGATTAAAAAAAAAAAAAAAAAAAAAAAAAAAAAAAAAAAAAAGAAAAAGAAAAAACAACTTACTAGATTAACTGCAGATAAATCATTAGAGTTCAGATATTTTTTGCAAGCAAAATTAATTGCATTCAAAAATTCTTCTTGTTTTTTCTTAGTGGAAAGTGTAACTTTTTCTCTTCGAGATGACTAAATAAAATAATAAAACAAACATTAGTATTAAATTTAATATACAAAAATTAATAATAATAGTTAAAAAATAAAAGAAAAATAAAATAACATACCATTGCTTGGCTTGTTAAGAATAATCTTAAACCAGATCCAGGTCTTCTTTATTTTTCTTGAAAATTCAAAACAATGGCCCAAATGTCTATGATGTTTGATGTTACAAGTTTTGTTTTATTAATGAGATCTTTAAAAAAGCTACGATTAGTAGCACAAAACAAATCTGAGCCAAAAAAATGATCCCTGCAAAAAAAAATAATAATAATAATGATAAATTAAAAAAATAATGATAATTGGATTCAATGCAAATATATTACGAAAATTTTAATAAAATTATAAAGAAGAAAACTTACGCAAGATTGCTGTTGTTCTTTTTTTTTATTAACTCTAACACAGAGTTTTCGATCTTATTAAATTTGGTTAGAATATCAACTTTTTGAACATTGAATGGCGACTTCAAAACATCAGTAGGATTCCTTTCTCTATTTACTCTATGCCTTAAGTCTTCATTGTTTTCTTTACAAACATTTACCTGGAAAAAAAGAAATAAAAAAATAAAATAAAAAAATATTTTTGAATTATTTCAAAAAGTACAACTAATTTACTAACATCTTTGCTTAAATTTTGAAGAGTTTCAGCTCCATTCCTCATCTGTAATTCAAAATAACATTTATTGTATGAAAAAAATATGAATTAAATTGTAGAATCAAAAATTAAACTTTCATTATTTTGATAATATTATTAGTGAATGTTAATACCTTGTTTAGATCTTCTTCAGACTCTTCTTCAATATATTGAATATCTTCTGATTCATAAGCATCGTCTTCTTCAAAAACATCTTCTTCAGTTGACATACTCCCAGGAACAAAATTTATAGGCTCCGGACATTGAATTAAATCCTATAAGAATAACAAATAAGATAAACTAACATATTAATTTAGAATGCTTACTAAGGTTTATATTAAACACTTACTTGAGGATTACTTAATTCATTTAATGCTGCTGCTTCAAGCATTAGCTGAAAATATAGGTATAAAATTCTTATTTAGAAAAAGTTTAAACATTGTAATTAAAATTTCATACTATGTGACAGAATAATTAAATACCGTTTTATTCTGGTCTTGAGGAGATTCGGCAAAATTGTTTAGATCTGCAAGCTCATCATCTATCATGTCGGTCCCATCTGTCAAATAAAGTAACTTGACATTATTCCCATCTCTTTCTGAACTTTGGTGTTTCTGAAAATTTAAAACCACGTCTGGAAAATTTAATAAAAATAATAATAATAACAGAAAAAAAATAAAAAAGAATTACCAATCAGAAAAAACATAATTACCTTCGAATTATTGATTTGATAATTCATTGCATCTCTCATGACCTTGTAAAACTCTGGATGTTTAGAAAGAGCTTTTTTTTGAAAATGTAACGCTCTTAAAACTCTTTCTTTGAATGGTGCGTTTTGTTCGGTAACACAAAGCTTATAAAACACAACCATATCGAGTAGCCGCAGATTAGTCACATTAGAAGAAGACTGAAAACTCGGTTTTCCATCTTTTGTCAAGAAACAAAGACCTTCAGTTGGTTCTTTGCAATACTTAAGATCTTCAAAAATGACTCCATCCGGCACTTGCTCATCTCCATGTAATACCTCTTTGCAAATCTTAAAAAAAAAAAAAAAAAAAAAAAAAAAAAAAAAAAAAAAAAAAAAACTTTTGGTTTTCTGGGTCTTTGAATGGCATTAAACCGATATAACTCTGGTATGCTTCATCCACTGAGATCTCGTTCATTATTTTGGCTTTTGTTAATAGTTTTTGAACTGCATTAATGGCCTTCCTCTTCATTTCGGCATTTAAACTTCTGCATTTATGAATACAAAGCATAAACTCTTTCCATTCTTCAAATCCTAAGTTATGAAGTTCATGAGCTAAAAGTTTATGCTTCGTTCCGTCATCTAGTGTTAATAAGAATGATGTTTGTATCTGATCAACTTCTTCACAATCAACACTGCAGATTTTTTTATAAGCATACTTCCTTCGATGCTTGCATTCCTTCAAATAATGACCCATTTTCTTTATTTCTGATAAAAGCATGTTATTGTACAATTCATCCTTTTGTCTTTCTTTTATTTCAGAAACAGGAAGATTATATTTCAAAGAATCTTCTTCATAAATTCTGCTTTTTTTGGCTTCTGTACCTTCTTCTTCAAACTCATCTGGGTATTCTGAAATCCAAGCTTTCGCAGACTCAAACATCTTTCGTTGGTGTTTATTGAATTCATGAAGAAGGATCTTAGTTATGTATCTATTCCTCAAAACATCCATCTGAATTCGATGACGTGGATCTTCTTCATCAAAAATCCCAATATCCCAGTTTTCATCATCAAACTCATAAAGCTCCATATGAAGCATGACATATAAACCACAGTTAATCTTGTCTTTCTTTGTTCTCCATTTAAAATTAAGCACTTTTGCTTCACTTTGAAGAAACCAATTTTCTGGAATTGCATAATTACGCTTGAGCAAGAAGTCACAAAACAGACATTGCTGTTCACAAAAAGTTACATTAATAGGCTATAACATGATTGTTAAAAAGATATATATTATTTAAAAAATATCAAAAGATATGCATAAAAAACAAAAAAACTTACCACAAAATCAAAAACTTTTTGGTATTTTCCTTCATATGGAGCTCCTGATTCAAGGTTGTCCAAAATGACAGCAAAACCAGCCCTTATGTTGAAAACTGTAACGTAAAAATGTTCGTACGCAAGTATTGGAAAGAACACCTATTTGATAAATATCAAGTTAGTCAAAATTATGAATAGTAAAGTAATAAAATTCGGATAGAGTAGTAAATTTACCAATTCTATATATTTGAAACTAATTTCTTGTCCAAAAGCATCAAACTGATCTTTTACAGAATTAAAAAAACTCTGTTTCTTTTTAGGCACGATCTTTTTCATATTCATCCATGTCTTTTGGCTGTTAAAAAAGATATATATGTATATATATATATAAGTACATAAATGATAAGAAAAAATAGAATAAAAATAAAAAATAATACATATATAGATATATTAAATTATTAACATAAATTGAAGTTTAACTTACAATAACTATAGTTTTGAAGAAATATCTAATTGCTGAGCTATCCTCCTGTGTTAATCTTTCTTCAAAATTCATAATATTCACAAAGTTATCTATAACTTCAAGCTCAATATATGTTTCAGAGGCAAGTGATAGGATATGAACATTGAGAATAGGTTTGTCTTCTCCAAATTGGAATATCTTCTCCCTAACAAGTAAAAAATGTAAAAGTATGATTAACAAAACAAAAATTGAAAATGATAAATAATTCAGGTTAATAGCAATAAAGTTATGATATCTTACATAACATTTTCTTCAGCAGCTTTTTGAAGAATAATTTTTGGAAATAAACACTCAGCTTGTGATTCATATTCTGCTTTTGTATCCACATGCTTGTTCATATATGGAGATTCAAAATGAATGGAAGTTTTCGCTTTCCTTTTTAGCATTTTTCTTTTTGATCCTTGACGAAATCATCTTTGTTTGAATGCTGGAAAGAATTTAAACAGAAATTATAAAGAATTTAAGATGAATCTTATTCCATAATTGTAAAAATAAATATATGATTCAAACCTGGATCTCTGTAACATTTTCTTCTTTAACACATTCTGCAGTTTCAGATTCATCTTCAGTTAAAACTTTCTCATTTATCTGATTCAAACCCTGAAAAAAACATAAACATAAGAAAATGAAAAAGTTTTATTTAATTTATTTAATATCACATAATGTATAAGTAGGAATACAAAAAATATACCTCAGAAATATTTTCATCTTCATTTGAATAGATTTTCTCTACTTCATTAACAGGAGAAAAATCTTTATGCTCAAATAGATGCTGATATTCACAATCATTACTGATAGTTAACTGATTGTGAAAATTAACATCTTTAAATGAAAAATTATCCTTTGATAGATTCCTGTCCATAACTTCTTCACAACCAGATGAGCCGGTATTATACATTGTTTCAGAAGAATCTACAGCAGCCAATTGAGTAACGCTAACAGAAGCAGGAAGAGATTTTACATAAGTTTCATCTTCAAGTTTCTTCTCAGATACTTCATGTTGCATATTTGAGATATCACTGCCGTCTTCATTTACTTGAATCTCTTCAAAGATAGTGGTTGCAGAAACTGTAGACAATTCTTCCAGAATGTTGACGTTACTTTCTCTGTGATGATCTTCATCAATTTGCATATCAGACCTTTCAATAGACTGAGATTGTATTATCACATAATCAACTTTGTTACATTCTTTATCTGCAGTATCAGAAATAATGTCACAGTCTTCATTTTGTTGAATTGTAACATGCGAACCATCTTGACAGACTGCAGATTCATTTCGACCTTGTTCAATTGCACATTCCATTGTCAATTTATTGACATCTGGTTCATCCACAACTTCCTTTGCAGTTTCAATTCCTCCTTGTACATCATCAACTTCCTTTGTGGGTTCATCACCTACTTTTTCCTCATCAACTTTGTTACATTCTTTATCTGCAGAATCAGAGATAATGTCACAGTCTTCATTTTCTTGAATTGCAACACGCGAACCATCTTGAGAGACTGCAGATTCATTTTGACATTGTTGAATCGCACATTCCATTGTCATCTCATTGTCATCTGGTTCATTGATGAGTGCTCAAACACTCATCATTTTTGTCGTATTTAAACTGCCAAAACATCCGAAAACGCTCATAAATGCATCAAAATACTTAAAATATCCCAGGGATTGTATTTTATACGTTTCAGATGCAAAATGAGCAAAAACAATGAAAAACGAGCAAAGTTTACACAATTGCCAGTTTTAGTCCCCCGACTTTTAAAATTTTACAAAACTAGTCCCCAAGCATGTGTTTTGAAAGAAAAGTCAACCTAAGGCATTTAGAAATAAAAAATAATCAAATTTAGTCCTTGGGTAAAAACTTTGGAAAAAATTACACTTTTGGTCCCTGCAGTTTGGGAAATTGACGAAATCAGTCCCTGGAAATTTTAAAATGGAAAATGCATTTTGTGACCTTCATCTTATGGGAATGTAACATGTTTGGTCCCTGGTTTAACTTTGGAGGATGTGCAACATTGGTCCTTCGAATTTGCATAAAATACAAAATTGGTCCTTGTGATTATAACCAAACAAAACCAAACGGACCCTTTGTATATTTATTACCCAATCCAAAAGCAATCCACCCCAGCCCACTCATTTCCAAAGCCCAACACTCCACAGCCCACCACCCATCCCATTTTATTAATAAAAAGAGCCGGTCAAAGAAATAGTCAACTCCATCCCCACCTTTACCTTTTGCCACCATAACCAACCTGACACCACCACCTCCACTGTACCTCCCAACATCCTTGTCCCCCCCCCCCTCCTTTCTCCAACACTACCTACCCAGCCACCCTACACCATCCCAAAAAAGTCAACCCAGACAACCTTATTATTACCCCCACACCCTTATAATACCAACACCAATCCTAGGGCTGCTGAGAGAAGAAGCAGGCCAATCAATGGCTATGAGATGTTTCTCAGGGGACAATGAGAACACAAAGGACACAACAAAGTGGAAAAGAAAGAAGGCCAGGCCTGGTTAAAAGTTTTTCTACTTTTTTATGTATTTTTTTTAGTATTTATGTAGTTTCATTATAAGCCTTTGAGGCTAGTTAGAAAGTAGTAGTCAATGTAATTTTTCAGTTGTTTATTAATTATCTTAGTTTGTAAAACCTATTTCAGAATTAATAGAAGTGATTTTCTTAATTTGCAGCTTGTTATTTTAGTTTGAAAAAGTTATTTCAAATTGCTTAAATCTTGTTCGAGTGTTTGTTTAATGTTCTAAATATTCCATAAGCTCACTCTTATTCTCAGTAAGTAAGTAAAATCAGAAAAGAAAAGAAAAAAAATATATATAAAAATCATCAAGGAAGCAAAAGGGGTTTGAAGCAATGGAATATGGGGTATTGATGATAAGCTGAGACAATCAAGGAAGGTTTCTGCCTATCTTAAAGATAGGCAAGCTCAGTGAGCTCCCTCTTTTCTAGCTGAGGGAGAAACTTTGGTAAACTTTGTTTCATTAGTTCTGATATTGATAAGAAGTTAGTCATTTAAAATGGTATTGTTTAATAGATTAGATTAGTGTTGAAAATTGTATACATTGGTGTAGTTTAGTGTAGATAACCATTGGTTTAATCTGTGTACTGGATTTGCATTACATAAGTTGCTTAAGTCTCAACTGTCATCACATAAGATTTAATTGATTGCATCTCTGATTGAATCTAGTGGTACTTGCATGTTGGAATTGCCTTATTTAATCATAACTCAGATCCTTTGATCATTAAATGGTGACCTGTGGTGATTTTCATCAGCTCATAGTGTAAGAGTAGGATTTAAGGGGTGTTTGGAATTGCTGAATGCACTGTGTTGTTGGTTGTTTCAAGTTTGGTTTTTGTTTAGTACTTATCATTTAGGAGTTTGTTAACTTAGAAAAACCAACAAAGTTAGTCCCTATTTGCAAGAAAGTCAAATCCCATTCAAAGTTGCTTAACTGTCACACTGTGTAGCATTTTCATTTCCAAAGTAACTTTTCAAGCTTAGATTATGGTAACTTAAGTCTCTTTAATCTCAATATAAGTTAGAACATCATTTGTAGTCATTAAACCCCTACCAAAGTTCATATTAGTCAACTGTAACCAAGAAATAAAAAAGTCAAAATTGTAGTTTGGTCAGAAATCCCACTTTTTGGGGGATTTTTCCTGATTTTTGTGGAAGGAGTTAGGACTTGAAATTTGGTTTGTTTAAAATTTACCACCTAAACTCCAAGTAATCATGATCAACTTATTTTTTAGATTTTTTTTCTAGTCTGTGCATTGGCTTTTTTGAGGTTGCAGGGGGTGATACCTCCCCTATTTCTGGCCATTGGCCATTCTTCTTAGGCTTGCAACTTCCCATTCAGTGGACCCCACAGCCCTCCCCCCTTGGGCTTTTTGAGGAGCTTAAAAGCTCAGCTTTTGATTCCTGAGGATATTTCATGCCTCAGCTTATTTGTGCCTAGCTTGTTTGACCCACTTTGTGGCCTGATCTCAGACACCCAATACTGACCCTTCAGTCTTTGTGACCAATTTCCAAGCCCCTCCCAGAGTTCAATAATAAGCCACTAGATCAGCTTATTGGCTTATTTGATACTGACCTGGCACCCTTGAAAGACCAAGTGTTCACTTGAACCTTCTTGCACCTCTGTGGACCCTACAGAGGTCCAAAATCTCTGATTCAGGACTGCATTGGTTTATGTATTGCATGAGTTCTTATTTGTGATTTAAGCTTGTTTCTTGTGCTTCATTTGGCTCTTTTGGCCTATTTCAAGTTGTTAATCTGTATTAGGTTATTTGTCTACTAGGTAACCTGATTATAGCTTTTTCACTTAACAATAAATCCAAATAAGCTCAAACATTGGACTGTTTTACTTATTGAGTTGCATAGAGCTTAATTTTGAGTTGTATAAAAAGTGTCTTCACAAATAGTGTTAGTTTTTAGTAGTAAAACAGTTTGGTAAAAGAAAATTTTGAAAAAAAACAAAAAAATTAGAAGCGATAGCTTCTATTTAAGCCACTTTGGCTTATTTTCTGCTTATTTATAAGCAAAAGCTATTGTTAAATTTTTCTTAGGCTTCTGATATCATAATAGATTTTTAGGAATTTTTTCAGATTTTTCTGTAATCATTTAGTATTTTTTATAATTTAGTTTAATTTAAATCAATTAAATAATTAGTTTTTAATTATTAGTAATTAATTAAAAAGTAGGAAAAATAGTTTTTCTGGTTCAAAATTAGTTTTATATTATTTTAGATTTTTCTAAATTTAATTTTCATTTTTCTAGTTATTTTTCATAATTATTTATAATTTAGGATAATTTAGTTAGTTAAAAAGTAATTAATAATTAGTAATTAATTAATAGTAATTGATTAAATAGCGTAAAAATTATTTTTCTTTTTCTAAAAATTTTCTTAAGTCATTAGGATTGTAAAAATATAAATTTCACGTTCGTAGGACTTTGTTTACTCCCGTTTCATTTTTTTTATTTGCGCGTTCGCGTTTATTTGTAACTAAAACGCGTGTTTTTAGGTTAAATTGCGTTTTTAAGTCATCTGATCATCAGTAAGTTAAGTGTTTCTAAATCATTTTCCATCATAATCTCGTAGTGTAATCATAATAATCAAATTCCTTGCCTTTCTGATTAATCACCCGATCCTTTAAAACGTTTACAAATACAATTGCACGCCTCGTCGGGACATAACGACCCGGGGATTCCCTAAACTCCTTGGTTAGTTGGTTTTTGAAGTTTGACCTGGTTGACCATTACCTGGTGAACTTAGTTGACCGTTCGAGACCAATCAAATTTTGGCGCCGCTGCCGGGGAGGCTGCTGCGTATCTGCACACGTTCTTTAAGATTAGTGATTTCTCACACATCACTGTATAAATACCACCAACTTTTTGTAAATCTCAATCATAAAACAAAAACGTCATTAACACTTTTCCTAAAGTGTTAACAACACAAAAAAAAATAATAAAAAAAAAATAATAATAAAAAGAAAAAACAAACAAAACAGATCGTTGCGTTTTCTATATCGGGTTTCTTTTAAGGTGATTCTTAAAGAAATACGATTTTGGTAGACGAAACGATACCAAAAATATTGTCCAAAAGTTTTTTTTTCACCCATACACAAAAACCCAAAAACATTCGTCTTTTCTTGTGAATAATTCTACATAAAAATAAACCGTCGCAAACCAAGACAGAACACCTACTAACTGGGGGTGTGAACATAATAAGTTCCCAAACGAAAGATTTAAAACTTGCCTTTGTATCCATGTAGGTGGTGTACCTTTCTTAAAGAAGCCCCTTACTTGCGATTATTAGTTTAAGTTCACTGTGGTTTTGCCTCGACTTTGTTTTGATTAATTTTTGGTTACTAGTGCATGCGCACTCGCTCTTCTAGGTCTACTAGCCCATTACGTGAGCTTGTACGAAAACCTAGAAGACCTCGTAGACGTTCCGCACCAACAGTCGGATCTGAGATCCGTACTGTTTCCACTCCAGCTGTCACCATGGCGGAAGACCGCCCTATGTGTGAGCTTCTCCAAGCACCCATCGAGGGTTACGGAGATGCTATTATTGTCCCAGCCATCGTGGCTAATAGTTTTGAGCTCAAAACCGGGTTACTTAATCTTGTAACCTCAAGTCAGTTTTACGGTTTTGAGAGGGACGATCCTCATGCTCATATTTGATGGTTCAATAAAATCACATCGACCATCAAGTATAAAAATGTCCCGTGTGAAGCAATTAAGCTTCTTCTCTTCCCATTCTCCCTCGAGGGTCAAGCCCGGATTTGGCTTGAGAAACAACCCCCTCGATCTTTTGAGACATGGGAAGATCTGGTAAAAAAGTTTGTGAATGAATTCTTCCCACCTTCTAAGACCACGAGTCTTTAAAACGAGATCACCAAGTTCACTCAGAAATATGATGAATCATTTGGTGAAGCGTGGGACCGTTTTAAAGAATTACTTCGCAAGTGTCCACATCATGGTTTCTCCGAGTTGATGCAACTCGATACTTTCTACAATGGCGTGAGCCAAGTTGATCAGGATTCTCTCAATGCCTCCGCGGGAGGTAACTTTTTGAGTAGAACCACCAAAGAAGCCTTAGCAATCATCGAGAACAAGTCTAAGGTCCGCTCTACACGAAGCAAGCCGGTTGTTTCACAAATTAGTGCGGGTCCTTCCACTTCATCTCCTTCGAGTCAGTCTAGCACCGATGCTAAGATTGACAAGCTTACTGAGGCTATTCAAGCTTTGGTTCTCGCCCAGACTAAGAAAGTCTCTTTTCCACAACAACCTCCACCTGCTGAGGTTAAGAAAGTGGAAGTCTGTGTAACTTGTGGTGGGCCGCATGCCTACTACAATTGCACAGCTACTGATGGTTCTCCGTTTGAAGCTCATGCTGTAGTCGGGTCATCTAATCAAGGAGGCAATCAATACCGCCCTCCTATGGACCCGAACTACCGACCTAATCATTATCCTGGACCTCCTGGTTTTCATCAAAACCAAAATGTCCAAAACCGTGGCCAGAATCAAAACAAAGGAAACCAAGGTTTTCAAAACCAAGGTAACTTCAATCAAGGTCATGGTTTTCAGAATCAAAACCAAGGTTTCCAAAATCAAGGTTTCCAAAATCAAGGAAACTTTAATAGAAACCAAGGTCAGGGTAATTTCAATCCCGGGTATTTTCATGGAAACAACAACCCTAATCAGGGTAATTTTCAAAATCAAGGCCCCAATCAGAACAATCGTGCTCAAAATTTTAACAACCAAAATCAAGCCATTGTTCCTACTGGGCCTTCATCCAACGAGTTGTTAAAACAATTCATGAAGTCCCAAGAAGAGATGAACAAGTTGTTGGTTAGCCAGATTTCTGAAATTAAGAAGTCTTTAAATGAACGACCCTCGGGCTCAGGAACACTTCCGAGCAACACGATCGCTAACCAGAGGGGCGATGCTAAGGCGATCACAACTAGAAGTGGTGCTTCTTATGATGAACCCGCGATTCCTACTACCTCTTCTTTCTCTCCTCCAAAGGTAGTGGAACGTGAACCTGAGGTGACCACGGACAAGGTGCAAACTCCTAGTTCACGAAGTACCGCATACGTCTAACCTCAGGTTATTCCAGAAACCAGACGTAAACCTGGAGTTGTCTTTGAACCACCTGAAACTCCAGTAGACAACCCTAAATCCAAAACTTCTATCCCTTACCCATCACGTCTCAATGAACAAAAGCTCCGCGAAAAAGCTAGTCACCAAATGGACAAATTTTTCCAAATCTTTCAAGATTTGCATTTTCACATTAGCTTCGCGGATGCTATTCTCTTGATGCCCAAGTTTGCGTCAACAATCAAAAATCTGTTAAGTAATAAGGAAAAACTCTTTGAGATGGCTAGAACTCCCTTGAATGAGAATTGCTCAGCAGTTCTCTTGAAAAAGCTTCCTGAAAAGCTTGGAGACCCCGGAAAGTTTCTTATTCCTTGTATTTTTCCGGGTATGGTTGAATGCTTCGCCTTGGCCGATCTTGGTGCTAGCATTAACCTGATGCCATATTCTGTGTGGAAGAAATTATCTCTTCCCGAACTTACTCCCACGTGCATGACATTAGAGCTTGCCGATCGATCGATTTCTCGTCCTCTTGGGATAGCCGAGGACGTATTTGTTAGAGTGGGAAAGTTCCATTTTCCAGCGGATTTTGTGATTGTTGACTTTGATGCCGATTCAAGGGTCCCTCTCATTCTTGGAAGGGGATTCCTTAGAACTGGGCGTGCTCTTATCGATGTGTTTGAGCAAGAGATCACATTGCGTGTTGGAACTGAAGCAATCACCTTTAACCTTGATCAAACATCGAGGTACTCCTCCAATTATGACTCTGAATCGGTAAACCGAATAGATGTCATCGATGTTGCGGCTGAGGAGTACGCTCAAGAGGTTTTAGGTTTCGTTGATGATTCTACAAGTGAAAATTTCACTCTGTCTTCTTATCCCATCATTGCTAATTCTGCTCCTTCCCTCACTCCGTTTGAGGGAAGTGACTTCATCTTAGAAGAGATTGAGTCCTTTCTCAAAAGTGATTTGATTCCCGATGGAATCGTTAACCAAGAAATTAACCCAGAGAGGGATATTCTTCTCCTTGAGAAACTGTTAAATGAAGATCCCTCTCCTCTTCCCGTTCTACCACAACAACTTCATAATCAGGAAATCAAATATGTTGAAGAAACTGATGATTTTCCTGAGGTCGAGCTTAAGGACTTGCCGCCTCATCTTGAATACGCATTTCTGGAGGGTGATGATAAATTGCCCGTCATAATTGCTAAGGATTTAAGTGTTGAGGAAAAGGCTGCCCTAATAAAGGTTTTGAAGTCACATAAGCAAGCAATTGCTTGGCGACTCTCCGACATCAAGGGCATTGACCCTGAATTTTGTACACACAAGATTTTAATGGAGGATGACTTCAAACCGGCAGTCCAACAACAAAGAAGGGTGAATCCAAAAATTCATGAGGTGATCAAACAAGAAGTTTTAAAACTCCTTGATGCCGGATTGATTTACCCTATCTCAGACAGTCCTTGGGTTAGCCCAATTCACTGCGTTCCAAAAAAGGGTGGCATTACTGTTGTCACAAACGAGGAAAATGAGTTGATTCCAACTCGTTTGGTTACGGGGTGGCGTATCTGTATTGATTATCGTAAGTTAAATGACGCCACCCGTAAAGATCATTTTCCTCTGCCCTTTATGGATCAGATGCTCGAGAGATTAGCGGGGAATGAGTATTAGTGCTTCCTCGATGGTTTCTCGGGTTACTTTCAGATTCCCATTGATCCGCAAGATCAAGAGAAGACCACGTTCACGTGCCCCTATGGAACTTTTGCATATAAACGTATGCCATTTGGTTTATGTAATGCTCCGGGCACGTTTCAAAGATGTATGATGGCCATATTTTCCGACATGATCGGGAAAACTATGGAGGTCTTCATGGACGATTTTTCGGTCATTGGGGATTCGTTTCAAACATGTCTCTCCCATTTAGACAACATGCTTAAATGTTGTGAAGACACAAGGTTATGTCTAAATTGGGAGAAAAGTCACTTTATGGTCAAAGAGGGCATTGTCCTCGGCCATAAAATTTCAAAGAGTGGGATTGAGGTCAACAAAGCCAAAGTTGATGTCATAGCAAAATTACCTCATCTCACTACCGTTAAAGGTGTTAGGAGCTTTTTGGGTCATGCCGGTTTTTACCGTAGGTTCATTCAAGATTTTTCTAAAATCGCCCGGCCTATGACCCATCTCCTCGAGAAGGATGCTCCTTTCATCTTCTCTCCCGAGTGCATCGAAGCTTTTGAAACATTGAAGAGAAAGCTTACCGAGGCACCGATTCTTGTTGCCCCCGATTGGGACTTGCCCTTCGAGCTCATGTGTGATGCTAGTGATTATGCTATAGGGGCAGTCTTGGGGCAACGTAAAACAAAACACTTTCAGCCTATACACTATGCGAGCAAAACAATGACCGAGGCTCAAAGTCATTACACCACCACTGAAAAAGAATTATTAATTGTGGTGTATGCCTTTGAGAAATTTCGACCATACTTGATATTAACCAAGTGCATAGTGTATACGGATCACTCGGCTTTGAAGTACCTCTTTGCAAAACAAGATGCAAAGCCGAGACTACTCCGTTGGGTTCTCCTCCTACAGGAATTTGATATCATAATTCGTGATAAAAAAGGAGCTGAGAACCTAGCTGCTGATCATCTCTCCCGATTGGAGAACCCCCATCAAGATGTCTTCGAAAAGAAGGAAATAAATGAAACCTTCCCTCTCGAGACACTCAATGCGGTTGCCTTTCGTGGAGATTCTATTACCCCATGGTTTGCCGATTTCGCAAACTACCATGCGGGTAATTTTGTGGTGAAAGGGATGTCGTCCCAACAGAAGAACAAGTTCTTTAAGGATGTCAAACATTATTTCTGGGACGACCCCTACTTGTTTAAAATCTGTGCGAATCAAGTCATCCGGCGGTGTGTTTATGGTCAAGAAGCCGCTGAAATTCTAAAGGCTTGCCATGCTGGTCCCACGGGGGGCCACCATAATCCAAACTACACCGCCAAAAAGGTGTTTGATTCTGGCTTTTACTGGCCCACAATCTATAAGGATGCCCAAGAATTGGTCAAATCCTGTGACGCTTGTCAATGTCACGGGAATATTTCACAAAAGAATGAAATGCCTCAAAATGCAATCCAAGTTTGTGAAATTTTTGATGTATGGGGCATCGACTTTATGGGGCCATTTCCATCATCTCATGGAAATAAGTACATACTCGTGGCTGTTGACTATTTGTCAAAATGGGTTGAAGCGAAAGCTTTACCCACTAATGATGCCCGAGTAGTCGTGAAATTTTTGAAAGCTCTTTTTGCTCGATTTGGAACTCCACGTGCTATAATTAGTGATCGTGGTACGCATTTTTGCAATGACAAATTCGATAAAGTCATGCAAAAGTATGGTGTAACTCACCGTCTTTCTACTGCGTACCACCCTCAAACAAGTGGACAAGTAGAAGTTTTAAATCGGGGCATTAAGAGAATATTGGAAAGAACTGTAGGTGAGAATCGTGCATCGTGGTCGGACAAATTAGATGATGCACTCTGGGCTTTCCGTACGGCATATAAAACACCCATTGGGTGCACGCCATACAAGCTTGTGTATGGGAAAGCGTGCCATCTACCGATCGAGCTTGAGCATAAAGCCTATTGGGCCCTCAAGCATGCCAATTTTGACCTCAAAACGGCAGGTGATCACAGGAAAGTTCAACTGAATGAATTAAATGAACTTCGTGATCAAGCTTACGAGAACTCTTTGATCTATAAGGAAAAGACAAAGAAGATTCATGACTCCAAAATCAAAAACCGCGTTTTCAACGTTGGTGATCGAGTCCTTCTTTTCAATTCTAGACTCAAGATCTTCTCGGGAAAGCCCAAAACCCGATGGACTGGTCCATTCACTATCGCAAAGGTTTATCCTTATGGCACTGTCGAATTATCACAAAATGACGGTCCTAATTTCAAAGTGAATGGACATCGGTTAAAACACTACTTTGGAGAGGACATACCATCCATGGTTGTCCCGGATCTCCAAACGTTCCCCAAGGACAATTAAATTCGGGGAAAGAGTCAAGCTAGCGACTCGATAAACAAAAACAGTAGCACCAATACGGGTTTCCACCCGTATCTCTGATTTCTTTCTACTTTCTACCACCTAAGTGTGGGGGAATGGCCAACCCCCCGCTGTTTGAAAATGTATATATGTATATAAGGTTTCTTCAAAAAAAAAATGTGTGATTGTATGTACAGATAAACAAAGTGAAAAATACAAAACGATCTTCCCACAGTTAGTTTTTAATATTATCTTTTTACGTTCAAGGATTCGGCATAATAGCCGGGACTTTGAATATTGCGGACAATATTCAATTCTAAGTGTGGGGGAGGGGAAAATTCTAGCGAATTTTATCACATTATATCCTAGAATCCCCGTTTTTGGCCTAAAATTTTTAAAAAAAAAATTCACTTTATTTCAAAATTTTTGTGGTAATCAGTCCACCGTGTCTAAACGACAAAAGGGATTGGCTAATCCAGGAGCAAACGGCTCTTGGTAAAGATATCTCAAATCCGTTTACGGCTTGCAATTTGCCCAAAATTGTATGGTTCCTCAACTCCCCATCATCCTCAAAAGCTAATGAGTTGGCTAGCCCACAAGATTATGGCTTGTGGTAAAGGCCGTGGAAAAACCATAATTGGTAATCAGCTCACCAAGATGTTGACTATTCCATCAAGAGCTGGCTAGTCCAGGAGCAAAGGGCTCTTGGTAAAGACAAATTAAATCTGTTGAAAGCTGGTGGTTTGCTCAAAATCACATGGTTATCAGGTGTGCCACAGTTCTTACACCTGGCTACTCCAGAAGTGATGGCTTTTGGTAAAGAGTTTAAAATCCATCAAGTTTTCCAAAAATATTGCTAGGGACTAGCAATAGTTTAGTGTGGGGGATTGATGAGTGCTCAAACACTCATCATTTTTGTCGTATTTAAACTGCCAAAACATCCGAAAACGCTCAGAAATGCATCAAAATACTTAAAATATCCCAGGGATTGTATTTTATACGTTTCAGATGCAAAATGAGCAAAAACAATGAAAAACAAGCAAAGTTTACACAATTGGCAGTTTTAGTCCCCCGACTTTTAAAATTTTACAAAACTAGTCCCTGAGCATGTGTTTTGAAAGAAAAGTCAGCCTAAGGCATTTAGAAATCAAAAATAATCAAATTTAGTCCTTGGGTAAAAACTTTGGAAAAAATTACACTTTTGGTCCCTGCAGTTTGGGAAATTGACGAAATCAGTCCCTGGAAATTTTAAAATGGAAAATGCATTTTGTGACCTTCATCTTATGGGAATGTAACATGTTTGGTCCCTGGTTTAACTTTGGAGGATGTGCAACATTGGTCCTTCGAATTTGCATAAAATACAAAATTGGTCCTTGTGATTATAACCAAACAAAACCAAACGGACCCTTTGTATCTTTATTACCCAATCCAAAAGCAATCCACCCCAGCCCACTCATTTCCAAAGCCCAACACTCTACAGCCCACCACCCATCCCATTTTATTAACAAAAAGAGCCGGTCAAAGAAATAGTCAACTCCATCCCCACCTTTACCTTTTGCTGCCATAACCAACCTGACACCACCACCACCACTGTACCTCCCAACATCCTTGTCCCCCCCCCCTCCTTTCTCCAACACTACCTACCCAGCCACCCTACACCATCCCAACAAAGTCAACCCAGACAACCTTATTATTACCCCCACACCCTTATAATACCAACACCAATCCTAGGGCTGCTGAGAGAAGAAGCAGGCCAATCAATGGCTATGAGATGTTTCTCAGGGGACAATGAGAACACAAAGGACACAACAAAGTGGAAAAGAAAGAAGGCCAGGCCAGGTTAAAAGTTTTTCTTCTTTTTTATGTATTTTTTTTAGTATTTAAGTAGTTTCATTGTAAGCCTTTGAGGCTAGTTAGAAAGTAGTAGTCAATGTAATTTTTCAGTTGTTTATTAATTATCTTAGTTTGTAAAACCTATTTCAGAATTAATTGAAGTGATTTTCTTAATTTGCAGCTTGTTATTTTAGTTTGAAAAAGTTATTTCAAATTGCTTAAATCTTGTTCAAGTGTTTGTTTAATGTTCTAAATATTCCATAAGCTCACTCTTATTCTCAGTAAGTAAGTAAAATCAAAAAAGAAAAGAAAAAAATATATATATAAAAATCATCAAGGAAGCAAAAGGGGTTTGAAGCAGTGGAATATGGGGTATTGATGATAAGCTGAGACAATCAAGGAAGGTTTCTGCCTATCTTAAAGATAGGCAAGCTCAGTGAGCTCCCTCTTTTCTAGCTGAGGGAGAAACTTTGGTAAACTTTGTTTCATTAGTACTGATATTGATAAGAAGTTAGTCATTTAAAATGGTATTGTTTAATAGATTAGATTAGTGTTGAAAATTGTATACATTGGTGTAGTTTAGTGTAGATAACCATTGGTTTAATCTGTGTACTAGATTTGCATTACATAAGTTGCTTAAGTCTCAACTGTCATCACATAAGATTTAATTGATTGCATCTCTGATTGAATCTAGTGGTACTTGCTTGTTGGAATTGCCTTATTTAATCATAACTCAAATCCTTTGATCATTAAATGGTGACCTGTGGTGATTTTCATTAGCTCATAGTGTAAGAGTAGGATTTAAGGGGTGTTTGGAATTGCTGAATGCACTGTGTTGTTGGTTGTTTCAAGTTTGGTTTTTGTTTAGTACTTATCATTTAGGAGTTTGTTAACTCAGAAAAACCAACAAAGTTAGTCCCTATTTGCAAGAAAGTCAAAATCCCATTCAAAGTTGCTTAATTGTCACACTGTGTAGCATTTTCATTTCCAAAGTAACTTTTCAAGCTTAGATTATGGTAACTTAAGTCTCTTTAATCTCAATATAAGTTAGAACATCATTTGTAGTCATTAAATCCCTACCAAAGTTCATCTTAGTCAACTGTAACCAAGAAATAAAAAAGTCAAAATTGTAGTTTGGTCAGAAATCCCACTTTTTGGGGGATTTTTCCTGATTTTTGTGGAAGGAGTTAGGACTTGAAATTTGGTTTGCTTAAAATTTACCACCTAAACTCCAAGTAATCATGATCAACTTATTTTTTAGATTTTTTTTCTAGTCTGTGCATTGGCTTTTTTGAGGTTGCAGGGGGTGATACCTCCCCTGTTTCAGGCCATTGGCCATTCTTCTTAGGCTTGCAACTTCCCATTCAGTGGACCCCACAACCCCCCCCCCTTGGGCTTTTTGAGGAGCTTAAAAGCTCAGCTTTTGATTCCTGAGGATATTTCATGCCTCAGCTTTTTTGTGCCTAGCTTGTTTGACCCACTTTGTGGCCTGATCTCAGACACCCAATACTGACCCTTCAGTCTTTGTGACCAATTTCCAAGCCCCTCCCAGAGTTCAATAATAAGCCACTAGATCAGCTTATTGGCTTATTTGATACTGACCTGGCACCCTTGAAAGACCAAGTGTTCACTTGAACCTTCTTGCACCTCTGTGGACCCTACAGAGGTCCAAAATCTCTAATTCAGGACTGCATTGGTTTATGTATTGCATGAGTGCTTATTTGTGATTTAAGCTTGTTTCTTATGCTTCATTTGGCTCTTTTGGCCTATTTCAAGTTGTTGTTAATCTGTATTAGGTTATTTGTCTACTAGGTAACCTGATTATAGCTTTTTCACTTAACAATAAATCCAAATAAGCTCAAACATTGGACTGTTTTGCTTAATGAGTTGCATAGAGCTTAATTTTGAGTTGTATAAAAAGTGTCTTCACAAATAGTGTTAGTTTTTAGTAGTAAAACAGTTTGGTAAAAGAAAATTTTGAAAAAAACAAAAAAAATTAGAAGCGACAGCTTCTATTTAAGCCACTTTGGCTTATTTTCTACTTATTTATAAGCAAAAGATATTGTTAAATTTTTCTTAGGCTTCTGATATCATAATAGATTTTTAGGAATTTTTTCAGATTTTTCTGTAATCATTTAGTATTTTTTATAATTTAGTTTAATTTAAATCAATTAAATAATTAGTTTTTAATTATTAGTAATTAATTAAAAAGTAGGAAAAATAGTTTTTCTGGTTCAAAATTAGTTTTATATTATTTTAGATTTTTCTAAATTTAATTTTCATTTTTCTAGTTATTTTTCATAATTATTTATAATTTAGGATAATTTAGTTAGTTAAAAAGTAATTAATAATTAGTAATTAATTAATAGTAATTGATTAAATAGCGTAAAAATTATTTTTCTTTTTCTAAAAATTTTCTTAAGTCATTAGGATTGTAAAAATATAAATTTCACGTTCGTAGGACTTTGTTTACTCCCGTTTCATTTTTTTTATTTGCGCATTCGCGTTTATTTGTAACTAAAACGCGTGTTTTTAGGTTAAATTGCGTTTTTAAGTCATCTGATCATCAGTAATTATTAGTTAAGTGTTTCTAAATCATTTTCCATCATAATCTCGTAGTGTAATCATAATAATCAAATTCCTTGCCTTTTTGATTAATCACCCGATCCTTTAAAACGTTTACAAATACAATTGCACGCCTCGTCGGGACATAACGACCCGGGGATTCCCTAAACTCCTTGGTTAGTTGGTTTTTGAAGTTTGACTTGGTTGACCATTACCTGGTGAACTTAGTTGACCGTTCGAGACCAATCATTCATCCACAACTTCCTTTGCAGTTTCATTTCCACCTTGTACATCATCAACTTCCTTTGTGGGTTCATCACATACTTTTTCCTCATCAACTTTGTTACATTCTTTATCTGCAGTATGAGAGATAACGTGACAGTCTTCATTTTCTTGAATAGCAACACGTGAACCATCTTGACAGACTGCGGATTCATTTCGACCTTGTTCAATCGCACATTCCATTATCAATTCATTGACATCTGGTTCATCCACAACTTCCTTTGCAGTTTCATTTCCTCCTTGTACATAATGAACTTCCTTTGTGGGTTGATCACCTACTTTTTCCTTATCCACATGTTTAAGTTTCTCATGACACATCTCTTCAAGCTTTTCAAAAGAAGTAGCTACAGTTTGCAGTGGGGTATTTCCAGTGTCCTGAATCTTGTTTGATTCACTCTGCAAAATTATAAAAAACAAACACAAAATTCACATAAAACATAAAAAGAAACAAACATAGAACAATACATTCAACGATTTTTATATTACAAACCTGCAGAATAATTTTGACTACATTTTCTTCAAAAGGTATATCTTGAGAGGGTTTAGATTGAACAATTTGAAGAATTTCTGCGTCATTCAATGTAGAATCTATTTGCTCAAACTACAAATGCATAAATCACCGATAAATGATATATATATATATATATATATATATATATATATATATATATATATATATATATATATATATATATATATATATATATATATATATATATATATATATATATATATATATATAATATTACCAAAAAAAAACAAATAAAATTAAAAATATAGTTAAAAAAAACAAAACAAAAGAAAATGTAAAAAATAAAAATAATATTACCAGATTTTCAGTTGTATTGCCATATATACCAGCACTTTCCTTCAAATTGTCGATAATTACAAACGACGGATTCAAGAGATTGAAGCAATAAACATAGAAATTGTTTTGCCTACAAACTGGGAAGAAAACCTGTAAAAAGTAAATAATAATTAAGATTTAAAAAATATTATCTTAATTTTAAATAGTAATATTAACAACCATTAAATTTAAATGATTAAAAAAAATAAAAAAAAATAAAAAAAAAACAAAAAAAAAACAACTTACTAGATTAACTACAGATAAATCATTAGAGTTCAGATATTTTTTGCAAGCAAAATTTATTGCATTCAAAAATTCTTCTTGTTTCTTCTTAGTGGAAAGTATAACTTTTTCTCTTCGAGATGACTAAATAAAATAATAAAACAAACATTAGTATTAAATTTAATATACAAAAATTAGTAATAATAGTTAAAAAATAAAAGAAAAAATAAAATTTAACATACCATTGCTTGGCTTGTTAAAAAATAAAAGAAAAAATTAGTATTAAATTTAACATACCATTGCTTGGCTTGTTAAGAATAATCTTAAACCAGATCCAGGTCTTCTATATTTTTCTTGAAAATTCAAAACAATGGCCCAAATGTCTATGATGTTTGATGTTACAAGTTTTGTTTTATTAATGAGATCTTTAAAAAAGCTACGATTAGTAGCACAAAACAAATCTGAGCCAAAAAAATGATCCCTGCAAAAAAAAATAATAATAATAATAAATTAAAAAAATAATGATAATTGGATTCAATGCAAATATATTACGAAAATTTTAATAAAATTATAAAGAAGAAAACTTACGCAAGATTGCCGTTGTTCTTTTTTTTTATTAACTCAAACACAGACTTTTCGATCTTATTAAATTTGGTTAGAATATCAACTTTTCGAACATTGAATGGCGACTTCAAAACATTAGTAGGATTCCTTTCTCTATTTACTCTATGCCTTAAGTCTTCATTGTTTTCTTTACAAACATTTACCTGGAAAAAAAGAAATTAAAAAAAAAATAAAAAAATATTTTTGAATTATTTCAAAAAGTATAACTAATTTACTAACATCTTTGCTTAAATTTTGAAGAGTTTCAGCTCCATTCCTCATCTGTAATTCAAAATAACATTTATTGTATGAAAAAAATATGAATTAAATTGTAGAATCAAAAATTAAACTTTCATTATTTTGATAATATTATTAGTGAATGTTAATACCTTGTTTAGATCTTCTTCAGACTCTTCTTCAATATATTGAATATCTTCTGATTCATAAGCATCGTCTTCTTCAAAAACATCTTCTTCAGTTGACATACTCCCAGGAACAAAATTTATAGGCTCCGGACATTGAATTAAATCCTATAAGAATAACAAATAAGATAAACTAACATATTAATTTAGAATGCTTACTAAGGTTTATATTAAACACTTACTTGAGGATTACTTAATTCATTTAATGCTGCTGCTGCAAGCATTAGCTGAAAATATAGGTATAAAATTCTTATTTAGAAAAAGTTTAAACATTGTAATTAAAATTTCATACTATGTGACAGAATAATTAAATACCGTTTTATTATGGTCTTGAGGAGATTCGGCAAAATTGTTTAGATCTGCAGGCTCATCATCTATCATGTCGTTCCCATCTGTCAGATAAAGTAACTTGACATTATTCCCATCTCTTTCTGAACTTTGGTGTTTCTGAAAATTTAAAACCACGTTTGGAAAATATATTAAAAAAATAATAATAATAGAAAAAAAAAATAAAAAAGAATTACCAATCAGAAAAAACATAATTACCTCCGAATTATTGATTTGATAATTCATTGCATCTCTCATGATCTTGTAAAACTCTGGATGTTTAGAAAGAGCTTTTTTTTTTTAAATGTAACGCTCTCAAAACTCTTTCTTTGAATGGTGCGTTTTGTTCGGTAACACAAAGCTTATAAAACACAACCATATCGAGTAGCCGCAGATTAATCACATTAGAAGAAGACTGAAAACTCGGTTTTACATCTTTTGTCAAGAAACAAAGACCTTCAGTTGGTTCTTTGCAATACTTAAGATCTTCAAAAATGACTCCATCCGGCACTTGCTCATCTCCATGTAATACTTCTTTGCAAATCTTAAAAAAAAAACTTTTGGTTTTCTGGGTCTTTGAATGGTATCTTACATAACATTTTCTTCAGCAGCTTTTTGAAGAATAATTTTTGGAAATAAACACTCAGCTTGTGATTCATATTCTGCTTTTGTATCCACACGCTTGTTCATATATGGAGATTCAAAATGAATGGAAGTTTTCGCTTTCCTTTTTAGCATCTTTTCTTTTTGATCCTTGACGAAATCATCTTTGTTTGAATGCTGGAAAGAATTTAAACAGAAATTATAAAGAATTTAAGATGAATCTTATTCCATAATTGTAAAAATAAATATATGATTCAAACCTGGATCTCTGTAACATTTTCTTCTTTAACACATTCTGCAGTTTCAGATTCATCTTCAGTTAAAACTTTCTCATTTATCTGATTCAAACCCTGAAAAAAACATAAACATAAGAAAATGAAAAAGTTTTATTTAATTTATTTAATATCACATAATGTATAAGTATGAATACAAAAAATATACCTCAGAAATATTTTCATCTTCATTTGAATAGATTTTCTCTACTTCATTAACAGGAGAAAAATCTTTATGCTCAAACAGATGCTGATATTCACAATCATTACTGATAGTTAACTGATTGTGAAAATTAACATCTTTAAATGAACAATTATCCTTTGATAGATTCATGTCCATAACTTCTTCACAACCAGATGAGCCGGTATTATACATTGTTTCAGAAGAATCTACAGCAGCCAATTGAGTAACGCTAACAGAAGCAGGAAGAGATTTTACATAAGTTTCATCTTCAAGTTTCTTCTCAGATACTTCATGTTGCATATTTGAGATATCACTGCCGTCTTCATTTACTTGAATCTCTTCAAAGACAGTGGTTGCAGAAACTGTAGACAATTCTTCCAGAATGTTGACGTTACTTTCTCTGTGATGATCTTCATCAATTTGCATATCAGACCTTTCAATAGACTGAGATTGTATTATCACATAATCAACTTTGTTACATTCTTTATCTGCAGTATCAGAAATAAGGTCACAGTCTTCATTTTGTTAAATTGTAACATGCGAACCATCTTGACAGACTGCAGATTCATTTCGACCTTGTTCAATTGCACATTCCATTGTCAATTTATTGACATCTGGTTCATCCACAACTTCCTTTGCAGTTTCAATTCCTCCTTGAACATCATCAACTTCCTTTGTGGGTTCATCACCTACTTTTTCCTCATCAACTTTGTTACATTCTTTATCTGCAGAATCAGAGATAATGTCACAGTCTTCATTTTCTTGAATTGCAACACGCGAACCATCTTGAGAGACTACAGATTCATTTTGACATTGTTGAATCGCACATTCCATTGTCATCTCATTGTCATCTGGTTCATCCACAACTTCCTTTGCAGTTTCATTTCCACCTTGTACATCATCAACTTCCTTTGTGGGTTCATCACATACTTTTTCCTCATCAACTTTGTTACATTCTTTATCTGCAGTATGAGAGATAACGTGACAGTCTTCATTTTCTTGAATAGCAACACGTGAACCATCTTGACAGACTGCAGATTCATTTCGACCTTGTTCAATCGCACATTCCATTATCAATTCATTGACATCTGGTTCATCCACAACTTCCTTTGCAGTTTCATTTCCTCCTTGTACATAATGAACTTCCTTTGTGGGTTGATCACCTACTTTTTCCTTATCCACATGTTTAAGTTTCTCATGACACATCTCTTCAAGCTTTTCAAAAGAAGTAGCTACAGTTTGCAGTGGGGCGTTTCCAGTGTCCTGAATCTTGTTTGATTCACTCTGCAAAATTATAAAAAAACAAACACAAAATTCACATAAAACATAAAAAGAAACAAACATAGAACAATACATTCAACGATTTTTATATTACAAACATGCAGAATAATTTTGACTACATTTTCTTCAAAAGGTATATCTTGAGAGGGTTTAGATTGAACGGTTTGAAGAATTTCTGCGTCATTCAATGTAGAATCTATTTGCTCAAACTGCAAATGCATAAATCACCGATAAATGAGCAAAAAAATATTATACCAATAATAAATACAGTTGCAAGTTACAAAAATGAAAAAACAAATAAAACATTTTAAACCTTATTTTTAGCAGAAATATTGTTTTTGGGAATCAATTTGTCTGTAGTATCAAAATCAGCATTTCCTGAACCACTGCATTCAGTTGCTATATCTTTGTTCTCGTTTGCTTCATGTACAACTTCGTTTGTAAGTTCACCACCTACTTGTTCATTAAGATCTTGAGCTTTCAAAAATAATTCGGATGCCACATAACTATCATTTTGTTCAAAGCGATTCTCTTTGTTATGATCCTCATTATTCATATTATCATCCATCTTTGTATCAGATCCTTCGAAATGAAATGAATTTGCTGAATCACCAGTGTATTCAGTTGCTTTACCTTTGTACTCATTTGCTTCATTGAGTTTTACAACTTTTTCTGCTTGTGTACTTACATTACCACCATCTGTGGGTTCATCGCCTACTTGTTCCTTAAAACTATCATTTCTTTCAAAAACCATCTCCACTTGAGTACTTGCAGAACCATCTACTGAGCCATTATCAGAGATGATTAATACATTAACATCTTGAGTTTTCGAAAACAATTCATTTGCAACTGAAATCTCTTGATTTTGAGAAACCTAAAACAGTAAATAAAGTCAGATGCTAAATTTGGCACAAAGATAATTTAAAAATTGATAAAACTTTAGTTTTCTAAAATTAAAGAAACCTACATGAGATGATGCTACATCTTGAGATTGAATAGGAACAACAAAATCTTCTTGAAGAATTGCCGCTACATCATCTGTGACCATATAATGCTCTTCAGTGACTCCTTTGTTATCATGATGTTTACTTGGAATTGTCATCAAAGTTTTTCCAGTACTACTTAATTGCAAATTGACATTTGTTTCCGGAAGTATGTCTGACGTTGCACGGACCTCATTACCTTTTGCAGAAAATTCAGAACCTGAAGTCAATTCGTAATGCATTTCAACATTACCTTTTGAATTGTCATCTTCAGAGAAGTGCATATGGAAAAATTGAACATTTGAAGGAGCAGCATCATCTTGAAACGCGCTAACAAGTTCTGGAATAACATCAAAGGGATTCACTTTATTATGATGTTCAAAACCTTGTAAATGAAATAAATTTGCTGAATTACCATTGCATTCAGTTGCTTTAACTTTTTTCTCATTTGCTTCACTGACTTTATCAACCTTTTCCGCTTGCTTACTTAAAATAACATCATCTGTGCTAGCATGAGACTCGCATAATGCAGTTAAAACTTGAGTTTTTGAAAATGAAGCAGCTGCTTCATCTAAAACTTCCTTTGTGAGTTCATTCCCTACTTGTTCTATAATATCTTGAGTAGCAACTGAACTAACTTTAGCATCAATAACTTTCTCTTCGGAAACAAGAGCACAGGACTCGCTAAAGGCAGTAAAGTCTTGAGTTTTAGAAACTTCCATTTTGGTTTCACTGGCACATGCTTCGTCTACAACTTCATTTTCTGTGTTGTTGTTTGCATTCTCAGTAACTTCTTTTTCAGACAAAACACTTTCTTTAATTTCAATACAGTCATACTTTTCAGAACCTGTAGTTAATTCATCATGCATTGCAACATTACCTTCTGCAGTCAATTCAGCATTATTAAAGTTTGAATTGTCATCCTCAGATAATCGAATACTGCAAGAACCAACATTTGAAAGAGAAGAATCAAGTTGACACGGGTTAACAAGTTCTATAACATCATCATCAATATTTGTATCAAGATCCATCTTCGTATCAGATCCTTCCAAATGAAATGAATTCTCTGAATCATCACTCGGTTGTACATACGGTATGTCAGTGTCAATGTTTTCATGCTCATTTAATCCTTTTGCTGACACATCAATTTCTCCAAAGCACCCTGTATTTGGAGAAGCTACATCATTTTGAACAATATCCTCCAATACATTAGATACAATTTTCCTCACGTCATTGTCTTGGCAAACATAATTTTCTGGCTTGTGAGCTTCTTCATTAACAAATATCTCAGAAGTATCTACACCACACGTATCAGAAACAGGATCATCTGAAACTACACTTCTTCGAAAGTGTTAAAAGCTGTTTTTTAAATGCAACAACTTCTTCGTCTTTCGAAAGAATATCATCATAGGATGAGAAGTTATGTATGCATCTTTTCAAATCAGAAATTACTTCCTGCAAAATTTAATGAGATAAAAAAAAAGTTATTCATTTGTTAATTTCTACAACTTGGTTTATTAATTATTTTAATTACTAAAGACGTTTACCTTAACATTAGGTGATTCAGGTTGTTTATCTTTTGAATATTCAAAGTAGTTAACCTGAAGCTGATCCACTTTATCATTACTTGTAAACAACGAATATTCAACCGCACTTTGATTTTCATCCTAGATTAAAAAAACACAAACCAGTAATTTATATATATATATATATATATATATATATATATATATATATATATATATATATATATATATATATATATATATATATATATAAATTAAATAAAAAAAATGATAGAAATATTAATATATAAACTTGAATAAATTAAAACCTCTTGCACAGGAACATCAGGCAACTCGTTCTCTTCAGATAATTCAGGCTCATCATACTGAAAATAAAAAATAAAAAATAAAAAAATATATAATTTCAAAAATCAATTATTAACTTTAAAAATATAATAGATGTTTATAATTCATTTAATACCTCTTTTGTAGAAACAGACATCCAATTGTTGATTTGATCATTATTTGAAAAATACTCATTCTGAGTTTCGTCAACCTGGTAATAAAAACATAAATTAGTTTTAGTAACAACTATTTAAATTTAAATATTATACTAAACATAAAAAATTAAATACCTCATCAATATGATCATCAACCAAATTGTTGTCATCAACATTAATTGAATAATCAATTGGAAGATGATCAACCAAATTGTTATCAGCAGGAGAGAAATGATTTTTTTCAGATAATAATGAATTATCAACATCATTTGATTCATTAACTCTTGAACTTTCACATATTTGATTCACTCCAGAATTCAAATATTGGCACTCATCTTCCGAAACTGATGTGTTCTGTATTAGTAAAGGTTCAGGAGATTCAAGTATCGCTTCATCTACTTCCTCATTATTTTTGGTTCTGAAGAAGAACTGATCATCAGAAAAAAAACTCGGCAAAATTTTTTAGACGTAAATGTTCAGAGTCCACTTTTCTCAACAACTCTGTTGAGCAATATAGCAGGACATCTTCTTTTGATTTGCTTCTTCGGAAGAGCCATCTAATATACAGCAACTGTGGAAAAAAGATTTAATTGTAATCAAAATAAGTATAAAATTTATTGAAATACAAAATGTTTAAAAATAGAAACATACCGTCAGAAAAGTTATAGGACCACAATACTGGTCGTTTCGAGAATTTTTCTTTACATCATGTTTGTTGAGAGCTAGAGAATCGACCACTAAACCACACCAATCAACTCTATTAATGCTATCATAATGCTGAGCAAGAGATGGTAAAAATTTCATATTTGATTCTCCTCCCTTGCATGCTGATATCATTGTGCTGACCAATAAAATAATGAAATTTAACTTGAAAACATCATTTACTTCATTAGTTGCACGAATGAAGTCCTTCAGATTTGTGGAAAAAGACCTATCTTTAGTTTTCACGATAAGTTTTCCATCTGCATCATAGTATTGTTTCCAAAAACTTTGAAGATCCAATTTGATTTTCTTGTAAGATGTCCTTTTTGCAAAATTAATTCGTAAATCTCCTTTTGGAAAACCTAGAATATCATGCACTAAATCCCTTGTTATCTTAATCTCGTGTCCTTTAAAAACCAGTGACTGTTCTTCAACATTGTAGCACTCTAGGATTTTATACGCAAGATTTGACGGTATAAGAGAAATATTTAGATTCAAAATCTTCTCAAATCCCAATGCTCGTACATATTCTCAAATCCCAATGCTCGTACATCTTCTCAAATCCCAATGCTCGTACATATTCTCCTGAAAAATTTAGTGTTACTTAATAATTATCTGATTTTGAAAATAAGGTATGTTGTTCTTTGCAGCTACAAGATAGTCAAAAGCATGAGATTAATAATGCAGAGTTCAAAGTTTCTTAGTTATGAAAATAAATAACTTTAAAATATGTGTATTTTTGGAATCTGCAAACTAAAAACAAATCTATAATAATCACTAAAGATATAAGTAGCTAAAAGTAATTTTTTAAATCGGAAAGAAATTTGCCTACTTTGAGAATAAGCTCATTAAATCGGAAAGAAATTTGAGTCAGGCTACAATCCTATTAAATGTTAAAATCTCAAATTTGAGCTAGTTATTACACAAGTGTTTGAAAAAAAAATACGATGTACATAGATATTGGGGTTTAAAAGAAACTAAATAATGTTGAGGATGTGGGGTGTGTCTAGTTGTGTACATATAAAAGTAAAATAAGAATCTAAATCAGAACAATGCTAATTAAAAGTTATTTTTATTGAACAGATAATAAAAAAAAAAAGCTTTAAAAAATAAAATCTAATTATAAACATATATGCAATGTAAAAATAACTTATTAAAACATACTCTTTTTCGATGATATCTTTTTTTTGACAACATTCACTTCCTTTTCTGTATCCAAATGAGTATTTTCAGAATCTTCATCATCACTAGACAAAATATACTCGTCTTCTTCATCACGTTCTTTTGTATAAGAAATTAAAAATAAAAAATAATAAGTAAAAAAAACTAAGTAATTGTAGATTACTTAATTATAATGTAATTGTAGTTTACAGTTATTTAAATTTTAGATTACGGAAATCTAATATATGATATCAAAAAATGCAATATATAACACACATTAAATCATTACCATACCTTCAACAGCATCATCTATCTCAGTATAGTTAACCTTTGACTTTTTTCGTCTATCCTGCTTTAATAAATATTCTTCTTCACCTAATAAAAAAATAAGTAACAATTTATTAAAAATATAAAACTAATGATATAATGATTTAAAAAAATATATCAATGATTACCTTCATTTAAACGATCTATAAAAGTTTTACGTTTCTTAGATTTTTCAGATTGTACCATTTGAAGATAGTTCCTTCTATCTGAATTATCTTCACCTTCCATAATACCATATAAGATTAAGATTAAATAGTAACAACACTTGATTTAAAAAGTAAAAAGCTGACTTTATATTTTTACAGTTTTATCACAAATACATCAGTTTTAGGGATATAAATTTATTTACAATAGCTTATAATTAAAAAAATACCTGTTGTTGCTCTATTTTTATAAGATAACATAATCCTTTTTGAAACTTCAGGCTGTTCTGAATTTTCAAAGTTGTATACGTCTGCGTTTACTTGATTTATCATTGTATCGTCTGCAAAAGTAAATAAATAAATAAATAAATAAATAACTAATAATAATAATAATAATAATAATAATAATAATAATAATAATAATAATAATAATAATAATAATAATAATAATAATAATAATAACAACAACAACAACAACAACAACAACAACAACAACAACAACAACAACAACAACAACAACAACAACAATAATAATAATAATAATAATAATAATAATAATAATAATAAAATTTAATCAACTAAAATAGTTTATATAAGAGTCAAATATAATAAAATTATAAAATAATTAAATCATCTAAACATTTATCAAGTTATCTTATATACTAAAAGCTTGAGTAGTCTTATAAATGCAAAGTGTTCATAATAAATGGCTCATGAATTGAAAGTGAAATATGGAGGCTTCATGTGTTAGTACATTGATTTAATAGTCATGCATAAGGATAAGTACATAGGAGATGAAGTGTTTGATGTTCATGTAATCATGGTGTATTATGAGCCTTTATTATAGTGTAATAATGTGGGTGAAGATGAAGTGTTTGGTGTTCATGTATTCATGCTCATGCAACTATAAATAAGGCACAACAATGAAGCTTTTGGTGCTCCCATTGTTTGTGATTGGTTTTGCTAATCAACTCTCAAAATATTTCAAATAACTATAGCAGCAGTATTAGTGGTACCACTACCAGTACTAGCAACAATAATGCATCTCCAAAAGGTGTAGCACGAACAGGGCGATCAGTAGCTGGTCCCCTACTAGGGAAATCCATAGGAGACCTGGTGATGGTAAACAAAAGAAAGGGGAGTATTTGGGTTCGAAAGATTTGATGAAGGCTGCAGCCTAGGTGCTAGGAAATGGATATGATTGTGATTTAAGTATTATAGCAAATGTCTTTAACAAGATACATGTAAACGTGACCAATCTTATTCCTATGAAATAACCATGAAAGCTATCTAATATAAGTATTGCCAAAACTCTTAGCACTGTTTTTATAAAAGCATTCAGTTATTAAGTTGTAGAATGCCAATTTTTTGTTAAAACTTATTTTGATAGAGGTGTATACCTTTAAGCTTCTTTTAATTCAACTTATTTTATAACTATTTAGCTAAACATTACGCGGCATGTCTCAATTAGATGCATCATCTTACTTACACTTCAACAATTTACACAAACATCACTCAATGAACAATTAGATACAGCCCGTGTGCATCGCACGGGTATGAATGCCTCGTTATAAGAATGATTAACTAACTATCACTTAAAAAACATTAAAATAAAATTAATATCGGAGTTCAAAATATTCAAATTAAAAAAATTTGAAAAAAAAATATAATATTAATTTCTCATCAAATAAAGAACTCATTGCTAGTTATTTGCTTAAAATATGATCAAAACATTTTATCAAACACTTAACATGCATTCAAATAGATAATAAGCGTAAGCAGAAAAATCATAACATCTACTTTTATATTCTAAAATAAAAATAAAAAAATAATAAGCTAAAAGATATATTAACTAAAAACTAACCTTGAACTTTACTTTTAGTAGATCCTGAAAAAAAAATTCTAACTGAAAAAAATAATAATTAAAAAAGTGTTGGAAAATAATATGAGAAGTTAACAAATAAGATGAAACAAAACTATATAATTCACGCATTACGTTTTTTCGTTCGTTTGTTATCTGAAGAATTAAGAGAATCCACCGGATGACTCATTGTATCTAATTTGATTTTTAATTGAAGTTTATGATTTTGTGATACAACGTGTTTGGTATATGAAACGATCACAATATTTTTCAATATATTAGTCACAACGATATTGGGCTAATTTTTGGATTTAAAAACAAGTGGGCTCTTATCACATATAAAAAGTTACTTTTTTAAATAGTCAAAAAGGCTAATAACTTTTTGTTCTAATAACAATTGGGCTTCTATCTTATGAAAAAAAAAAAAAAAAAAAAAAAAAAAAAAAAAAAAAAAAAAAACTTACTTTTACTTAATTTTAAAGTTTCATATAACATATTTTTATCTAGTTTTTTAATAATAATAATAATAATAATAAAAAAAAAAAAAAAAAAAAAAAAAAAAAAAAAAAAGGCTAGAGGAATGTTTTTAAACTAACCAGATTTTGCAATCCTAATAATTGTTGAGTGTTGCTGTTAGCTTGTAGCGTGTACCTTCTTTTGATGAATTGTTTCCGATTCAATCTAGTATTTGTTTGTTGGCTGGTACTTTTCATGGTTGTAGAATTAAGTTAAAATACTTTCGATCAAATGTATTTGCAAAATGTCCCTTCGGTCATATAATATTTTGTTTCTATACATACTTGGTCTGATAGAGAATCATTCAAGATACAGTGCACCAACATACAATCATTATAAGTTTATTGAATATTTTAATACAAACATGAACTAATTAAATTGAAAATTTGCGATACTCCTCGGTTTGAACTATTACAAAATCTTGAAAAATAACTGACAAAGTTTAGCTATGTACGATTTTTGTCTTTGGCATTTCTGGTGTGATTCTTTTTCCAGTAATTTTACTCTATAGTTTAGTAATTCTTCGCAGAAAAAGCTATTGGTGACACCAACGGTAAAATATGCCTCATGTTGTGCATGTCCAACAACGCTGAAATTCGAAGCCAATGGTGAATAAATGTTAAATTCTTTGTCTAATACATGGAAAAGTTATACCTATGGAAATGTAAATGAGTTATTTTTTGAGTCAAAATTGTACCTTATCCTTACTGAATGAATAATTCAAAAAGGCGAGCTGACTAAGAAGGCACAGGAAATCCGATCTCGTGTTGCTGAGAGGGAGCTGCTACTCAGTGGTATGAAACCAGTGTTTAAAACAAAACATCCAGTGGTATGAAACCTGTGTTTAAAAACTATTAAAACAAAACACCTAGTGGTATGAAACCTGTGTTTAAAAACTTGTGTCAACTACAACATATGCTATCTATATAGACAATAGGGGCTTTTACCAGACCAATTTTTTAAGTTTTCCATTGCCTTCTCTCTAGTTTTCACTAAGAAACGTTTCATAATAACAAAACTTAAAAACAACTTGCTTAACCCACATTCAAATCCACAAATAGAAATCAGACAAATGTTCTATCAAATAAATAACAATAAAAATTAAAAAGAAGTTGGTTCATTAAACATTTCAAAAAAAAATTGAAGTTTACTATGTAAAAAACAGACAAAAGGCATGTTATACAGAGCTCACCCTTTGTCTAAAAGAAAACAACTTTCCGATTTTCCATGTCCTCTCTTGTTTTACCTTGTATATGAGCTTTAAACCTATTTTACATTAAGCAGCCTAAAAAACTCACAGAACACAACATCATGTTGTTCATAAACTAAAACATAAAACAAACTGATAAAGACATGATGAAATGACTACAGGTATATGATAACTCTTTACATTGTTAGTGACAAAACTGCTTTCGTCACTATAGGCTAATTTTTGGGTTAAAACAAAAACGAAATTTCTTATGACGTTCAGTCCATTGTAGCTGGCATATCAAGAGCTACATTCGCACATACTACACATGTATTGGAGGCTCCCACCTTTTAACACAACCGTGCTATCAAAAAACAAGTTCCTGAATGCAACTATAATAATAACTAAATAGATTAGCACTATCGTTTTTTCAGATGTACCTTACCATTGAAGTATTTGCGACGTCAGAACTTAAGTACCAGTGAACCACCAGAGGAGATGACATGGTTATTCAAGATAATATATTCAGATGCAAGCATGCTTTTGTAGTTGAACGGCATGTCAGATACTTGATAGATAACTGGATTTTTCCAACTCTGACATACCAATCAATCAGCAAAGCCGGATTTCCAGAATAGTTAAATGTTCTTCCGATAACTACACGTATGTTGTTTATGAATGACGAGGACAGGAAATAGTTTAATTTTTGTGGTTCAATGTTAATGGCAATACATATTTATAGGGTAGATTGATCCACTATGCACCAATATGTTTGAAGTTTCATTCCTGTCTAGAAGTTCAGTAAACTTTTAATTTTATGTTTACTACTTTTAGCAAAAAACACATTGTATTCATTATCTTTATGTTTGTTTCTATCAAATATTGTGGTATGTAACATAAGGGTTGTTCATTATGAATATTGATACCTATTAACATGACTCATAGAAAACATTTTGCAGTTAAACTACTTTTAGAAAAAAAAAAACCCATTGTATTTGTCAGCACACTATATGATAGAGAGTGAGTACGATTCTCATTGTCAAGCAAACATCTTTATTACTACCACTAAATACTAACTTTTCTAATCTAAAACATTTACAGATAAAAATACTTTTTACATAACAATAGTGAGCACCAACTTCATTAGCATATACTACTATAGAAGTCTTAATAATGAACACTAAGCATCAATTAAAATATAAAACATATCAAAACAAATATCGATACATGTATTGGTGAGTGCTTATTCACTCACTATTATAAGAGCAAAACCGGACTCAAAAGACCAAAAACTAACCAAATTATGCCAAATACGTTGTGTTTTTGTGTTTGTGATATGCAGGTACAGATATGATACAAAATGACGTAAAATCACGGGAAAACAGCAAATACGAGCACGAGAATAGAAGATGGTCAATAAGTCAAAGCCGGGGATCTTTAAGCCAACTCAAGTCCCTCATTTTTCAAGAATTGACAAGAAATGCCCTTAGATTGTACTTTGGAAAATGTCAAGAAGTGACCCTTGGAATTTCAAATTCTACATTTTTGGTCCTTGAAATTTGACAAATGCAAAATCTAAAATATCTACAATAAACCGGATCCAATCCATAATAATAAACCAAGCCCAAAGAAAAATATTAAAGCCCAATCCCACCACCCTTTATTTTACCCGATCCATCTCAAATACCCAATACCTTAAACCTCAGTCAACACTTAAAAAGTCAAAACAAACAAAGAAATAAATTTACCCAGCTCTCTCTTTCCCCCTTTTACCCAAAAGCCCAGACTTTATGAACCCTAGTTACTGTTACACCCTTAATTACTACAATTAAGGGCAAAATAGTACAATCAAGTGTATCTAGAAGGTTGTCAGATGTGTCAGAAGTGTCAGAGACTCGAACAAGCACACAAATGGTGTACGTGGCAGGCTATTAGTGGTGGAGACGCATCACAGGATCTAATCCAAGGGTGGAAATTGGTTTGGTAATGATTGGCGTTTGATCTAAGGCTCAGAGTTGATCTCAGAAAGCACAGCACACGGATTACCAACCTGGCAATCCGTTAGCTCACTCCTCACTCTTATCCTATAAAAAGAGGGTTAGACAGCTAGTTTGGGTGTGGAGTTTGGAGTAGCCAAACTCTGCCGAAATTTCTTTCAAATTGTAATAGCTTTAATTTCATATCAGTTGTAATAGTTTTACCTTGAATGAATTTTATTTTCAGTTAATCATTTTCATTAAATTGTTGTTACTGCTTATTAGATTAGCTTATTTCATTGTGTTAAACAGTTACTTTTAGTTTTCATTTCTAAATCAGTTTTTAAGATCATTCAAGTATTTTGAGTAAATTTAGAAAATCAGAAAAGAAAAGAAAAAGAAAAAAATAATTCAAAAAGTTGTTTAATCAAGTCTTTTAGCTTTCGTATAAACTGTTTTTTTTAAATAGATTGAATCTCATTTCAGCTTGTAGTTTTGGGTAAGATTATCAACTCTGTTTCATTATTTCATTAGTTTGATGGTCAATGGTGGTCAACTAAGGCAGAATTTGTTGGGAGTCTATGATGATAATGATAGTTTAAGCTAGACTTGGAAGAGCTTGGCCTATCCTAGAGATAGGCGACCTTGGAACCACTCTATTTTGAGCTGAGAGGAGGAATTTGTAAGTCTTATTCTCCCTAGTTTAATCAGTTGGTTATAGTTATTGTATTGCTAAGTGTTTAGTTGATTTCATCTGTATTTGATTGTTATAACTGTTCTTAGTAGTGTAATATTTGATTTTTGGATAATTAGAATTGAGAGCTTTGGATTACTTGACAACTTGTTGCATTAATCTGTGTTGGTTAATTGTAGTTTAGTTTACTGTCACTGTTATGGGTTATTTCTTTTCATTTCTATTAGATTTCTGAATTGGTAATTGTTATATTACTGTTGCATTAGTGATTTAGGACTCATTAAAATTGAAATTGTGGATATTAGTTGTGGAATTCAGATAGCTGTAGCGATAAGTAGCAGATTAGGGACTGTTTGGATTAACTTGTTCCTGCTGCCATAGTTGTTAGTTTGTTGTAGTTTCTGCATTTTTAGATCACACTTAGCTAGTGTAGAATAATGGGAACATAAAATCAGTAGGTATTAAAGTATAGTCAAAATTAGCTCAAATGTTTATTTCTGTCTAAGTTGTAGTTGTCTGCTCATTACGTTTCAATCTTTTGATGCATTCTGAGTTTGACATTGAGGTTTAGTAGCAGCTTTAATTGGAATTTGTAGAGTAGACTAGATTTAGATCATTTTAGTTAGTTTAACTTTCTCATTATAGGATATATAAGTAGTATAGCATCTGGTATGTAGACTTTCATAAGTCAAATCTGGAATTTAGACCTCTTACATTCACTGTTTCAGCAGCAATTTTGCCTAAACTAGCTCCATAAAAAAAATAAATAAAAATAAAAATAACTTCTTTGCTAGGTGGTTTGTTAGTACGCAAAACAGAAAAAATCAAAAAATTAGTTTGGTCAATTTTTGAGTACGTCAAAGTTTTGATACCAAATATGCCCAATAGGCCTGCTCTTGCTCTGTCCCAACGAGCCCGTTTCAACAGCCCCTCATAAGCTCATATAAGCTCACAATTGTGTGATTTTTGGCTCGTTCGATAGATTTTACAGCTAGCTTCTTGATTTTGTGCTTAACTTGATGTTTAGAGCTTATTTAGACTGCTTATTTGTGCCTGCAAGTTGAGGGCTTATCACCTTTTTGCTTTAGTAACATAGGACACACGGCTGAGCTTTCTGGCTTACGGGCAAGGCTTATTTGAGATTTTTGAGTTGCATTAAGTTTGTTTAGGTCCATTACACATTCCTTAAGCTTTTGGTGCGATTTTATGTAGAAGTGCTTATTCTAAGTGCTTATTCAAACTGCTTATTGTGTCCAAACTGCTTAATAGTGGGCTTATTTAAATTTTTTTATTTTTCCTAGTATTAGAATAATATTTTAGATTTTCCAGAATTTTTTCAGATTTTTCCTAGTTGATTTACTATCTTTCTTAATTTCTCTTCATTATTCTTCATTTTTAAATCATTTTAAATAATAAAAATCAAATAAAAAAAAATCAGAAAAAGCCTTTAAAAATACAAAAATATTTTTATAATATCTTTTATAATATTTTAGAATTTTTAGAATTTAATTTTCATTTTTCCAAGTTAATTTTCTATTTTTCCTAATTTTTAATTCAATTTTAATTCCAAAAATCATTTTTAATTCATAGAAAATAAACAAAAAGTCTAAAAAATATTTTTCTTTTTCTTAAAATTCTTTTTAATAGTTTTAGATTTTTAGAAAATATTTTCAAGTTCGTAGGATTATTTTTCATTAAACGTTACGTTTTAAATAGCGCGTTTGCGTTTCCGTTTTCACGTTTTTAACGTTCGTACATACTTAGCTTGTAAATTTTGCTTATTTCACTATTACTTATCACAACTTGAATTCCTAAATCATATTTTTCATTTCACCGCTTTTCACGACACGATTTCGCGATTCGATTATTCACGATTCCATTCTACCTTCGCTGGGAAAACGACCCGGGAAATACTTTCACCGGTATTTCTTCGGAATAATTATACACTACGATAAGACTTTATCAAAATGGCGCCGCTGCCGGGGAAGGTGGACGTGAGTTTTGAATATTCGTGTTGAAAAATCGTGTTGCGTTAAGTTTTTCTACTATCTTGTATATATATATTTTTTAAAAATATAAAAATTTTTAAATCAAAAACAAAAATAATCTTCTTATCCTCTTATATTTGATTCTTCTTTTCAATCCCTCTTACGTTTAATTCTCATGGATCCGATTTGTCTCTATTGTGGAGAACCGTTCTTCGGAGGGTTGTGTGTATGGTGTACGTGCGACGAATGTGGAGATAATATTCAAGATGGCGTTTGTTTGAATTGTAATTCTCATACATATGATAAAAATTCGTTCAACAATTCGTCTAATATTCCCGATTTTTATACACCACCACCACCTGCGTTTTACAGCTATAATTGTGGAAACCCGTCCGAAGAGGGAATGCCGTGTGGGCAATGTTTTTGTGATGTATGTGGATACACCGATTGTATGTGCTATGCCCCGAGTGCTCAAACGTCTTTCGATTACGATCCGAGCTTGAATAATTTTCATCAAAATGATTTTTATGAGCCAAATTCGTGCTACAATGGTGATTTTCAAAATACATCGAGTTTTGAAAATTGTGGGGGATCGTTTGAAAATTCTTATCATGAACCTAACTCTTGTTACGATTATAATGGTTTTTACCAACCCCCACAATCTTCCAATTTTTCTAATCAAATTTTGGAAATCAAATCCATGATGGATGAGTTGAAAGAGATGGTGAATAGTCGTTATACATCTACTCCCGAGCCTAATGAGAGATCGATGAAAGAATCTCCTACCGAAGAAAGGAAATTCCAATTTTGCGAGTGTTGTTTATACGATGATGATTCCACAATTACGATCAATCTTAATCCTCAAAATGATTCTATCTCTTCTCCCGTAGAACCCGAAGACTCTCTAACAATGGGGGACGGGCATCTTGACACTATTCCGGCAACGGAATCAGACGAATTCAATAAGTCAAGTGTTGAGAACCTCGTTCCAATCCCGAGTGAGTCCGAGGAGATTTCTAACAATGATTCTGAATTTGTTGAAAATAATCGTTTTGATGATCATATTGAAACACCGGTTGAAGATAATCATGATGTGTTATTCTCCGATTCTGATAATGATGATTCTATATCATGTGGAGAGATCGATTATGTTGATGAAGAACATCTTGAGTTTGTAAGCTTTGAAGATGATAATGAAGAAGATGATGATGTGGAAATCCGAGATGAAGCTTTACGTGAGACATTGTTAAATGTCAATCTTCTTATCTCCCGTATTGAGGCATTGAATGATCCTCTTACTTCTTCTCCTATCCCCGTTATGGATAGTGATTCTTTACCCGAGCTTGAAATCTTTCGATTTGAAGAGACGAATTTTGGCAATCCCACTATTCATGCTTTCTCTCTTCCGGATTATGAATGCTTTACTTTTGAGATTGATTCTATACTTATCTCTGATAATCCGTTACGTGACCCTCTTTTAGAGGATGTCGATATATTTCTTGCTGCGGATGACTCGATACCACCGGGTATTGAGAATGATGAGAATGATATTTCTTTCGATTCTTCTTCTTCTCGTCCACCTGCAAAACCACCCGATGAAGTTTTTAAATCCGGTACAGATAATGATATTTTTGGAGTGGTGGATGAGATGTATGATTATGATATTATCATCCGGGTTTTTCACCCATTCTTTGTTTATCCCATCACTTCGTCACTTTTCCACTCCACCGGGAGTGAGGATACCATATTTGACCCGGGCATCTCTATCTTTTGTGCCAAGTGGCCGTTTTCTCTGCTCTCCCCAAGGACGAATTGAATTCGGGGACCGAGTCAAGCTCATGTGACTCGGTAATAAAAAACAAGCGCTTCGTGGGTGGCAACCCATGCTTATCATTTCATCTTCTTATATTTCTATTTTCTAACACCTAACGTGAGGAGGGGGTGCCTCTTCTACTCTTGTGTTTCGTAGTTGTTTGTGCTGTTTGTTCAGGATTGTCCATGATTTATGATGACTCTCGTGCTCGTTATCTCTTCACTTGGAGTCTCATTCATCGGTGCTACTTGGAAATACTATATCCTTTAAATCTTATCGACTAACGTTTTCTTTGGCATAATTAATAAACGGCCTAGAATTTTGTTAGGATTGCCTTAACCCATCAAACATTGAGGACAATGTTTCGTTTTAGTCGGGGGGAGGGTGAATCTTCGATTCGATTTTGACCTTGCATTTTTCACAAAAGTCGTGTACTCTCGCAACTCCGTTTTTCCACCAAAAATAAAAAAAATTGAAAAATTGAAAATTTTCAAAAATTTTGAAGAAAAAGCAATGAAAAAGTAAAAAAAAAAATGAGAAAAAGTTGAAAAAGTTATGCAAAAATATAATAAAGTTTGAATAAGTGTTTTGACACCTTGTTGACTTTCTTGCTGGCGAGAGTAGGAATAAATATTTTGACTTGACCGGGCGTGTTGAGCCCTAGCTTGTTCCCTTAACCAATGATAATCACATAAGCTTGTGATAGTTTTGTACACAAGGAGCTATAAAATGCGAATTCTTTCTTAAGAATCTGCAAGTTCCCGTACTTGACTTTATACATGCGCAGCTTAAAAGCTTTCGCTAGTCTTTTACATCAGGAGCAAGAAAACGCGAATTCTTCTTCTAGAATTTGCAAGTTTCCGTAACTGACTTTATATATGCGTGGCTGATTATCGGCTAAGTATTCGCGGGTTTCATTACTTGGAATCTTAAATTGCGAAGAACGAGAAATGATAGAGTTTATTTAGAAGTTAGATGCTAAACGTGGAGTAGTGGTTCTCTTTAGAGCTCATAAGAGGTACTTGTGGCTTTTTACTCCCATCAGAAACGTCACCAATATATAATAGATGTTCTAGGTTAATTAGTGGTATTTAGGTTTGAATAATATTTAGTTCTTTGTTTTTTTAAGAGAATTTTTGCTTTAGAAGTTGGGTACATATCAAGGAACATAAAAAATAAGAGCCAAAAAAGTGAAAAAATCAAAAGTCAAAAGTTGATTATCTATGTGGTTTTGGAGCTACCCGATAAGCTTCCATTGATGTTATGAGAAAAAAAAAAGTCAAGAAAGAAAGAAAAAAATGAAAAATATGAGAAAAGTGAAAAAAGTGAAAAATGAAGAAAAATGAAAGTTGAAGTATTGTTGAATAAGAGCTATGAATGTATCAATAAGTTGTTGGCGCGTGAGTTGCATGTGATACGTGATTAGTAATCAATCACATGAGGTGCACGTGATCGTACTCTGCAACTTATATCTTTTATATTGTATGTACCCCAAATTCCTTGATGTGGACCGAATTTCTATTGCAGTGGTTCTTAAGGGAAAATGAATAACTACTTATCGTTTTAACTTAGGTATCACTATCGGACTAAAAATTATTGAAACGAGAAAATATGAAGCAATTCATTTCTTAACAAAATAAAATATTGAGATACAAAACCTAGGAAATGGGAGTAAGGAGTTCCACAAGTAACTGTTATGAGTAGTGTTAGCATCTAATTTGTAGATAAGCTGTGATCTCGTTTGTACGCTTAGTTTGGGGACTCGTGAAAAATCAAGGATGACGATTTTTATCCGTATGGTCGCTTCTTAAATAGAAGTGTTTCTACTCGTTGACCCTAATAATTATTGCAAGATAATGAAAGTTCAACAAACCGTCACAAGTGTGAAGTATGGAAAAGTACAAAAATAGAAAGTATAAGTGGAATAAAGGAATAAAAAGAAATTTTTTGGAAAACGGAGCATTTTCGGGAATAAATGATTTTACTACTTCTTTCGAACCGCCTTGCTACTTTTCAAAGTTAGTAAAAAGAGTTTTGAAATTATTTATCCCAAAAGCGTGAATTGATCACATTGCGTGAGGACACGGCAATATGTATTTTCCTCAAATTAGAAATGTACATATCGGATAATGACTCATGGTGTATGTGTATGCATTCTTTTCTTGTGAATAGAAAACAGGACAAAAAGATTAGGTATCTCAATAAACAAATAAAAAAAACTCATGTATTTTGTATTTCTGTGTACTCTACAACTCATATATTTGTATTTCTTTTCAAGTGACCTATGTGAAATGAAATTTTCACATACAAAATCAGTCACATGACTTAAAACGTTTCACCATTGATTATTCTAACAAAACTTATTAACAAATGAATATCTCAAAAGTTGTTATCATAAAATAAATATCTAATTATCATTTAACCTGACGGAAATAAAACATAACACACACTTCAAAATTAAAAAGTTGTTTGGACAACCTAATTTGTAACACAAACAGGAATTTCACCTTCGTCGTCTGCCACAACCTCATCCACCATTCAAAAACACTAAAAATCACATAAACAAAACAGACAATTAGATTCAAATATTACCGTAAAACACAAATCAAAAGCAAATACATACTTACCATAGTTACTTTCAGAAGAAGTCAAAAACACACAGACCAAACTCTTAAAACTCAGTGGCCGGTAACCAAAGCCGCTTCATAAACCTAATGAAACTAAAACAGACTAAAAAACAACAGAGGATATAGGAATCTAAGTATAAAACATCATTTCAAACTCTACTACCCATGGCAAAACTCTATTATCAAAGCAAAACTCTATTATCAAGTCATCAGATTGACCTGTATTATGTACATTCCATCTACAGCCATAGGTTTAGCACTAATTAGCGACTGCCTTTGCTTTTTAGTGCAACTATTAGCTCTCTTATCGATTATATGTTTATTATACCAAAAATTAGAACAATATAAACATCGATACATATCAGAAAAAAAGTTACGATTATTTACCATAACAAAAAGAATATACCAATAAACATAAACTTCAAATTTATATTACCAACCATCAAAGTTTTTACATTCCAGTTATCATTCCCAAAAAAAAAAAAAAAAAAAAAAAAAAAAAAAAAAAAAAAAAAAAAGTTCCATGATAACTAATCCATACATAAAGTGAAATTTCCAAAGGCATTCCTAACCAACATACATATTTCTAATAAAAAAAAGAAAAGATAACCAATATATACCACATCAAGTGGCCAGCCCATCACTCGAAAAAGTAAAGATTGAACTTCTTTTCTTCTCTTCCTTCACGCGCAAGATCAATAGCCTTGATCAACCCAGCAAGCACCTTCCTCTCTCTCTGCAAAGTCTCTTTCAGTCGGTCCAAACCAATGTCACCATGCTCGTGGAACGGCAAGAAACCCTCCCCTTCTTCCACCAAGTTCTCTAACCACTTAACCTTTACAGCTAATTGATCTCGCTGCTCACCAAGCACCATTAAAAACTGATCATTCTCGGCATCATCCTGGGCAAATGCTATATGCAAGCAATCCTCAATTTCGTTAGAACCAGCAGCAAACTTTAACTTTTGGAAGTTAGGGGTGCGCGCAAGTGCATAAGCAGAGGTTCTTGGTCGTGAAGCCATGATAGAAGCAACGAATTACAGAGATGGAGATTGAAATAGAGTGGAACAATTAGAATGGTAGAGTTTGAATTACAGATATTAGGGTTTGCGTTTGAATGAAAAGGGGGGAGAAATGCCCTTTTATAAGCAAGCCAAAAAGACGTTGACCGGTTCTATCAAAAAAAAAAGCGTTGACCGGTACATACCATTTCACACAAAACGCAAAGAGTATAAAAAATAATATTAACTTTAATATCACATTACATTTAAAAATAAAATGAAAAATACTTTAACATTTTAATATCACAGTATATTAATATATATATATATATATATATATATATATATATATATATATATATATATATATATATATATATATATATATATATATATATATATATATATATATAAATATATATATATATATATATATATATATATATATATATATATATATATAATAAGTCTGTTGGGTTTTTGTGTTTGTTTAATGGGTCGGGTATCCACAATCAAATAAAAAATTATTAATTTTCTCTATCTTAGATTCAATTCAAATCCATAAAACACACATAAACCCTAAAAAAATAAATATTAAATTGAATAAAACGAATTTTGTTCTTCAAATCATAATTCAACAACAAATTCTGTTATTCAAATCGCAGAGTTATTAGGTATAATTTTCAAATGTTCAATTGTTGCAAGATGTTAATCGTAGTTTGAATAGAAACTATGCATTTGAAGATATTCTTAAGAGTTTATCATTAAATTTCTTTTCAGTTGCATAATAGATGTTAATAGGTGTTGTTGAATTATCAATCTCATATGATCTTGTAATTGTTAAATTCCATATGTGTTTTTCTATCAATCATGTATTTTATATTTGTGTTTGATCAAATTTATTTTTAGAATTGTTATCATTTGTGGTATTGTGTTTGATAATTGCTATTTGGGTTCAATTAAATGATTCTGCATGTGTTCGTTCAGCGTTCGTTTATTCAACAATGCACTTGACTGAACCAAGGCACTCAACTGAACTAAGGCACGAAACTGAACCTGTGCAGTTGACCACCCTGCACAGGCCCAAATCCGGGGCTGATACATAGCACATCATCCTATTAGTTATTGTCAGAATTTGCTACATAAAATACTTAAAACTAAACGTTTACATATGTTCCATGGCTTATCATAGCATGCCTAATTACAATAAAGTTTGTATCATGCTGATGCACATGATCACAAAAAACAGTTATCAAAAGTTGAAAGTTAAACTGTCAAATGTTCAAAAGTACCAGGTTGTGAAACCATCACACGAGTTTCATCTAACAAACATCGAAAATAGGAACCACGATGGGGATATCGTCGTTGTCATGCTCCACTTCAGCTAAAGGATCTATGGTAGTTCCAACCAGCTTGAATCGAATCATCTTGTATAACCTGAACTGCCAATCATCTGCCAGTATCCTCCAGTTGGTTCGCAGGTTCATGTGGTTTGTCCTTGTGGGATTCTCTTTGTGAATTTCCTGGTACAGAACGACACGCCTCTCTTCACCCATTCTCCTTAGGATTGCATGATCATATGTGAATAGTTCATTGTCAGTAACAAACTGTGAAGGTATTGTCTGCAACAAAAATATAATATCTCTTAACTTTGTTACTAAAAAGCATCTGCTAATAAAAATTTTATTGAATCAAGTTTATATTTATGTTCAGGAAATAGATGTCAATGTTGTTACCAGTTTGCCATTGTCAACAACGTAAGGAAACAATTTTGTGTAGAAAGTAGTATCCTCGTCCATGTGACCTTCATGATTTTCCCAGCTGCAACTATGGAGAAGCCTCTCATCTGTTATATCCCAATCACCAAAATAAATTGTTCATTCCTTATCTATGCTGAACTTTTTTATAATATACATTTAATCTTTTTAAAAAACAAATAAAATCAAAACAAAATACTCACCCGTTTCACCTTCAGCATGTCCTTGAAGAATTCTTAGGCGTGTTGGAAAATGGTTCTCATGGTTCATTTGGAATCCATTATGTCCAAACCTCATCAAGCTTAACCTATTCTCCCCCGTTTTTGTCAAGACTACACGCTCGCCAACAAGTAACCCTGCCACTGCCACTACATCATCCCAATGACGGTAAATCTGATAACCATAAGTATGGTGAAACCCAGGAATGACTGCCCGTCTTAACCTTACACGAACTTCAAAGCCAGCATATGTCAAATAGAAATGATGAGGTAGATCACCCTGAATGAATTCTCCATCAAACCACTGTTAAATAATTTAAGCTAAGTTATTATGTGCAAGTTGCTTGAATGAACAAATAGTGTTTGTTAAATACGGAGTATTAAATATTATTACCGGAGAAATGTTCTCATTTCTCCAACTAGACCTGTGCATCTAACCATCCGATGCCTTGTATGTACAGATCCATACCCCCCACTCTCCCCTCCGTCTTCTTCATATGCAGTCACATAAAATGTATCAGCTCCTTCTTTTATGAAATGCAGAGTTCTGATGTTCATGTATCTGCTTTCTTCTATAAAACGTCTCCATCGTAAACCAGACAACTCACATTCATGTGTCTCTTCTCGGTAGTTTATGTCAACCTTTCTTTTAAGCCTCGTGTTATTAACTAGATATACACGGTTCTTATTGTTGTAGTAATGAGCATGGAAATAATCCGGTAGAACCTATGGAAAAGTGCATGTAGAATTCAATATAAATTTAGTAAAAAAAGTACAGTCACAATCAATACTTTTTCATTATAAATTCAATACAAACTTACCAAAACTTGAATGTCTTCGTTTGGAATCAATTCCATTATGAATTGTGTTGACATAGTTGCTGAAAGTTTACACACATTAACTTTATATTAGTTTATGTTTAAAAATTCATCTTTGTTAACATATAAAAACATTTTGGGTTTAACATGGTTTAACTCAAATTGAGTTAATATATAGTATTACAACTTTGAAAATACTTCAGAATGTCTATCTAACTACCACCAGAAACATTATCCCAACAGTGTTATCAAGTAAGGAGTTACCAATCAATCTGAAAAGCACTGTGATTTATTTTTTATTTATTTTTTATTTTTTTTAAAGTAATCTATGCAAATGAGTGCACTGTATAGTAAATTCATGAATGATCATCTTAAAATTGAAAACTAACAAAAAGTTTTTAGATAAACAGCATGTTCTATTTTTCAATATCGAAATCAAAAATATAATAACACAAAATAATATATATTTACTTATGCTCATTTGTGGTTCTAAGGAACATTTGAAAATTAAATAATCACATGTATTTTTTAAGCTAAAAACCTCTTTATATTTTTCATTCAACATGATTTAAACTATTATTCGCAACATTCTTATACTATATAGAAATTAATCTAACTTATAATATGCTTGAACAAGTATCTTTATCTATAAGAAAATTACTATATCACCATATATATATTGTAACTAAAGCATGCATGCAGAAAGTAAACATCAAATCAATTTTACACCATTCCAATGTCATTAGTCTAACACTTGACCGTTTAAAAAGCTGATTGATCATAAATATTAAGCTCCTAAAGATGCCCAGAAAAAATAAAATATAAACATTTATTATTTCAGATTGGGTATTATTACCTGATTCAGCAGAGAGAGATTTTATGAAGTTTGATTATTCCTTATTTTCTTTCAGAAGATAGATTTTGTAATTTTTCTTCAGCATATGTATGTATTTTGTTATAGTGGAGTATCTAAGAAGGATTTTATGGTTTAATTGTATTTCAGGGATTTGATGGATGTGATGTTCAGGGGAAGTGTGTAAGCCGCCTGTTTGTTTACTTGACCCCTACCTTTTTTTTTTTTTTTTTTTTTTAATTTAATATATTACATATTACATGTAATTGTTTTATCGTCATTTTTTTTGTCTCTTTTTGTTTCTTTTTTTTATTTATTTAATACTTATCACTTATATTTTTGTTTAGGAAATATATTAAAATCTTAATTCCAATATTATGATTAATAACATTATAACAGGTAATTAGTAAAATATACATAATGTTAGCATGTAAACATGGACGGATCCACATATATGTCGGGTGTGGTACGATCTACACCTAATTTTTGGTTATGAAGTGCAAAATGACATTCCAAAATGCTCTTTTTTAGTGGTATGTGCAATCCCTAATTTGTTTTTCTACTTTCTTTCTTACGATGTAACTTTAATTAGCCCAACATTTGTTTTGTGTAAAACCCTCTTAAAAAAAAATAGGTCCTTCCTTGCATGTAAACTAAAATAATTAATGATATTGCTAAAACATCCATACTTTTAGATGGAACTCGGATATTTATATATTGATATGTTATTTAATGATATATAACATAATTAAACACACGTTTCTAAAAGGCTTGCCATGGCTGTGCTAAGGTGTTGCAATCACATAAGGTGTTACCTCCACGCTATGCATTACGCCAATGTCTCAACTTAAGGAATGGCATATGTTGAGGTGTGAAAATGCTCGATTTGTGAATGGCGTTTTTGAATTAAATCAAATTAAATAGATGTTTTTTAATAAATTTATAAGGTTACATGGATTGATAACTTTTTTGAATTTAAAACAAATTAAAGAGGTTTTATCTTTTGTGGCGGTTTAAAAGATGGTAAGAAAACGCAATGATTTTTCTATATATTTCCTAACTTGTTAGCCTTTCTTATTCAGGACTCAACCTCAAAAACTAGGACATATATGAATCCTACCCATGATTTTTTTTAAAAGATTTCTATTTTCTTATTTTATATTATTTTCTTGACTATTTTCTATTTCATTCTCATGTTTTTAAATAAGCTTTTATACAAATCATGTTTTTTGAATGGGCCCTTCACTATTTATATTGTTATTTTAATATTATAATAACTACAGTATAATTTCAAGTAAGTTTTCATCCCAAATGAATAAACAAAACGAGCTTTAATAAAATCCCATATTTTTTCTTTGTCACTTTCTTTTAACCCTATGCCAAATCGTAATCCAAAAGACAAACCTATAACAAACCAAACACACCCTTAACATATTACATTTACTTTTTTAATTCAAAATAGTACTTTGAAATAATAATAATAATAATAATAATAATAATAATAATAATAATAATAATAATAATAATAATAATAATAATAATAATAATAATAATAATAATAATAATAAAATAGTACTTTGAAATGAATTGTGACCCAGTCAACGTGTGTGTAGCAAACCATACGGGTTTGGTTTTTTCCAAAGGTGTATTTGATAAAACCGGGTTGATCCATTACACTTTCAGATTATCTTGTTCAATTCAGACAACATTCACATTTTAACAAAACATTTTTCTAACATTAACAAAAGAATCATCAGTAAAACTTCAATGAATTCATCAAATCATGAAACCCAACCTCTTGCCCTAAGTGTTATTCATCCAAAAAATGCACAACAACTTCCAAAAGAGGTTGAAATGATTCATTCACTAAATGACATCAAGATTAAACCTAATAATTTCGTTGCCAACCTCAACCCATCAAAAAACAAAGAATTCTTTAAAGATGTACTCACTTTTGTTGAAAAATGTTGCCTTCGAAAGACATTCACCCTGAAACCTTCTTTCCAGTATGAGAGTTATCTAAAGGAATTCTGGTACACTGCCACTGTCACCGCATTAAACACAATCAAATTCACAGTTGGAAATGGTACTACTAATCTTGAATTTGATTTGTCTTCCTTTCGAAAGGCTATAGGAGCAGATTACTTAAAACGCCATCAACAGTATGAAGCAAATCCTGATGGTAAGGTTACTAAACTTTTCTTTGGCCAAATTGGTTACTCTGATAAATTAACCGGAACTCTTAGAAAGAGAGGACTTGCACCAAATTGGAAACTCTTAATGACCCTAATAATTCAGTGTATTGGAGGTAACACTGGTGGGTATGATCAAATTAATTCAATGCATGAGATTGTTATGTATGGTCTGGCTAATGGGGTGTCAATTGACTTTGGGAAAATTATATATGAAGATTTGGTAAAAAAGCTGAAGAAGAAGATCAGGGGTGATGTTATGAACTATACCAGGTTCATATCCTTGGTCATGGAATTCCAAATGGGCCCTTCATACCATACAAGTAATTCTTCAATCATAGAAACACCCACATTCAGCGATGACTACTTTTCAATTTCCCAACAAGAAACTGTAGGAGCTCCTTTGACCCAACATATGATGTCTGTTTGTGCTTCAGAAATTTCCACCAACCATATCGGTACACCTGCAAGCTCAGAATCTGAAGATGTGCAAAATGAAGTTTCAATAGTGCCTGTAGGAAAGAAGGGTCGTCGAAAGAGCAGGGTTAAAAAACGTTACCCTTCCAGTCAGCATAAACAAAATTCAATTCAAAATATTATGGACAAGGCCCAGGTTAGCCTCCCCAATTCTCATTCAAAATTTGAATAATTTTCTCAGCTCAAAATTATTAGTAGTGTTTGTCTATTATGATCATCCCAGCATATTAGTTTAGAATCTGAACTTTGTTTTCTAGGTATTCTCATTAGTAGTGTTTTTGCAGTTTCATCATCCCAGTATAGTACTTGAGTATTTGAACTTTGTTCTCAGGCCTAAAGTCGTTAGTAGTTTTTGTCCTGTTTCACCATCCCAACATACTATTTCAAAATCTGTTATTAAGCTATTGATAAATATGTAGCAATAGTTTCAACTGAAAATAATATCAGTATATGTTGTCCTAATTATTTGATAACTTTTCATCAGGAACCTAAATTGGATTTTAAGGCACAGCCTGTTAGGCAAATGTGTGCATCATCATCATCCCAGCATATTACAAAAGCATTTGAACATCAGAACTCTGACTCTGAAGCAGTTGATAAAGTTGTTCCTATATTTGATTCTGAAGCAAATATAAACAAATGTGCTTCCATTGAGTCACTGAATCTACATCAGGACGATTTGCAAGGATTTGATTATTTTTCACTTTGTGATGCTTCTTTTGAAATTTCTGATGATAGCATATCTAATTTTGATGAGATGGACTGTAAACAATTATTGTCTTTACTTCAATATATAGCTGATCATAACAGTATTGGTAAATTTGATAATGAAGATGAACCTGTTATGATTTCAGACGATTATGAAGTTGATGAAAATTACCAGTCTCCAGCAGATGGAGGTAAGCATGTTGATGAAATTTACAAGCCTCCAGCACATGGAGGTGACGATGATGATGAAAATTGCAAGACTACAGCACATGAAGGTAATCTTGATGATGAAAGTTACAAGTCTCCAGCTCATGGAGGTAAGCTTAATGATGAAAGTAAGCGTTCTCCGGCACATGGAGTTAACAAGGATGAGGATCATGTTTGTGTAACAGAAAATGAAATGTCTTGTGATCATCCACCTTCACCAAAGTCTCAGCGTATAAGTGAACTATCCAATCAAGTTCTCAATCTTGAATCTAAGATCGAAATGCTGAAGAAAGAAAAGGAGTTTGCTGATCGAGAAATAGTTTTGTTGAAAACTCGCCCATCTTATCCATCTGTTTCTGATATTTCTTCAAAGCTTTTGGAGTCTCTTAAACCTGAACTTGACAAATTAGTTACACGTGAAGATTTCAACGGTAAGTTTTCAACCAACGTCAATAATTTATCAAGCCAACATAAAGAAATCAGTTGCAAAGTTGTGGAACTAACTGAAGCAGTTAGTAAGATAAAGTTTGAGCTGCCAAAGCATATGATAGATGTTCCTGCTATCGTTAAAGAACTAAGCATCATCATATCTGAAGTTAAAAAGAAGGTTGATTCTATTGAGTCCAAGCATTTGGAGGTACCAGCATCTCTTTTGGGGCTCCCATTAAAAGTTGGAAACTTTATTGATGAGGTTTCTAAGTATAAATCCTTGGAGTCTATACCTTTATCTCTTGAGAAATTGGAAAATGCTATCTACGCTCTTAATGCTAGCCTCAAATCATTAACATCTATGCCAGCCGCTTCTCCTGATGTTGTTATGGAGAATATGAAAAAAGAATCTGGTAAACAGCTTAAAGTCTCTGATTTTTTTGGTAAAATTAACCTCAAGCAACAAGATAATGCAAGGCTGGATGTAGCTCATTCTAAGAAAGATATGATGTCTCCAATGATGGAAAATGAGGTGGTAGAAAGTGAAGTTCAAGAAGGTGATGCCACTGTTGGGGAAAAGTCAATGAATGAATCTAGTGAGAAAGTATTTGTAGTTCAAGAAAATCATGTGGTAGAAACTGAAGTTCAACAAGGTGATGGTGTTGTGGGTAAAAAGCAAATGAATGAATTTAATGAGAAAGTAAATGAAGATGAAGAAAATGATGGCACTGTTGACAAAGATTCAGTGATTGAAGATAATTTGGAAGAAACTGAAGTTCATCCAAATGATGGCAATGTTGGTAAAAAATCAATGAATGAGTCTCAGCTGAAAGAAAATTTGCTTGAAGAACCTGATGCCACTGTTAATGAAGGCTCACTAATGATTCAGACCTCCCCTGTTAAGGAAATCAAGTATAAAAATTTAAAAGGTCAAAATGTTCACATCGTTGATGAATCCCTTAACGAACAGAAGCGTCAGCTTGATAGAATGTATCAAGAAAACGTGAAACACGAAAAGTTAAGGAAGAAGGCTGAGATAATCAAGGGCTTTGATCCACATGTTATTGATCTCTTCACGAAGAAGAAAGCATTATATGACAAGTACTATCATATTGTTCTGAATAGGAGAGCCCCTGGGAAAATCACCAATGCTGACATTCTTTCAAGGAATAAAGGTCCAGCTACATTAAAAATCTACAGAGATGATGGAGATGAAGAAATCATTGAAGAGTTCAAGGTGAAAGATCTTCATTGGGAAGAATGGAAAGAGTTTTTAGATTACTGTGGGAAAAGGAAAGCCGCTCGCTGGGTAGAGTTTTTTGTTTCGATGAGAAAACGTGTTGATGAAGTGATAGAAATGAAAAACAAACTGAATATTCAAGATCAAATTCCTTTGCAGGAACAAGACCCTTTTATTGAACTAAATAGAATTGCTAGGAAGAGGAAGAGAGTTGGTGATGATATGGAAGAATATTTCAGATCAACAAAACATTTCAAAGATCAGGTTGCATATGAAGATCATCCACCTGGAACTGTGCTGAATGAGCCCACACTTGGTATGATTATTTTCAACAATTCAGATAGAAAAGACTTCATCAGCATTGAAGAACTTGGCAATTTGAGCAATGTTATGTTGCATTTAGTTCAAACGATATTCATAAGATTGCACAAAGGCCCTGGTACAACTGACATAGCTAAAACGTTTAGTGAATTTGTAGTTCGAGAAGCTGAAAAGAGGAACAAGGAGAGCACTCACAAATGTTGCAGAATCATTCCACTCCTTCTAAATCAAGTTAGTTGATTAGATCATAATGCGTTGTTTTGAATGTAAGGATATAATCTAATATTAGCTTTTGTTATATGTGATCATGTATTTCTTCTTATGCACTTATTTCATGCAATTATTATTAATATCTTTTATTATTTTTTATATGGGCCAGATATTGTCATGTATTTCTTATCCTCTTATTTCATGCAATTATTATTCGTATCTTAATAAAAATATAACAATTGGAATTAGCCAAACACTATATATTAAATATTATTTAGAAAGTTAAATAAAAATATACCAATTGCAATTATGTAATATTTAGTACTTTATATGAATATTTTTTTTAAAAATACGCATGTGTATGATTTCCTTACTATTGTATTGGTTGTGTCCTGTTTTTATGTGTACGTGATCATATTTCTGTTTTTCTTTTATCATATTTTATTTCATATAAAATTGATATATATTATTTTTTATTATAGCTAACTTATATTCTTGGTTTAAATATACATGATCAATCTATAAGAAGTTAAGTCTTTATTCTTAAATATACAAATACAAAAAAATACCATAAAATAAAATGTTTAACAAATTGCATCATCCTGTTACAAATTCCTTCATAATAAAATACAAAAACTTTATTCTTAAATCGTAATTCGTTGTTCTTCATAAACCTTCCAAACAAAATACAACTTTCATTTAATTTCATTTACATTTCAATAATTTTTTTGAGATATCCCATCTTCTTATGCACAATTGCTTCTAATTTGTCAAGTAAAGCTTGGAGGTTTGTCAGGTTTTCACCATCTACTTGATTCATCTTCGTATAATACATTATACATTGTTCATCTATTTTTGACTTGGATTGGGTACTTATTTCTGCCATAATCTTATCTCTTTCTTCTATATCTGCAAGCGCCTCCCTCATGAGGGACGTTATTCTCTTTGTTGTTTTCACATCAGCATCAACACTTGGGCTAATCTGATCAACGATATGTTTTTTTTATCCATTGCACTTTGGTAAGAAATGTTGAGAAATATGTTATAATTTATTTATAATTTGATATAATTTTGTTTCAGTTTTTGGGAGTTATATAATGTGTGTGAAATGGAAGCTGGATGGTTGTATTTATTATTTGTCTGAAGTAGTGTATATTTTAAATGACTTAAAATGTAACAATTTTCAATATAATGTTTTGACTGTAGATAAACAAAATTAAATTATAAGCGTATTGTTTTTATTTATATTCCCAACATAAAAATTAATTTCTTATCAATTTTGATAAGCATGTTGAATTTACACGCTTAAGATATATTAGAACAATCTTATTTGAGAATCTGAACATATAACACACTCGCACAATTTAATTCAGCATGTAACATATTGGCACAATATAACACTTTATCGTCATGCTGAATGTATGTGGCTGAAATATTTGTATCTTTCTAATCTTATTTCAGATTATAACATTAACATGTAAATCACAAATTAAAAAAAAAAAAAAAAAAAAAAAAAAAAAAAAAAAAAAAAAAAAACTACAGACTGAAACCATGAAAGATCAATATACGCTGAATATATTGTACGAAAATATAAATTAAAAAAAAAAAAAAAAAAAAAAAAAAAAGATAAATAAAAAGTGCAGAAATTGCTTGATACTGAAAAATATAAACCATTAATTCCATTAATAATTTGATGGTTATAGTAAAATACATTCTGATAAAAAAAAGAAAGAAAGCAAAATACAATAAATTTCTTTCTTCAATCCTAATACTTCAGTTTGTATAAAGCTTCCCAACAAAATACAATATTGTTGAAATGTAGTTCACATTTCTACAATTTATTTGAGAAATCCCATCTTCATATCAATAATAGCCCTTATTTTGCTAATTATATCTTCGAGTTTTCTCATCATTTCAATGTCTTTTTCATTCAGCATCAGATTGTATATTAAACCTTGCTCATGTAGTTTTGACTTGGGTAGTTTGCTTATTTCCTCCATATTATCTTTTCTTTCATCTCCATCAGCAAGCATCGTCCACATGAAGGATGTTATACGGTCTATTGTCTTCACATCAGCATCAATATCTAGGAATATCTGATCAAGGATATGTTGTTTTGGATCCATAGACGTTTTGTTAAGAATGGAGTAGTTATATTAGAGTTTGTTTATAAGTTTATCTAATTTTTATTTAGTGTGTGGGAGTTTTATAATGTGTGAAAAATGGAAGTTGGATGGTTGTGGTAATTATGTGTTTAAAATTGTGTATAGGTTAAATGAATTTAAAGTTTCAATGTAAATATATGACAAACTGTTAATTTAATTTTTGTATTAGCATGTTTAGTTTTTTTATATTCCCAAATAAAGTCATTTAATTTCACACGCTCAATGCATGTAAGCTTATAAATTTTTAAAAAAAACATCTTTTTAATATTTTTAATTCACAAAACAAATGTTGGCTAAATAAAGTTACATCGTAAGACAGAAAGTAGTAAAACAAATTGGGGATTGCACGTACCACTAAAAAAAGCATTTTGGAATGTCATTATGCACTTCGTGACTAAAAATCAGATGTAGATCGTACCACACCAGACATACATGTATATTCATCATTTTAATATTGGAATTAAGATTTTAATATATTTTGTTAGTTACCTAATATAATGTTATTAATCATAATATTGGAATTAATATTTTAATATATTTCCTAACCAAAAATATAAGTGATAAGTATTAAAGAAAAAAACAAACAAAAATAGAGAAAAAAAATGACGATAAAACAATTACATGTAAAACGTAATATTTTAAATTAAAAAAAAAAAAAAAAAAAAAAAAAAAAAAAAAAAAAAAAAAGTAGGGTCAAGTAAGCAAACAGGCGGCGTACACACTTCCCCTGAACATCACATCCATCAAATCTCTGAAACACTATTCAACAATAAAATACTTCTTAAATACTCCACTATAAAAAAATAATGAGTATGCTTAAAAAAATTACAAAATCTTTCTGCTGAAAGAAAATAAAAAATAATCAAACTTCATAAATCTCTTTCCGTTAAAAATTTATGGATTACAACTATCTTATTTCAGATTATACTATAAACTGAAACCAGTATGTGTAATCCACAAACTGAACCCAGCATATTAAACCATGTGTTGGTTCATTTGATATTTTCTATTCAGCATGTGTAATCTACAAACTGAAACCAGCATCTGAAACCATAAAAGTTTATTGTTATTTACTACTTTCTGAGTACTTTAAAGTAAGTGAACAAATTTATATCAGATTACAACATAAAACATCAAAATAAAATGTTTATACATCATATATGCTGAATGACATGCTGAACAATAATAATAATTTAATGTATAACATAACTCATACAACTTAATATTATATTAATAAAATTCATATTGAGTTACATACCAAAATAAAATTACATTCATAATTCTTTACATATTCTTAATATTTTCAATAAACTTAACATTCAGATTCATATTTTCTGATGTGCCGTTTTCAATATCCCTAAGTTCGTTAAGCACTTCCATTTCTTTAGTACGAACTTTGATGAGCAAGTCTTCTGTCTTCTTATACAGATCTGAACCTCCTAATTTCGGAAGAAGCTGAATGAGATCCTGTCTTCCTTTTGCTGTTTTTATTATTTGTTCCAGAATAATGTTTAGAGACTTTGCTTTCTCCACTTGTCGGTTTGTTTCTTGAATTGCTTGAATGCTCATCTTCAGTTTGAAAGCGTTGTTTTCTGCCATTTAGCTGTTGCAAAAGAAACCCCCTTTTTTGTTGTTTTTTTTTTATGCTTTTTTATGTGTGTGTTGATATTTAGTGTATGATGATTTATATAGAAAAAAAAGTTTCAGTTTTGTTAGGTCTAGAAGTTTAAAGGTTACTCATGCCTTTTTATGGATAATGACATTATGGACTTATGTTGAGGCCCAAAAATAATAAAATTAGAAAAATACGTGTTCAACTGTCGATATATGTTAAGATATACGTTTTTTTTTCAGTTTATTTGTATATTTGGATGTAGAAGTTATTTTGTGATTTAAATGTATTATTGGTGATATTAGTTATTTTAAGTTTATTTGTAAGTATACCTGAACCGCTATATATTATTTTAGACGTTGACCGGTACATACCATTTCACACAAAAACACAAAAGAGTATAAAAAGTAATATTAACTTTACTATCACATTACATTTAAACTAGTTTAATATTTTAATATCACACTATATTAAAAAAAAAAAAAAAGAAAAAAATTAAGTCTGTTGAGTTTTTGTATTTGTTTAATGGTTCGAGTAGCGACAATCAAATAAAAAATTATTAATTTTCTCTCTCTTAGATTCAATTCAAATCCCTAAACACACATAAACCCTAAAAAAAATATTAAGTTGAATAAACAATTCTGAGAAAATTAATCAAATATCGTAGTGATAATAAAAGAAAGTTAAATTAAAACTTGATGTCGAAGAAAAAAAGAAATTATAATTCAACAACAAATTCTGTTCTTCAAATCGCAGAGTTATTAGGTATAATTATCTAATCTTCTATTAATTTTTATTTTAATTATTATTATTATTTCTAATTATATTATTTTTATAGGTGTGCTGATTTCTTTAACAAAAACAAGAAGAAGATCAAAGACGAAGAAGATAAATTTTATTAATAAACTATTAAAGTCTTTTAATGAAAATGAAAAGCCTGCAAGAAGAAGAGGAATAAGAAGAAGAAGAAGAATACAACGATTAGAACAAGGTACTTTTGAAAAATACATATATTAATTGTTTAGGAAAATTATTTGATATATGATATGTATTACGATATATGATATGTATTACGATATTAATCTATTGTGATATTGTTTTTGTTATTTGATATGTATTACGATATTAAAATATAAGTATGGTATTGTGATATTGTTTTTATTATATGATATGTATTAAAATATAAGTATGGTATTGTTATATTAAATGATGTTTGTGTTTAAATAATACAGATATTAATTGTTTAGCATAATTCAGTTAAGTGTTTAGAGTCAATTTGACAAAATGATGTTTACGCTTAAACGAATAGATTACCATTGCATCTACATTCTTTTTCGACTTATGTTTTCTTTTGTTTTGTTTATTTGTACATCCTTTTGTTCAGCTTATTGTTACAAGAACAATTTGAATATGGTGTCATTTTCATTTGCTCTTTTTGATAGTTCTATCAATATGCACAAACCGTATCATGGTAATATGTTTTTTCGATAGAGATAGGAATTGAATCTATGCTAATAGTTTAGTAACTAATTTGGAGAATGATTTCATACAGGTTTTAGAATATGAGCTATGTGTAATTTGTATGGTAAATGTCATATAGGCCCTAATTGGACATCGAATTGCGTCAATTTGAATTATATAGAGAATGCCTGAGCAAAAAAAATCTATTAACTTTCATAGCAAATTTCTTAAAACTCTAAATATATATATATATATATATATATATATATATATATAATGCCTGATGGTTCTTCACTAGTTTTATTGTTTATGCATTCCATGCCTGCCAAGTTTGAGTTTATTTGTTTAGGAAATATTTAGTAACACTTTTCTTTTTCTTTTTTTCAGAACAAGAATATAATGAAGATGATAATAGTAAATCTATTGATATTGAACACACTGATGATGAAGAAGATGATGAGCCTAACGAGTATGACCTTATTGATGATATTGAAGAAGAAGGAATTCAATATGATGATGATGAAGATGAAGAGGAAGAATATAACTTTGATGACGAAACTGATAGTGATGAAGAAGATTCTGAGGATGATCAAGATAGTGAAGATTATGATTATGAAGAATTAGATGAACAAGAAGAAATAAATAATGAATGTAATGAAAGAAATGAAGAAATAGAAGATGAAGCAGAAAAGGGGATAGACGGTTTTGAATTTAATGTAACAGAAGAAGAAGAACAGAGAGAAATGACACAAGTAATATCGCAAAAGAGATGCTCTATAAATGATTCATCAAAGATTAATCAAGACAATTTAAAGAAACTTAAGTTGGATAGTATGAAGCATCAAGAAGTACCGGTTAAAGGTGAATGTTCTAATCCAAATTTGGTGAAGAGTAATGATGTGTTTAAAAACAGGGGTTCACCAACTCAGTTATTTAATGCTATTAGATTCTTAAAAACAGATACTAACTCGTGCAATGTATTAAAAAATATGGGATTTGGAAGTTTACTTGATTTAAAAATAAATATAATTCCAAGTAGATTGGGACAACATGTGGTTCAAAGCTTTGATGAATCGACAATGACCATCAAACATTGGAGAGGGGATATTAAAATTACAAAGGAATCAGTCGAAGAAATTTTCGGTTTCCCAAGTGGTGGTTTACAAATAAATCCACCAGAAAGAGTGAAAAGTGAAGATGCGTGTATTAAAAATTGGAGAAAGCAGTTTACTTTGTTGGAGAAGGATACAATCAAAGTTAAACCAAAATCTGTAGTGCAAAAACTAATAGATGCAAAGGACAGAGGAAAGTTGTTCAGAATTAACTTAGTTGTTTTGATAGCGACTGTCTTATTTGAAGCTATGAAAGATGGAACATCAAATCAAAGAATCTTATATTCTATTTCATCTTAATATGATAAGATTAATAAGATGGATTGGTGTGGTTATTTGATTGATTGTCTAAAGCAGTGTAAAAAGGATTGGAATCCTAACAACAAGAAATCATATTATTGTGGACCTTTGACATTTCTTACGGTAATTACACTTCTTTTTTTGTTTCATTTATTCTTCTTTTATACATACATATATCTCAATATTTAATAGCAAAAAACCAATTACCTTTGCAGCTTTTTTATGTTCAAAAGATAGAGTGCAATTTCATAAACGTAGATCATTCTCAACCTGCTTTAAAAACATGGAATACAGAATTGCTGAAAATGAGAGAAACAGCAGAGTTTAGTTACTTGGTGGATAAAAGTCATTGTGAAATACCAGTCTGTTGAAGAGGTATTAAATGTTACACCAAAACCTTTTGATTTAAAGGTATTCTTTATTCCTAAATCTGTTTGTTTAATCAAAAAAAACACTTATTCCATATATTTTATAAGTTGTGTAATTGCTTTCAGGGTAAGCTGGAAAACGCAGAGAAATTAGATCAAATTCCAGTTAAACAAGTAAAACAAGCTTCAGCTGAAAAAGGTCAAAACGTGACATCAGAGTGCAACAAACTGGTATGTTACAGCTAAACTTGTTGATTTAAAGCTATTCTTTCTTACCAAATAAGTTGGTTTAATAAAAATTAAACTTATTTCATATATTTCATTATTTGTCTGGTTGCTTTCAGGGGGAGCTGGAAAACACAGAAAAATTAGATGCAATTCAATTAAAACAAACAAAAAAGGCTTATGGTGAAAAAGGTCAAAATGTTACATTAGAATGCAACAAACTGGTACGTTTGTTTATCATTTTATCTGATAATAGTATGAATTTGTTTTAAAAAAAGAAAATTATTAATGATTAGATTACAAATATAGGTAAACTTATGAATTTGTACTGATATGAATATTTGACTCGTTTTATAAAACTTACAGGTGTTTGAAGAAATAATCTCTGAAGATAAAAAAGTTCTATTAAAGAAAATTGATGAAAAGGTATAGCTTTTTTTTTATATATATAATACTTTATCTTGCAACTAAAATGAATTAAGAAAATCAAGCTAATATTTTAATGAAAATTAAACAGGGTTTCATTCGGAAAACGAAGAATAATTTGTTTATGTTGGAATCATTGATCATAGAAATGAAGCATTCTATCAAAAAAAGGATTGTTGAACTTTCCGAATTCTAAAGAAGTTGAAGCTTTAAAAGATGAATGGGATCGTGTAATAAACACCGCAAAACGAGTAAAGCTTAATCCAGAATGTTCAATAATTGAAAATTCTAGATCGTGTAATAATTTGCGTCACCAAGAAAGGAAATTTGATTTTACAAAACGTGAATCAAAAATTATTGAAAAAGAAAGGCAAACTTTTAACGAAATACCCTCTTTTGATTTGGGTTTTGATTTCACTTCACATCCTGTTGAAGAAGTTACACTATGTAAGTCGTTAGAGAAAGTGAATTTGACTCCTCCAGAAGAAAAATCTAAACCCAATAAAATAGAAATTGTTTCTCTTTTAACACCTCCCGAAGAAAATCAAACCATTAAAGAAACAAATGAAATTCAAGCATCGACAGAAGAATTTAATGCAGCCAATGCACTATTCAGTATGAGCAAAAATCCTATGTAAGTTTTAAACATTATTTTTATTTTATTTTTTTATTTTTTTATTCTTATTGTAATTTAATACTTTTGATAAATATTTATAGGGACATAATTTTCCAGTTTCAAGATGCTGATTTTGGAGTAGAACGTTCTATGTTTGAATCGTTCTATTATGAACAATGGATATATTTTGATGTTATAGATATGTGGTGTATATTACTTAATTGTGAAGAATTCAGAAGATATAACTCAAAACAAACAAAATTGTATTGCAATACGCAGGTTACGGTATGTTTTTTATGTTTTTTTAATAACAAAATAGTATTTAAATATAAATATTTTGTATTAATTTTATTTTATGATATCAGCCTTTATCTATGACTGATGAAAATATAACAAGAGATGAAAGATTTGAAAGTTTTCAAGAAGCTCTGTTTTTAGCTGCATGCCTTGAAGATGAATCTGTAGCTAATTTAGTTAGTGTGGATTTGGCAAGTTACTCATTTAAAAATGTGCTTATAGTAGCTATAATAGTATGGAATAACTGATTATGTATAAATATTAGTTTCAATGGCTTATTTTTTTTGAATATCAACACAGGTCTTTTTCAATATTCTTCGGGATTCACATTACTACATAGTTTGTTTCGATCTAAAGAATCTAAAGATTGAGATTATCGATAACAGAATAACAGATTTAGAAGTTTTTTATGAAGCATCTAAAATTTCTGAAATTGATATGATAAAGAGAATTTATGGAACTCTGCCACTAGTTCTGGTAAGAATTCATGTTTACTATTTCTAAAACATTCAGTCATTTAATTTCATAACCTGGACCTTCGAAACCCCGTAGTTCTGGTAAGAATACGTGTTTACAATTTCTAAAACATTCAGTCATTTAATTTCATAACCTGGATTGCCCTGGGTTAGTGAATCTGTGGAGATTCTATAGGATTGGATTTGAGGTCTTTGGTTCATGGTTTTGCAGGATTGCATTTTGTAAGTCATAAATCTCATTTCCTTATTTCTACTGTGACATACCTTATTCATCTTCTGATTGATTTGTTTATGCTTATTTGATGTCGCTTAGTTATAATATAACTTAAGATAGATAGTTTGTTAATTTAAATTTATAGTAGCTAAAAATAAAAGTAATACGGTCAAATTAGTATAAATTACTTTCTTGGTTATCTGTGTTTGCAGCCCTCATTTCTGTGTTATTATAGACTCATGAAACCATAATAAGATAATTAGAAGCAATCATAAGGTCTCAGGAATTTGTCTGATCTAAAATTCAAAAATCAAGTCTTGTTAAGGACTGTTTGGATCAAGGGTGTTCAGTGTGATACAGTGGTTTTTAGTGGGTAATTGTTATTGATATATGTTTCATTAGATTTAAATAAGATATCAAAACTATAAAAACCCAGGTTTATTAGAGAAAAAGTCAAAATCACTAAAATAACACCTCACAGTTAACTGTGTGGTGTTTTGAGTACTATAAACCCTCACATAAGCTTATTACCAATAGCTTAAGCCTAAATTAGCTTTACTTAAGCTTATCATATCTTCTATAATCATCTAAGATCAAGCAAAGTTCATATAAGTCAAAGTAGGAGTATATCTAAAAAAAGTCAATAGCTTTCCCAGAACGTTAAATCATTTAATTTCAAAATTTCAATGAAATAAAATTTAATATTCATTAACATTGCTGTTTTAATTTTTTTAAGACAAACTTTTTCTGTGAGTATTTGAAGAAGAGAGATCATCAAAAATTTCGAATCATGAAACTCTGTAAGCCTAGTATATTGAAAATGCCTTGGAGAACAAGAAGAAATGAACAAGATTGTGCAATTTTTGCAATGAGACATATGGAGACATTCAATGGACAAAAAATTGAAGAATGGAACTCAGGATTCAAAAATGAAGGTGTAGAACAACAAGGCCAAATCAGGACATTGAGGACGAAATATGCAGCTAAAATCCTTCTTTCCGATTATAATATACATAGAAAAAAAATAATTTCTGAATCAATTGAATTTTTGAGTTTTAGTCCAAAAGAAAACCAACGTCGTTTAAAAGCAAAAACTCAAAGGTTCATTGAGATGAGATTTATGACTTCTTGGAAAGTAAAGGAAAAGAAATGAAAAAGCCCTGAGAAAGTTCATTTACATTTTAATATGAAATTGTGTAATTTTGCAGATAAACATTAGTGAATTTTGATAATGTAAAAGAGTATGAGTTTTATTCAATGAATCTGTATCCTAAATCTGTAATTTTATTTTGGTATGTAACTCAGATACATTCAATTATTAGTGTTTTTCAGAATCTCATTCAGCATCATATGATGATATGATGTATAAACATTTTATTTTAATGTTTATGGTGTAATCTGATATAAATTTGTTCACTTACTTTAAAGTACTCAGAAACTAGTAAATAACAATAAACATTTTATGGTTTCAGATGATGGTTTCAGTTTGTAGATTACAAATGCTGAATAGAAAATATCAAACAAACCAATACATGGTTTAATATGCTGGGTTTAGTTTGTGGATTAAACATACTGGTTTAAGTTTAGCCATTAGAGTTTATAGTATAATCTGAAATAAGATAGCTGTAATCCATAAATTTTCATCGGAGAGAGATTTATGAAGTTTGATTATTCTTTATTTTCTTTCAGCAGAAAGATTTTGTAATTTTTTTCAGCATACTCATTATTATTTTATAGTGGAGTATTTAAGATGTATTTTATTGTATAATAGTGTTTCAGAGATTTGATGGATGTGATGTTCAGGGGAAGTGTGTACGCCGCCTGTTTGCTTACTTGACCCCTACTTTTTTTTTCAATTTTTTTTTTTTTTAATTTAATTACTCATCTTTATTTAAAAGAGGTTTAATACGATATTAATATATATATATTTGTTATGTCAAACAAATAACGGCCACGTGTAAAGAACACAAATGTCTCATAGTAAATATTAAATATCACAATACAATTTATAAATTAATATCGTAATACCTATCAGAATACGAAGTTACAAACCTTATTGAATTTAATTTATATTAAAAAATTATATTTTAAGAGATTGATATATATTAGAATATTCTTTTTTGCAATACAAATAATAACATATACTTAATTAATTAAAAAATAAATTTAATTTAACAACACTATTGATTAAATTTAATTTATATTAAAAAATAATATTTTAAGAGATTGATATTTTGATAAAACTCAAAAAGTCAAAACAATCAACAAAAAATCCCAATTTCATTCCACCTTCTTCATAGTATCAAAAAAAAAACCTAAAAAAAAAATAAATAATAAAAACAGCAACAACAACAACACTTCAAAAATGTCAGACAACATCCCGATTGAACTGCAAATGGAAATAATCAAAAAAGTTTATGAAGTTAAGATATTGATTGGATTCAAATCAGTTTCCAAACAATGGAAGTCTTTTATTGAGAACTCTGACTTTGTGATTGGTCATAGCACCCGCCATCCACAGCCGCTCAGTTGTTCTATCATAGGCTACAGAGAAGATACTTCTATTTTTAATGGAAAGTACGTTTTTTTTCTAGATGATGGTAAGAATGAAACTCTTTTTAACATTTCTTTATCTAATGTTATTTCTAAAAACATTGAACAAAAATTTTCTATATCAAAAATTATTGGTGCAACTCATGGTTTAGTGTGTTTGTATGGTTTCCACAAAGTCTATAAACAGTGGATGGTTATTTTTTTGAATCCTTCAATTCGAAAATCAATTGGTATTGTTGCTCCTTATACTGAAAGTAATGTCTGTCCTACTTTAGCTTTTGGAATTCGCCCAGATACATTAGATCCTACCGTACTGAAATTAACATATGCTAAGAATGCTATGTTTTGGGTTGTTGAAGTTTTTTCATTAAGTGCAGGTGTTTGGAACAATGTGATTCCAAATGGTAATTGTCCTCGAGATACCATCAAATTTAATGACTCAACTTATGTTGTATTAGATAGATTTGTTTATTGGGTTGCATATGAATTGATTGTTGCTGATGATCGTGACTATAACAAAAACATGCTTATCTCATTTGATTTGATTGCAAAAGAGTTCAAAAAGATACACTTACCAGATAGCTTAAAAAATGAAATATTTGAACCTCTCCAATTGACTGTTTGTAAACTAAGGGAGTCTCTTGTTGTGTGTGGATGCATTATGGTTGATGGAGCGCTACAATGTGGTCTATGGATGATGGAAGATGATTTTTCTTTCACAAAGCTGTACACAATTGACGCAAACATTTATAGAATATTGGGGTTTACAAAAAGTGGTGAAGCTATATTTGAACCTCGAGAAGACTATGGAAAATGTTCAACACTTCATGTTTACGACCCATGTTCACAACAAATCAAGAACCTTGGGATTATTGGAGTAGAGGGTTCATTCAACATGGGCTTGTACAATGAATCGATTCTGCTAAATGATCAGTAAGAATCATAAAAATATATTATGAAAAATAGGTATCGTTAAATCTCTTTTATTTAATTTTTGGTTGTATTACTTGATGTAAGTTACTTGATGTAAGTTATATGAATTAATATTTACGAAAATCAAAGCGCGTATAATTTCATTTTCTTTGTATTTTCCCAAACAAATTGCACAAACCCAGTCCATCTTGTCAAGCAACATTATTCTTTCACTTACTATGGATCTCGTAGAAAAATTAGATGAGTCAATATTCTTAGTTTTTTCTTGAAAACGAACTATTTCTTGTTCTTCAAGTTGTAATACATCTTCATAAGACCTCTCAATAATCAAATTGCTGCAAATGGTTTCTGTTAGAAGATGATATATGTAAATTTTGAAAGTAATGAAAAAAAACGTATGGAGGTACCTGACTAAATGGAATAAAACAATTACTCATCTTTATTTAAAAAATATATAAAGAATTATGAATGTAATTTTATTTTGGTATGTAACTCAGATACATTCAATTATTAGTGTTTTTCAGGATCTCATTCAGCATCATATGATGATATGATGTATAAACATTTTATTTTAATGTTTATGGTGTAATCTGATATAAATTTGTTCACTTACTTTAAAGTACTCAGAAACTAGTAAATAACAATAAACTTTTTATGGTTTCAGATGATGGTTTCAGTTTGTAAATTACAAATGCTGAATAGAAAATATCAAACAAACCAATACATGGTTTAATATGCTGGGTTTAGTTTGTGGATTACGCATACTGGTTTAAGTTTACCCATTAGAGTTTATAGTATAATCTGAAATAAGATAGTTGTAATCCATAAATTTTCAGCGGAGAGAGATTTATGAAGTTTCATTATTCTTTATTTTCTTTCAGCAGAAAGATTTTGTAATTTTTTTCAGCATACTCATTATTATTTTATAGTGGAGTATTTAAGATGTATTTTATTGTTTAATAGTGTTTCAGAGATTTGATGGATGTGATGTTCAGGGGAAGTGTGTACGCCGCCTGTTTGCTTATTTGACCCCTACTTTTTTTTTCAATTTTTTTTTTAATTTAATTACTCATCTTTATTTAAAATAGGTTTAATACGATATTAATATATATATTTATTATGTCAAACAAATAACGGCCACGTGTAAAGAACACAAATGTCTCATAGTAAATATTAAATATCACAATACAATTTATAAATTAATATCGTAATACCTATCAGAATACGAAGTTACAAACCTTAAATAATAACTATCGTAATACCTACCATAAAAGAGATATTAATATCGGAATAACAATTTATATCGTAATAACAAATTATACAGTATAATAATAATTAAATCAGAACAACAATTTATATAATAATAACTATGTAGATATGCTTATGTAAAAAATAACAACTTTAATAAAAAAAAAATCTGTAATTCAGAACAATAAAATTAAATAACATAAATTACTTTCAATTATTCAAACTTATCAATCAGTATCTTCCTCAGAATTAAAATTAAATACACCATCATCCTCCTGAGAGTTAGCTTTACTTGATTGTCCCTTAGTGTTCCTCCCTTTTCGATTCGCCTTCTTAATGCCTTTCTTAGGAGCCAGTTTTTTCCTATTTGGATTGTTGGGACAATTCCTGAAATCATGATCTGTTTTTGTTTTACAGATTCTGCAATTTCTCAAATTTTTTCCACCTTCTTTTGCAGATTTAATTCTGACATCATTATTAGAAGGTTTATACCTATGACCACTAATTCCACCTTTGTTTTTCCCAATATCAGGAGGAAGAACTTCAAGAACATCAGGTTTAGGAACTCCAATCATAGATGATATACTTTGTTGTTTACTTGCTGAAGTCTGAGGCACATTTGATGATTCTAAACCGGATTCATAAAGACTCAATTGATCAAGAAATTGATTTAGTTTATCTTCATCGTATCCACATTGATTGATTATAGCATTCACTTTTGAATAAATATTCGAAATACAAGAACCAGAAGATCCACTTGATTTATAAGAAGAACCAATTGGAGGTAAAACAACAGCTTCTTTTCTCCAACGCCTTAACAAATATTGCACTGGAATCTTCTTAACACCATTTGCTCTAAGAGTATAAAAGGCATGACGACATAACAAACCACGTCTTTCAAAATGCCGGCAACTGCATTTAACATAATCAGTTTCTTCATCATAGTCAACCTGAAAAAAAAATAATAAATAAAAAATATATAAAATATTTTTAACAGAACGAGTTTCTTGATAATATTTATTGAATTAAAAAAATTGAAATCTAATACCTTAAACTCTCCAAACCACTCTTTATCAGTGTCTTTAACATAACCCAAATTTCTCGTAGAACCAGTACAAGAATCTACAGAAGCAACGATCTCAATCTGAATAACATAGAATGCCTCAAGAGTGTAAAAATCTGCAGCTTGTGCTTCAACTAATTGTCTGGTTTTCAATGATGGCTTACCAGTTCTTGTATTATTATCAAGAACACGTTGAATATTTCTTTGTTGATCTAAAGCACTTTCATAACGAAAAAGAAAATGAACTAGAGTAGAACTCTAATTAGAATTATGACCAAAAAAATAGTTTTCACTTTCAGATCTTGACGTAGTTTTCATTAAACCACTCATTGGGATATCTCTAAAATAAGCAGGAATCCAACTCTCTTTAATATTAAACATATCATTTAACCATTTATGCTCATCTAAATGATATTCAGCCAATAAAGAATTCCATTTTTCAACAAATTCATCAGGTTCGTCGCTTTCCCTCCATACAATACGACATAGACGCTTTTTGAATCCTTCTTCTTCACATATTTCAGAACCAATCTACAAAAAAAATAAAAGGAAAATAATTTATATGAAAAATAATTGTTTAATATTAAAAATAATTCTTACAATATATATGTATATATGTATAAAAAAAGGAAAAAAAAAAAAAATATATATATATATATATATATATATATATACCTTTGTAGGAAGTTTATTCATTATATGCCACATGCAAAGACGATGTTTAGCAGTTTTAAAAATATTAGGTATTGCAATTAACATTGAAGGATCTTGATCTGTTAAAACAAGATACGGCTTCTTAGTATAATATTTAACAAAAGCTTGTAGTAGCCACTCATATGAAACAACATCTTCTTTCGAAAGCAAACCAGCACCGAATATTACACATTTTTGATGATTATCAACACCCGTAAAAGGAACAAACGCCATATTGTACCTACAAAAAAATATACATATATAAATATATATATATATCTAAAAAATAAAAAAAATAAAAAAAAATAAAAAAAAAACTTATATATTAGTTTTGAACGTAGCATCGAAAGACATAACATCACCAAAAGCTTCATAATTCCTTTTACTTGTATCATCAGACCAAAACAAACAACTTAATTGACCCGCAGTATTAGTCTTAAACTCAAATGAAAAATTTTCATCTCTTTCCTTTAAAACACTAAACTTATCAATTATCATTTGGGCATCATATTTACCAATATAATTGTAAATATCACGACTCATATTCTTGAAATCAATCTTTGTTGCACCAACTTTCTCATATCCACCCAAAAGCTCGGCAATAAAATTGAACAACATACAAGGACCAATGTTCAAATTTGAAGCTTTAATAGCAAAATACTGATGCGCCAAACTCATAGACCTGTGAGACTTTTGCAAATGTCTATCTTCAGAAGTAAAAAAACCATGATTGTGCTCTTCCACAAAGTTTTTAACTTTATAATGTTCACCAGATTTAACAATATAAAGTCTAGCTTTGCAATTTGTCCTAAAATCAAATCTTTTTCTCTTAACTGACTTAGCGTTACAATCTTGTTTTAAACTATCAAATTCTTCAACTTTAACTTTTTTAATCCCTTCTTTACTGCAAAGAAATTCCTTATTAAGAATAACACCTCCTGCTTTACTTTCATGCCCTCTACGAACAATAAAACCAGCTTAATCAACATAATTTTTGTACACCCTGTAAGCATCTTCAACACTATTAAACAAACTACCTTCTGCTGGTACAACTGCTTTAACAACAACAGGTTTAATTAACTTTGTAGTTAAGCTAAAAAAATCTGACGAATTTACTTCCTCATTGTCTTCTAAATTATCATCAGGAGATAAATTTACAGCTTCAACAACATCATTACTTGCAGAATTCTGCATCATAGAATAACCTAAAAAAAATAAAGTCAAAAAGTGACTTGATAATAAAATAATATTACACAATTAAGTAAAAAAAGTATAACAGTTCATACAACTTATAACTATAATAATATCAAAATTGATCAAACAATTCCATATCACAGTACATCCAGTTAATACATACAGTACTATATAACAATATAAAATCCACAAATCAATTGCACAATTGACTCATAATAACTATTAAATATCACAATACCATTTATATGTAAATATCGTAATACCTATCAGAATACAAACCATACATCTCAATATCATAAAATACCAACCATAAAAGAGATATTAATATTAATATATATATTTGTTATGTAAAACAAATTACACCCACCAGTCAAGAATACAAAAACTCATAATAAACAATAAATATCACAATAGCATTTAAAAATTAATATCGTAATACCTACCATAAAAGAAATAATAATATAAGAATAAAATTCGAAAATGCAGAATAACAAAACGACATTAATATATAAATTTGTTATGTCAAACAGATAAAGGCCACGTGTCAAAAACAAATTTCTCTACAATAAAAACAATTAATATCACAATACCATACATATATTTTAATATCGTAATACATATCATATAACAAAACAATATCACAATAGATTAATATCACAATACGATACTTATATTTTAATATCGTAATACATATCATATAAGAAAAACAATATCACAATACCAAACTTATATTTTAATATCGTAATACATATCATTTAAGAAAAACAATATCACAATACCATACTTATATTTTAATATCGTAATACATATCATATAACAAAAACAATATCACAATACCATACTTATATTTTAACATCGTAATACATATCATACTTATATTTTAATATCGTAATACATATCATATAACAAAAACAATATCACAATACCATACTTATATTTTAATATCGTAATACATATCATATAACAAAAACAATATCACAATAGATTAATATCACAATACCATACTTATATTTTAATATCGTAATACATATCATATATTAATATCAAAATACCATTCTTATATATTAATATCACAATATCTACCATATAAAGAAATTAATTTGAAAATGCAGAATAACAATCTGAAAATTCAGAATATCAAGAAGATAGCTTATAAAAAATACCTTCAACACGGTTTTTTGATAAAAAATGATCCGATAGATCAGGACCAATACCAGAATACTGATCAGGTAAATCCATTCGATAATAAAAATTAAATAAATATAGTTGCAAAAAATAAGGAAAGAAAATATTCAAATAATAATAAAAAAGATAAGGAGATATTAACGGGCGAAGATTTGACCCGTATTTTCTAAATATAATAATTACGAGAATGCCACTCCGTGTTATATAATTATATCTAATCACAGCCGCTGATGGGAAAAGATCAACGGCCCATACGCATCCGTACGTCCGCACTAAAAAGAACCATCCGCACGTGATCCTTTGCCTATATATATATATATATATATATATATATATATATATATATATATATATATATATATATATATATATATTATAACTCGATAAAATAAAAAGGAAAAAAAATCAAACTCGATAAAAAAAACTACGCCTAACTCGATAAAATAACTAGCAAAAATCTAACTCAATAAAAAAAATAAAAAAAAAATGCTTACTCGATAAAAACTCAAATTTAGGGCTCCTAACTCGAAAATTTCATGTACTAACTCGATAAAAACTGTAACAAAACACTATTTTGATCCAAAATAAAGCCTAAAACTAATGTTTTTCTACCAAATTTATTACTAAACAACCTAGTTTAACCATGAAATTTAAATCCCACCAATAAAAACACGAATTTAACAACTAAAAATTAAAGATTTTTAGAAAGATAAAGCTTTAAAGAGAGAAAGTAAAATAAAACACATACTTCACTAATAAAACTAAGACTAGACAAAAATAACTCTAGGTCTAACCAACCTCTCAAATGAGGCTTACATCTCTATTTATAGGCTAGGGGCTAGGGATTCTCTAATCTTTTACATTGTTGCATAATTAGCCCCTAGACCTTTACAAAACATGAAATTCAAGCTTAAAATATTATAAAATGTAACTAATACATACTTAATATTAAACCTAACGACTGAGAACGATCCTAATGCATTTCTTGTAACCTGGAGGATTTGAGTTGACTTTTCTTCCTAAGTTCTTCAAAGGATCAAAATCGACAAATGTGAATACTTGGAGTATTTTTCTTGTCAATATTTTCACACATCCACTAAGGGTCTATTTTGTCATTCTTTGAATCTTTAAGGATTTGAATTGTCGTTTTGGGCTTTTTCTTATATAGATTGCTTCCTTGGTTTCGACTTTTGACACTTTTCCAAGTCTCGTGCTCGTTTTTGTCGGTTTTGCTTTGTTTTTGTTCATTTTTCACATATCCGTACCTGCACATACACAAATACAAAAACATACATTCTCTTAACATATTTGGTTAGTATTTGGTCTGATTTAAGGCTAAAAAGGATGTGTGAAAAAGCACACATCAAAATCCCCCAGACTAAGGTATTGCCGTGTCCTCACGCAATGTCATCACCTCACGCTGAAGAGATAAATAATTTTAAAACCTCTCTTTACTGACGTTGTAAAGTAGCAATGAGGTTCAAAAGAGATATCAAAATCATTTATTCTCAAAAACGCTCCATTTTCCGATTTTCATGAATAACACTACTACTACTCTTTTTGTATTTTTTTTCATTTTTATATAGGTGACGGTTTTCCTTGACTTTCATTATCAATTCTTATCTGTTGATAACTTTCAGGGTCAATCGAGTAGAAACACTTCTCACAGAGAAGAGACCATACGGATAAAAATCGTCATCCTTGATTTTTCAGAAGCTCTCAAACTAAGCGTAAAATCGAGATCGTTGTTTATCCACAAGTTAGGTGCTAACACTACCCTCAAAAGTTACTTGTGTCATTACCTCTTGTTCCCAGTTCCTAAGTTTTGTATCTCAAGATTTTAATTTGTGAGAAATGAATTGCTTCATATTTTCTCGTTTTTATATTTGTTAGTCTGATAAGAGTACAAAATTTGAACGCTAAGTAGTTTCCAAACTTTCCCTCGAAACCCCTGCATACAGAAATCGGGTCCCATGTCTGAGTCGAAGCTTGGCATTTTTGCATAATTATAAGCACTTTAATAATACTTGGTCCTTAGTCCTTTATTTCTTTTACAACAACGGTTTATGAGCCGCCAAGATGTAAGAGCTTTATTATGACCTTGGATTTATATCTGCTGCTTTTTATAGCTTTGGATTCCTCTGCCTTTTTATTTGGCTTTGGACTATTATTATTGATATTCATAATCATATGCCAAACCCCGAGTCCTACGGCCTTTACTAAGATCACAACATCGGCTATGAACTGGCAAGATGCAATAGTCTATTTCATCGTAACACTGGCAGTACCCCTATGTGTACCAAACCCCCATATGCAGAGATTTTGTTGGGAACAAGAAAAAACTAAGTATTGCCCAAACCTCATACACTTAATTAATCCTAGAGATCTATTTTTATTGGTGTGCAATCTTGTGGGAACAAGAAGGCCACAAGTACCTTTCGTGGGCTCTAAAGAGATCCAACTACTCCACGTTTAGCATGAAACTTCTAAATAAACTCTATCATTCCTCGATCTCCGATGAGATCCGTGGATGCTTAGCCATAATCTTTTGATTATATTGGTTAAGGGAGACAAGCTAGGGCTCAACACGCCCGGTCAAGTCGAAACATTTATTTCTACTCTCGCCGGTAGGAAAATCAAAACAAGGTGTCAAAACTTATTATTCATATTATATATCATAATTTTCTTTTTTTTTATATAAATAAAAAGGTGACAAAAATTTAAAATTTTGGTGGAAAAAACGGAGTTGCGTAAGTTAACAGCTCAGACGAAGGTACAGGTCAAATTGAATCGAAGATTCACCCCCCCCCCCCCCCCCCAGACTAAAGTGAAACATTGTCCTCAATGTTTTAAGGGTACGGATAGTCTTACGTAATATCTAAGGCCGTTTATTAAGTATGCCAAGAGATAAACGTTAGTCGATAAGATTTTAGATATGTTGAATTTTCGAAAGAGTAGCGAAGAATGAGACTCGAGTGGAGAGAACGACAAACCACGAGCACGAGAGTCCTCAAACTTCGGGGAAATTCCTGAACATTCACAAACAACCACGAAAACACGAGTTTGGGAAAGGGTCGCCCCCTCACGTCACATTACTTAAGAAAATAGAAAATAAAGAAAAATGAAAATGGATAAGCATGGGGTGCCTCCCACGAAGTGCTTGTTTTTGTTAACCGAGTCACATGAGCTTGACTCGATCCCCAAATTTAGTTATCCTTAGGGAAAGTTTGGAGATCTGGGACAACCAAGGGTGGTATGTCCCCTCCGAAGTAATGTTTAAGACGATGACCATTCACCTTAAAGTTGGGACCATTAGGTTGTACAAGCTTGACGGTTCCATAAGGAAATACTTGGGTAATGGTGAATGGTCCAGACCAACGGGTTTTTAAATTGCCCGAGAAAATCTTCAATCGAGAATTGAAAAGAAGGACTCGGTCACCAATATTGAAGACGCGATCTTTAATTTTAGCATCATGAATCCTCTTTGTCTTCTCTTTGTAGATCAAAGAATTCTCATAGGCATGATCACGAAGCTCGACTAATTCATTCAATTGAACTTTACGATGATCACTCACGGTTTGTAGGTCAAAATTAGCATGTTTCAAGGCCCAGTAGGCCTTGTGCTCAAGTTCAAAGGGCAAATGGCAGGCCTTCCCATAAACCAGCTTGTAAGGAGTGCACCCAATGGGTGTTTTGTAAGCTGTACGGAAAGCCCAAAGTGCATCATCTAACTTATCAGCCCATGAAGCACAATGTTCACCTACGGTCCTTTCTAAAATTCTTTTTAAGCCACGATTGGAGACCTCAACTTGTCCACTTGTCTGTGGATGATATGCCGTAGAAAGACGATGTGTGACACCATATTTGAGCATAACTTTAGCGAATTGGTCATTACAGAAATGGGTCCCACGATCACTTATAATAGCACGAGGTGCACCAAATCGGGCGAAGAGACTTTTGAGAAATTTTACTACAACTCGAGCGTCATTGGTGGGTAGCGCCTTCGCTTCAACCCATTTAGACAAGTAATCGACGGCCACGAGTATATATTTGTTACCACGAGAAGACGAGAATGGACCCATGAAATCGATACCCCAGACCTCAAAAATTTCACAGACTTGGATAGCATTTTGAGGCATCTCGTCTCTCTGAGAAATTTTTCCTTGACGCTGGCAAGAATCACATGATTTAACCAATTCATGAGCATCCCGGTAAATCGTCGGCCAATAGAAGCCGGAATCAAGTACTTTCTTAGCGGTGAAGTTGGCACCATGATGTCCCCCTGTGGGTCCATTGTGGCATGCCATAAGAATTTCAACGGCTTCTTTGCCGTGAACACACCGCCGGATCACTTGATCCGCACATATCTTAAACAAGTAGGGGTCGTCCCAGAAATAATGCTTAACATCTTTGAAGAATTTCTTCTTTTGCTGGAACGACATCCCTTTACGGATAAAATTCCCCGCATGGTAATTCGCAAAGTCAGCGAACCATGGGGTACTAGAATCACAATGTGATAAACTCCCAAGTGTCTCGAGAGGAAATGTTTCGTTAATTTCTTTTTCTCGAAAACACTTTGATGGGGATTCTCTAAACGTGATAGGTGATCAGCAGCAAGGTTCTCAGATCCCTTTTTGTCTCGAATTTCAACTTTGAATTCTTGAAGGAGAAGAACCCACCGCATTAAGCGTGGCTTAGCATCTTGCTTTGCCATTAGGTATTTGAGAGCCGAATGATCCGTATACACTATGCATTTCTTTAAAAGCAAATAAGGTCGAAACTTTTCAAAAGCGTAAATGACGGCTAACATCTCTTTTTCGGTAGTCGTATAATGGTATTGAGCATTGGTCATTGTTTTACTAGCATAGTGTATTGGCTGAAAATGTTTAGACTTGCGTTGCCCCAGGACTGCACCAATGGCATAATCGCTAGCATCGCACATTAGCTCAAAAGGCAAGTCCCAATCGGGGGCAATTAAGATAGGAGCCTCCGTTAACTTATTTTTAAAGATATTAAATGCTTCGATGCATTCATTTGAGAAGATAAACAGAGCATCTTTTTCAAGCAAGTGGGTCAGGGGCCGGGCTATTTTAGAAAAGTCTTGGATGAAACGTCGGTAAAAGCCGGCATGACCGAGAAAACTTCTAATTCCTTTAACGGTGGTGGGATGAGGTAATTTTGCAATCACATCGACTTTAGCTCTATCGACCTCAATCCCAGATTTAGATATCTTATGGTCGAGGACAATGCCCTCTTTGACCATGAAATGGAACTTCTCCCAATTTAGAACCAAGTTGGTGTCTTCACACCTTTTCAGCATACTTTCTAAATGGGAGAGCCAAGAAGTGAAAGAATCTCCATAAACCGAGAAATCGTCCATGAAAACTTCCATGGTTTTCTCGATCATATCCGAGAATATAGACATCATACACCTTTGGAACGTACCTGGAGCATTGCATAAGCCAAAAGGCATACGACGATAGGCAAACGTTCCATAAGGGCAAGTAAACGTAGTCTTTTCCTGGTCCGGAGGGTCAATCGGTATTTGAAAGTAGCCAGAAAATCCTTCAAGAAAACAATAGAACTCATTTCCCGCTAGGCATTCTAGCATTTGATCCATAAATGGAAGTGGGAAATGGTCCTTACGAGTCGCATCATTCAATTTTCGATAATCAATACAAACTCTCCATCCGGTAACAAGATGTGTCGGAATCAATTCATTATCTTCATTTGTCACTTCGGTCATTCCACCTTTCTTCGGTACGCAGTGGACCGGGTTAACCCAGGAGCTATCCGAGATTGGATAAATCATTCCGGCATCGAGGAGTTTGATAACTTCCTTTTTGATAACCTCATGAATTTTTGGGTTAACCCGTCGTTGTTGCTGAACTGACGGTTTGTAATTGTCTTCTAGTAAAATCTTATGCGTGCAAAAACGAGGGTCGATACCCTTGATATCGGAAATTTGCCAAGCGATGGCACGTTTATGCTTCTTGAGCACATCTAAGAGACGGTTCTTCTCCTCATCTTTAAGTTCTTTTGAAATTATGACGGGTAGTTTGTCGGTTCCTTCTAAAAATGTGTATTCGAGATGAGGAGGCAAATCCTTGAGCTCGGGCTCCGGATGATTCTCAGTAGACGGCTTAACTTCTTTAACATCGGCCATTTTAAGGTCCATCGGAGGGAGGGACGGGTTTGGGTCTTCATTTAACATTTTTTCAATCAAAAGAACATCTCCCTCCGGGTCACAATCAGAATGATCAATTTCCGGTGAAATCGAATCATTAGCAAGAAAGGCCTCGATCTCTTCCAAGATAAAATCACTTCCCTCAAACGGAGTAGGGGAAGGGGAAGGATCGGAAATAATCGGTTAAGAAGAGTGAGTGGGATTGCCACTCGAAGCATTTTTGGTAAAACCAAGTAACTCTTGAGCATACTCCTCCGTAACTTCGTCAATAACGTCGACTCGGTTAACGGAATATTTGTCATAATTGGAGGAGTACCTCGTGGTTTGATCCAAATTAAAAGTTACGGCTTCTGTACCAACGCGTAGGGTAATTTCTTCATCATAAACATCGATTAACGCATGGCCGGTCCTTAGGAAACCTCTCCCGAGAATGAGGGGTACCCGTGGATCAGCATCAAAATCAACAACGAAAAAATCCGCAAGGAAATTAAATTTCCCAACATTGACGAAGACATCCTCGGCTAATCCTATCGGGCGGGAAGTAGTTCGGTCGGCTAGCTCGAGGGTCATACAAGTCGGAGTTAAATTGGGTAAAGACAACTTTTTCCAAATGGATAACGGCATTAGGTTAATGCTAGCACCAAGATCGGCCAAGGTGAAGCATTGAACCATCCCCGGAAAATTGCAAGGAATGAGAAATCGACCGGGGTCTTCAAGCTTTTCGGGTAGCTTTTTGAGGATAACCGCCGAGCAATTCTCATTCATCTGGGTTCTTGACATTTCAAACAATTTTTCTTTGTTATTCAAAAGTCCTTTCAACATTGAAGAAAATTTTGGCATCAAAAGTATAGCATCCACGAGAGTTATGTCAAAATGTAGTTCTTGAAAAACTTGGTAAAACTTCTCCATCTGAATTTTATCTTTCTCACGGTGCTTTTGTTCGTTTAAGCATGACGGATAAGGCAATTTTGTTTTGACAGGAATTTCTTTTCAGCTTCGTTAATAATTTTATCTTTTCCTTTTGATGTTGGGACCACCGGAGGCTGGATGTTTTCGGTCCTTCCATTGTCAGTAGGAATTCCCGTATCCGTTGTCACCTCGGTTTCACGGGCGACTACCTTAGGAGGTAGAGAAGAAGAGGTAGTCGGAGCCGTTGGTCCATCGTATGAAACACCACTCCTAGTCGTGATTGCTTTTGCATCGCCCCTTGGGTTAGTAATTGTGTTGCTCGGAAGAGAACCAGACGTCGATGGTTGATTCATTTAAAGAAAACTGCTCATCATTTGCTTAAGCTTATTCGTTTGTCGAGTCATGGTTGTGTCGATCTCATTCTTAAGTTCAACCCTCATGTTGTTGATTTGGTTTTGCATAGCTCGAATGTTAACATCATTTGTTTTCATATAATTAGCAAGCTCAGGAGAAGGTTGTACTTGTTGTGGTGTTTGATAAACTTGTTGGGGTGAAGGAACTTGATAATTTTGAGCTTGGTTGAAATTGGTTCCACGGTTTTGATTGTAACCTTGGTTTGATAACCTTGGTTATTTTGAGGCTAACGGTTTTGATGAGTTTGCACGGGTGGAAGCCCAGGTAGCCCTATTTGGTTAGTACAAAAACCTTGGTTTTGATTGTAGTTTACGGCTACTATGTTAGCATTATAAACTTGGCCATCGGTGGCTTGACAATCATAATACGGATGGGGTCCACCACAAATCACACATTTTTCATTAACGACTTTAACGGGCTCGGGTTTTTGGTTCTGCAACTTAAACTCTTTCATCATACAACGGATAGCATCGGTAAGTTCGGCCAATTCCGATGATTGGACCGACGAAAAAGAAGAAGGAGTAAAAGAAGTCACTTTTGAAACACTCGGTGTGTTACGAGAAGTCGGAACCTTTGATTTGTTCTCGATGATCGATAAAATATCCCTTGGCGTACGATTCAAGATATTGCCACCAGCGGCTGAATTTAAAGAATCTTGATCGTTTTGAGTCAAAGCGTTATAAAACGTGTCGATTTGGTGTAACTCGGAGAAACCGTGGTGAGGACATTTTCGAAGAAGATCCTTAAAACGTTCCCATGCCTCACCAAAGATCTCACCAAAACGTTGTTGAAAATTAGTTATATCATTCTTAAGATTAGTCGTTTTGGATGGAGGAAAGAAATGATTAACAAATTTCGAGACGAGTTCTTCCCATGTGTGGATTGAACGAGGGGGTTCTTTTTTGAGCCAAATCCGGGATGAACCCTCGATTGAAAATGGGAACAACATCAATTTAATAGCATCGTGAGGGACATCCTTAAATTTCATTGTTGAAGTTAACTTATTAAACCATCGGATGTGTGCGTGAGGATCGTCCCTTTCAAAACCGTGAAATTGGTTTGATGTGACAAGTTGAATTACTCCAGTTTTAAGTTCAAAATTATTGGAAAGAATAGGTGGTAAAATAATTGCGTCTCCATATCCCTCGGTGGGACACTGGAGCAATTCTTGCATAGTACATTGATCGGCCATCTCGGTGATGGGTGCTTTAACAAGAGTACGTAACTCGGGTACGTAAGCTTGTTTACGACGTCTACGATAGTGTTGGTTCGGTATGGTCAGAGAATTATCGATTAATCTTGACCGTGAACGTGTGATCATATAGTTAAAAGAAACAAAAAAAGGAAAACAAATTTGAAAAGAAAATCTTTTTGGTTTTTTTTTTTTTTTTTTTTTTTTTGTATTTTTAAATTTTAATAAAAGCGATAACTTCCAAAGGAAGGTTCTTCAAAACACAAATTAAACAAACGATCGAAGAAATCTTAACAACGCCTCCCCGGCAGCGGCGCCATTGATGGTTTAGGGTTGGTGTGGTATAGTGTGAATGAAAAGTTTACCGAAGGATCACTCGTGAAAGTAAATCCTTGGGTCGTAGTCCCAACGAGGGTTGAATTCGATCTTGTCGGTTCCGTTTGTGAATCTTGTGAAGTGGATGAGGATAGAAGAAATATTTTGGATTTTGATTATACTACGAACAAGAATAAAATGCAATTAAAGCAAAGAGAATAAGCAAATAATGCAAAACAAACGAACAAATAAAACAAACATTTTCAAAAAATGAAATAGAAATAAAAGCATAAATAAAACTTAACACGACTAATTTAAAAAGAAAATATAAGCAATACTACTACTATGTTGTGCAAGATTAAATTTCAAAATATTAAAAGATAAAAGAAAAATGACGTAAAAGGAAATTATATTTTTTTTTTTTGCTTTTATTCTTTTTTATTTTTTATTTAATGAAAAAGATATAAAGGCTAATTAAAAAATGAAATAGCTAGAAGAAATGGAAAACTAATTATTATTAAACTAAAAATGTTTACTAGATGACGTTACTAGATAAAATATACTAACTTGTTATATAATAAACCCTTACTTGATGAATTTTAGAAAAATTCGGCGGAGTTTCGTTTAGATTTTATAAAGAAAAGACCTCACTCGATAAACGATGAGGTAATGATTATCGTACTCGATAATCTTGGCTAACTCGCCAAAAGAAATGAAACTTGGTAAAAAATACTTAATAAAAATATAAAAACAATACTCGAAAATTTTGAAGACTCAATACTCGGTATATAAAAAAAAAATACTTCCTAGAATTTGCAATATAGTCCCTAACTCGTTAATAAAAAATACTCGACAAAACAGAAATTTGTCCTAACTCTATAATATCGCTTAATAGTCCCTAACTCGATAATATATATATATATATATATATATATATATATATATATATATATATATATATATATATATATATTAACTCGATAAAATAAAAAGAAAAAAAAACCAAACTCGATAAAAAAAAACTAGGCCTAACTCGATAAAATAACTAGCAAAAATCTAACTCGATAAAAAAAAATAAAAAAAAGCTTACTCGATAAAAACTCAAATTTAGGGCTCCTAACCCGAAAATTTCATGTACTAACTCGATAAAAACCGTAACAAAACACCATTTTGATCCAAAATAAAGCCTAAAACTAATGTTTTTTTACCAAATTTATTACTAAACAACCTAGTTTAACCATAAACTTTAAATCCCACCAATAAAAACACGAATTTAACAACTAAAAATTAAAGATTTTTAGAAAGATAAAGCTTTAAAGAGATAAAGTAAAATAAAACACATACTTCATTAATAAAACTAAGACTAGACAAAAATTAACTCTAGGACTAACCAACCTCTCAAATGAAGGTTACATCTCTATTTATAGGCTAGGGCTTCTCTAATCTTTTACATTGTTGCATAATTAGCCCCTAGACCTTTACAAAACATGAAATTCAAGCTTAAAACATTATAAAATGTAACTAATACACACTTAATATTAAACGTAACGACTGAGAACGATCCTAATGCATTTCTTGTAACTTGGAGGATTTGAGTTGACTTTTCTTCCTAAGTTCTTCAAAGGATCAAAATCGACAACTTGTGAATACTTGGAGTATTTTTCTTGTAAATATTTTCACGCATCCACTAAGGGTCTCTTTTGTCATTCTTTGAATCTTTAAGGATTTGAATTGTCGTTTTGGGCTTTTTCTTAGATAGATTGCTTCCTTGGTTTCGCCTTTTGACACTTTTCCAAGTCTCGTACTCGTTTTTGTCGGTTTTGCTTTGTTTTTGTTCATTTTTCACATATCCGTACCTGCAAATACACAAATACAAAACACATACATTCTCTTGGCATATTTGGTTAGTATTTGGTCTGATTTAAGGCTAAAACGGATGTGTGAAAAAGCACACATCAATGATCCAACATCTGATGAGTTACCCGAATCAATATTGATATCTCTTAATTGCACCCGACGGTCATTCATCTTGATGTCACACTTAGATTTGTGCTTTGCCCTTTCCTCAATGTACTCCTTAACCTTTCCCATGCGTTGGAGTAGTGTGTCTCTGAACGTGTCAACCTCAATTTCCGTGTGATCAGCAAAACACTTCATTGTCATCTGACTTTCATAGTCATAAACCATAGCGGAATTCAAATCGATGAACACCTGCAGTTGTTTGTTGAGCACACAGAGGGAAGCCATGGATCCAATATTGGAAGGTTCTGCTTGGTCAAGTTATTGTCATAATTGATCTAAATTAAGAATAATTATGTATGTGAAAGTCTGAACATATTGACCGAAGAGAGTAGTAAATGCACGTTCAAATCCCATCTTGAATCCAATTCCCTCTAAAAGTACCGACAGGTGTGAATGAAGTTATCAAAAGCATTCAATGCAGCAACCCTTTGCATCATCAAGTAAATTAGTTGGCTGATGAATCACATTCTCTTGAGGATCCGAGCACGAAGGTTCCATTGCATCATTATCAAGCACAAGTACATTAATTTGTTGTGAAAGGTTGGAAGTCATATGTTCATCGATCATGTAGTATAATTTGAGTATCTCATGTATCACTAAATCTGAGGAATTTGACATGATGTGGACGTGTACGGGATTTTACACTTCTATGATTTAAACCAAAAAATAGAATCTTTCGCGGGATTTTACAAAATCAAGAAGAAACCGTGAAGCACCGAAGACTGGAGTTGAAGTTCATGATCAGTTGATGGACTAGGTTATATGTGGTTTAGTTGTGATCTTGGTTCGGTTGATGCAAGTTTGTCCTCGAAAATTTGGTGAAAATTTGGTCTAAAAACTTAAAACCTTAATAACTTCACTCTGGAGCGTTTTTGGGCCTCGAAACTTCGCCTGAATCGATAAATCTATTTAGCGTGTCATTCTCCTCAGTTTCACGGTCGTTTTGACAGGTATTTTGCTGAAAACGGAGTTACGGTTCAAAAGTTATGGCCGTTTGCAGTTTTGACGTAAAAAGTTAACTTTGGTCAAACTGCAACTTTAGCAAATCACTAAAGAGAGGTAATCGCTAGCTGGAGCTAATCGCTGAAGAGAGCAAATCGCTGAAACTAATCGCTAGAGTTAATCGCTAAAGTTAAACGCTAGTTGGAGCAAACCGCTATCTTCAGGTAATCGCTATCTGAGGCAATCGCTGAGAGTAGCAAACCGCAGGATGAGGTAATCGCTATCCTTAGAAAAACGCAAACCAGAGTTAACCGCATGAGCAAACCGCTAACACTAACTGCTAAAGCAAACCGCTAGATCAAACCGCTAAGCACACAAGTCCAAACCTGTCGCTATCTAGTGTTTTGTCTGTATGTCCCAACTAAGTAAACGCTAACAAGCAAACCGCTAGATTAAGTAGCAAACCGCTACGAAGAAACAAAACAGAATAGCAAACCGTGTAACACCCCCAAAATACCGCAGCGGAAGACTGTGTCATAGGGGTGCTATTTCATAATACAAAGTACAAGGTATAGAAAACGAACTCTAAATGAGACGTTTTGAAAAGTTACCATTCGATTAATAAATTCCGAGATACAAACTTGAGTTCCATAATACAATACATAAGAGTTTTAAAACATATCGAATGGTAAAGATAAAAGCATAAGTCTTCAAAACATGCCAAGCGACTCTATGCTCCATGCAACAGCTATCACCTTATAGACCTGAGACAAACATGCTAAAGTGTCAACACAATGGTTGGTGAGTTCATAGAGTTTGTCTTAAAACAGTTGAAAAGTCTTTAAAGAATATTCGCACAGCAAAGGCATCGTGAATCCACTCAGTTGCAATTCCCGCCATAAGAGACTTGCAACCTGTGTGTTCACAACCCACTTCTAACATATATAGTATGAATAAGACATGTATAAGTTCATCAAGACAATTTAAGCAATTAGAAGTGAGTCTCTACTTCATCTCCGAAGACCTCACTTTGGGAGCCAATTCCCAAAGACAACTGGGAGTCAATTCTCAAAGACAACTGGGAGCCAATTCCCAAAGACAACTGGGAGCCACTTCCCAAAGATAACTACTAGCCAATAAATAGAATAACGCAATTAAGTATAACGCAGTCATGTATGTATGCAATCAAGTATAACACAGTCACGTATAAACGTTTTGAGTATTTGTACAAGTAAACAAGTAGTCGAGCATGTGTCTCCCCCAATGAGTTAAGACAAGTATGAAAAGAGTAGGGGCTATGACTCACCTTAAGATTAAGTGATGTGAAATCAAAGTGGTAGTCGAATCATGAAAGTCTCTAAGAGCAGCCTATAATAGAACGTTGCGACTTAGGTTTGGAGTAACGTCTAAGAATACGAAGAATTGCCTATATATGTCTTGCATAATGTTCATGATGTAGTACTTAGTATATAGTGTAAGTCTTTGAATATAAATGGTTTATGGAACATGTATAGGTTGTATATCTCTTACTACCGTTCGGGCCGACATAATTCAGAAGTCATAGAGTAAACGTTCGAGGAGCCAGGACACTTTAACTCGTAAATCCACAACTCATCTCGACGGCTTACTTAATGAACTCCTCACATGAGGCTCCCTACTATTGTAGTATTTGATAACAAATGTATAAGTTTTAATCCGAAAAGTTACATGTCCAATATTTGAATAAACTTAGGAAAGTTTATTAGTACATGAAGATTGTTATTAGGGGTAGTTTCATAAGTCTTATATGACCATTTTCTCTTTGTAATATCTCATGGTTCCTTTTGAAGTGAAGTAGATCCAAATTGTTTGTTCAAGTTATCGCCTAATTCCTTGTTTCATGTTTACGCCTAAGTAAGCTTATATGGTCATTTAGTCATGGCTTCGCCGTGACCTTGGTCATTTTTCCATGGTCTTGAGACTCAACCTTGGCTTTAGCCATGGTTGTGGTCTTGGCTTTAGGTCATTAGACCTCTTGGTCTTAGTAAATGATAACTATAATATAGTGACTTTGGTCTAAAATGGGCTGTTAAGATTTTGAAGAAATTTATCACTCGGAAAGCGTTTTCAGGGCTCGAGCTTCTTTGTTCCTGAACGAAAACGTCGTTCTGGACAACTTTCGTGTTTTAACTTTTTGATGAATCAGACCAGAAGGGTGACTTTAAAAATCAAAATTTGATCAGAATGCTATTTGGGCAGTTTTGCCGTTTTGGTTTCGCTAGCTTCAAATGGTCATAACTTTTGACTCGGGTACTCGTTTTGGGTGATTCAAATTGCTATGTTTTCCTTGTTAAGTCCTCTTTAACAGTAAGTAAGTGTCAAATATCAAAGTTATACTATTTTGGTCGTGGTTCTCCATAAAAATCACTAGTTTGCTTGTTTACTTGTCATAAGTTAACATATGTATACCAATACTTGTTTTATCCATTTTTAAACATCATGAACACAATAACAAGAACATATATAGCATGAAAGGAACACAAAGAGCATGTAAATGATAATTAAGCAAGAAAGTATGTTAGGGTTTGCTTACAACTTGAGGCTTTCAAAAAGAAAGGTAAGTAACTAGTAAGGTACGGACTTTGATAGACTTAAGCTTCACCCTTTGCAATCTATGATAAACCGAGGTTATTTGAAGATTATAACGACGCCTTCTTGAAGTCCAAAGCTATTTGAAGATTATAACGACGTCTTTTTGGAGACTTTAAAGTTATAACAACTTTTCTTAGAAAATTTCCAAGATTGAAGATCAAACACTAGTTTTCTTTCAAAAACTAGTTAACTTTCTTACAAAATATAAGAAAAGTGCCTTAGGTTTTAGGACTTGAAGGTTATAAGAAGGTGTGGTGCAAGTTTTCTATGTGTTTTTAGCTTGGTATTTATAGGGTAGGAAAAATAGTTAACCATATATTGGGTTAGAAATTAACCATGGTTAGTTTAGATACTTGTAAACATCCTAGAGATCAATGGTCAAGATCAAGCCACAAAATGGTGACTCCCCCCCTAAATGGCGGTTTGAATGAGGATAAGATGACTAGATGATGAGTCTTGGTGCTATCTTGCTTAGTTTGTGCATTTTGACTCCGTAAAATGCTAACCGTAAATGATTAAGCCTTAAAACGTAAAACCGGGTATCGTAAAAATATGAAACTTGAAAGTATTGTGAAACATGTCAATATAGTCCATAATAAAATATAAAATGAGTGGTAGGTTCTATCGGGTGCGAAAATCCTGCTAAAAACTGGAAACACGGGTCTAAAACGCGTAATTCGCGTAAAACGCTGAACTGAAAAACGTAAAATTCCAAAACTTTAGGAATTGTCATAAAATGAAAGAAAATCATATTTCTATTGTTTATAATGTTTTATGGATATATCGGGATCCTGGAAGGACGTTTAAACCTAAAAGTAAATCTCGGACACGGCTTTGTGATTTTTGCAGAAATGATCCGACGAGCGTCAAACTCTCGGATTATCGTTAAAATAGTTTAACTTACGAGAATATGAAATAAAAATTTCTGAGATGAATAGTGAAAAGTGACTAGTAAAAAGTGAATAGTAAAATTTTCCGGGAATAGTAATTAATCTGAAAATGCGAATTGTTACAAACCGCTACCAAGCATTCGACCCAAAATCAATCACAACTTCAAACCAACGTATGATATAGCTTATCCAACTGAAAAACTAAGTAGTTCTAACACCACTAATCACAAAAGTACACCCATAACACATCATATATCACAAAAAAGATCAAACCAAGATGTTTTTCAAGAAAACTCTTCTGACTAATAAAAACCACAAAAACCACACCAAATCCAAATATTCAAGGCCCTAAGATGAAACCATGGCTCTTGATACCAATTGTAGGATACTCACAATCATAACATGTATGGTTTCTTGTGGTTATGGATCGAATTAAGAAGAAAGAAACTAGAGAGATGTTAGAGAGAGAAAGTAAGTTGGGAACCTTGAGAGAAAAACATGAAATATTAGATTGCAAATGAAGGTCCAACCATCTCCCTTATTGGGAGAGGGGTTTTTATACTATCACACCCCACAATTTCAGGTCATTTTCCAAACCTTAACATGTTACAATTCACCAATTACTATTCATCATTCACTATTCATCGATCACTATTCATCATTTTTTAGGTCAGTTTGATATTCCGAGAAGCATTCAAAAATTTCACTATTCACATGACACTATTCATTTCCGAGGGAGAACACTATTCATGTGCATTACTCATTTCATCGTAATGTTAGTTTACGAGTAATTAAATTCGCGTAACCAGGATGGTTTAGCTGCGAATTCATGCATCATCAGTAGGGACATTTCATACGGACTAGAAATAGTCCGCATATCATCATTATAGCATTTACGTACTATTCCACTCGTAGGATATTCAAAGTAATATTTTTAGTATATTTAACGATTTACGTATATTTATTTTAAATAAACGTTAACACGCGATCGATAATTGAGACTAACATATCCGACACTCCATACAATGATCCCGATATATTTTTAGACTTCTTACAATGTCATAAGTATTATGAAATTCAATTAACCGGTATTTTGGAAATTTATTTAAATCGTATCGTACGTCTAATCTAATTACGACGGTTTTCGTGGTAACTAAACAATAATCACCCAAACTCTTCATACTTGTACCCAACATATTTTTATAAGTTTTATGACGTTATTATGTCTCGGATAACTTCGTTAAAATTTATTTCTAGCAAACCCGGTACCCGATTAAACCAAAACTAACTAAACACTACACAATACCTCCACTAACTTTCTAAATAAATCACCCAACATCCCACCTTTCCCTCCTTTCTACGCCGGCCATGCTTTCACGGCTTTGACCGGGAACCAAACCAAAGAGCCCCCCCACCCCTTTCGTTTTCATGTGCTTAATTTACCAACACCCCATAAATGCCACCTAACTATTGTCTAACACTAGATAATATCTTTTCACATCTCATTCTTAACACTTAAACATTTTCACACAACTAGCAATTATTTTCTCTTTTCTCTCCATGGTGCGCTCGGCCTAGGATCATCCAAGAAGCAAGAATCAACAATTTTCAAAGATCAAGATATAATCTAGTTCACTTAGTTATCCTTGTTAGGGTTTTGAAATATAAACTCAAGGATTGTTAGGTTTTCATCATCCAAACTCCCTAATCCTTCAAAGTAAGTTTGCAAAACTCATTTTCATAATTTTTACAAGTTATTACCATGACTATATGATTTTCATACAAGATTTCATGCATGTGTCAGTTTATACCACTCCATTATATATATATATATATATATATATATATATATATATATATATATATATATATATATATATATATATATATATATATATATATATAACTTTTAAGCCCTAGAAATGGTTACATGGAAACCCTTGCTAGATCCACTTGATTTATGATGTTTAGGAACCCATGACACCCTAAGAAGGTGTATGGTAATATTAGACTAGTTTGGTGGTGATTGAAAGTGTTTTGGTTGAAGTTGAAACTAGTTTGGAACCCTAGATATGATTTTAAAACATATATAGAAACCTACTGTCCCAAAACACCAAACCCAGAAAACTCAGGGACTCAGGGGTAATTTTTGATCAAAGATTTAGAAAATACTTTCAAAAACAAAGCCGTGGGCGAAAGAACGGATTAAAACGAGCTTATAACGAAGGAGATATGATTTTTGCAAGTTTAACGACGAAAACTATTTTCTGAAAATTTAACGTGTTGTTGGACGATTTTCGATGGACAAAGAGAGGCGTTAGACGTAACCTAAAGGAGCCGAACTATCAAAAATATGTTAGTACATGTCAATACGAATCCGTGGATATAAAGAATGAGGAAAATGAACTTAAAACGACAAAGATATATACGTTTAAAAATCGACAAAACTATATTATTTTGGCAACTACAATTGGAAATAATAAACTACGTACTAAATACTATATTTTCTAGAAATATTGTTAAAGAGCTATATTCTTAACAAATGAAGTACGTACGACCCAAAGCTTAATTATATGACTAATTGACGTTATTTTAAGGTTTTCAAAATGATGAATATAACACTAACAATTTATATACGATATATTACGACTAGTTTTTATAAGTCTAGTTAGACTTATTTTTCCTAAGTATGGAAAATACTTTACTTTGACAATAACTAGTATTTTCAAGTTATGAGTGGTATAGGTATCATATGCATGAACATTCACTACATCAATTCATGATCTAAAGTAGATCATATTCATTCATTTAGGTTGCGGCTAGTGTTCACGCCTTGTTGTCCCGATCATTTCACCACATTGTACTATCACTTCAGGTGAGTTTTCATAGCCCCATTTTAATTCAATATTTTGATTTCAAATCCCACGGGGGAGAATACATTGCATCACTTATTTTTGTACATGCCAAAGTATTAAATTCCTTACATTGCTTAAGTTGTCTTATTACCACGTCATGACAAGTCCCCTTTATTATCATGGACCGTTAATTAATCTACAAGCAAGAGTGGGTGAATAGATCTATTGAGGGTAACTCCTCCATCCGTGTTTGGGTTGCTCCAACGAGAAACGGATGCATTTCATGTCTGATATATTTAGAGTGTCTGGTAAACACTCATTTGGGGCCAAGTAACGTCTAGCTTCGGGGTCATGAGCTTAAGAGCCAATGTAGCATTTTTGACATTTTGTCGGCTTACTTTATACTTGTGGCTAGTGTACATACGATTTAACTTACAAACCTATGATTATTCACCAACATTATTGTTGACCGTTTTCGCAATGTATTTTCAGGTAATTAAGACATATTCTTCATGGCATGCATGGAGTCATATCATTGAGTAACAAGGATGACGCGTCTCATTTTGGATTTTCATGCACTTATGAATTATCGTTTGATTGAACTAAACTTATTTACTTAAACCTTTCAAGACTTTTGGGACCTATGTTTTATAACTCTGAATATTTTAAATGAATCAAACGATGTATTTTCAAAACGACACTTTAGGTCGTTCAATATAACTGTAACTGTGGTGCTATGACAGTCACCCCCAGGTATTCCATTCCGCTGCCATTCAGGTATTTTGGGGGTGTGACAGATTGGCATCAGAGCTAAGGTTATAGCAAACTAGGATGTATCATGGACCCTAGACTATAACCACATCATCATAGCATCTCATCATTTCATCATAAGTGCATATTTATTATTTTAGGTGATTCCATTGTACGGGTTATTTATTTTCACTTCACATTGATTATCACAGAGACATGTCTTCAGTTCCGAACGTTATCATACTTTACTCAAATTTCGACATTGAGGACGCTATGTCTTCCACTGCTATTGTACCACCCACTCATCCAGCACCCGGGTCGCCACTTTTGGCATCGGGTGAAGACACTGAGCCTTTCGAGGAGGAAGAGGTTGCTCCTACTCCTCATATTTCTCCTATTACACCACTAGATGTTACACGTGCACCTACAGATATATCATCTCCTACCAATTCTATTTTCCCAGAACCGACACTTATGTTTCCTCGTCATAAGACAACCATAGGTGCTAGAAAGAGTGTACGCACTGTTACCTCTACTTTTAGGATTCCTACTGTTCCTACATTACCCACACCATCAGCTATACCTACTACTACTACTTCTACACCAACTCCACTCTTGCCGCTCAGGAAGCGTGCAAGATTCACTACTCCATCATCACCCATTACCGAGACTTCAGACCTTCCACCACCACCACTATATCATATAGGTGAGAGTTCTAGAGCAGCTGCCGCTAGAGGGCCTACAGCTTTTACTTTGGATGCCCAGTTAGGGGATCAACAGGAGCAGATTAATAGGTTGGGTTATAGAGTAGATGAGACCCTCACTAGTCGACTTAAGGAGGTCGAGGAGCAGGTTGAGGGATTACTCTTAGGCAGGGTTAGCATTGGCGTGTCTTATCATGGACTGGAGGCACGGCAGATGGGGCACCAGGAGCAGATTGATCAGCTTAGGGATGAGCTGCCTAAGATACGGGATAGAGCCCTGATGATACAGGAGACGCAGGGAGAGCAGGCACATCAGTTGGCATTAGCTCAGGAGAGGATGACAGCTGCAGAGACCAGGGAGGCTGCCCTCTAGCTCCGAGTTGAGCACTTGGAGGAGATTGTTGTTACGATGGATCGGGAGATCCACCGCCTTAGGAGAGGACCTGGAGCATCTGGAGCACCCGGAGGAGCCTAGGCATAGACTTGTATTATATTAGCTTTTACTATTTTCCTAATCCCGAGGTGTGGGACATAGTTCAAGAACTTGTTTTCTTTTGGTTGTTGTGCAAACAAATGTATCAAGTATGACTCTACTATGTTGGAATGGTTGTGCTATATATTATATCGGTCCATGTAGGCCGAAATTTTCATGTATTATATTCATGTGTTGTGATTATATTTATGATGTTTCGTGGTTGCTCCTTATTGTTATCGTATTTATATAGGATGTGGTTGTATCTATACATGTCGTGGTTATATTCATACAGGTTGTGGTTGTACTCGTACATGTCGTGGTTGTATTTATACTTGTTGTGGTTGTATATATACATGTTGTGGGTGTATACCTTTGGTACGATGACTATTTCTATTATGATTTTTCTCATGGTTGTTGTCCATTGTGATTTATCAGAAGTATGGCGCCAAGGAAAGGTAAGGCTACACCAGAAACACCAGCTATGACTCAAGCCGCTATCCGCAAGTTGGTCAGGGATAGTATAGCAGAAGCTCTAGAGGTTGAGAGAGCCGAGGTTGCTGCAAGGGCTGCTGAGACTGCTTCTAAAACAGGGGCGGTTGAACCACCCAATAATAGGCGTGAATGCACTTGGAAGGATTTCAAGATTAGTGATCCCATCAAGTTTAAGGGCACTGAGGGAGCGGTTGCTTTGATCTGCTGGTTTGAAAAGACTCAGAATGTGTTCCTCATGTGCAGTTGCCCGGATGTCAGTAAGGTAAAATTTGCTACTGGTATGCTTCTGGATGAAGCTATGTCGTGGTGGAATTCTTATGCTCAGCCGATTGGTATGGAAAATGCCTACAAGCTCACCTGGGATCAATTCAAGAAATTGATGACTAAAAAGTTTTGCCCTCGTATTGAGGTGAAGAAGTTGGAAACAAAATTCTATGAGCTGGTAACTAAAGGTGATGACATCGAGACCTACATCAGGAGGTTTCAAGAGTTGGCTGCACTATGTCCAACTATTGTTCCCGACGATGAGAAAAAGATGGAAAACTTCATTGGTGGACTGCCTGAAAGTATTCGAGGGGATGTGATTTCTTTTGATCCTCAAACAATGGAAGAGGCTATCCGAATAACTCAGAAACTCATGGTCCAAGTGGTAAAAGGAAAGTCTGCTGTCAACAACAACAATAACCGTTCAAGCAACACCAACTACAACAACACTCGAAACAACAACAACTATAACAACAATCGAAACCGCAACTATCCCAATAACCGAAACAACAACCCAAACAATAACAACAACAACAATAGGAGGTTTGACTACGACCAAGGTGAGAATGCTATTCAGCCACCACCTAAGAGGCAAGAAGTGGCAAAGGCTATGCTGCAGGGCCAACTGAAGGGAAAGGATATGCGGGTAATCTACCCAAGTGTGAAAAGTGTCAGAAACATCATAACCCAGGACGTTGCCCAGATCTATGTGGCAACTGCAAGAAGATTGGTCACCACGCCAAAGATTGCAAACATCCAATCTTGGGTGACAATCAGAAACCACCAGTAACATGTTTTGGCTGTGGAGAAATTGGACACTTTAGGAATGAGTGCCCAAAGAAGAAGAATCAAGGAACTAGAAACCAAGGTGGAATGGCTCGAGGAAGAGCTTATGTTATGGGAGGAGAACCCGAATGTTGTTGCGGGTACGTTCCTCGTTAATAATCGTTATGCATCCATTTTATTTGATTCAGGAGCGAATAGAAGTTTTGTTTCTATTGCATTTGCACCTTTACTTAACATAGAACCAACCACCTTAGACATTCCCTATATCGTCGAACTAGCCGATGGGTCTTTAGTTAACACCAACACTGTTGTCCGTGGTTGCACAATCAATTTCCTAAACCATCCATTCAATATAGACCTCATGCCTGTAGAACTTGGAAGTTTTGACGTTGTTATCGGTATGGATTGGTTGTCCCGACATCGAGCGAGAATCATTTGTGATGAAAAAGTTGTTCATCTTCCTTATGGAGGTGAAACTTTAGTTGTTCGCGGAGAGCGAAGTGGAACTAGACTAAGTATTATATCATGCATTAAAACTGAGAAGTACATAAAGAAGGGTTGTTATGCATTCTTGGGTCACATCACGGAGAAGAAGTCGGATGAGAAACGACTTGAAGATGTGCCAATTGTTAAGGAATTTCCAGAAGTTTTTCTGGAAGAATTGCCAAGACTTCCGCCTACACGCCAAGTTGAGTTTCAAATCGACTTAGTGCCAGGAGCCGCACCAGTTGCGCGAGCACCGTATCGACTTGCACCTTCAGAAATGCAGGAATTGTCAAATCAATTACAAGAACTTTTGGACAAAGGATTCATTAGACCGAGTTCCTCGCCTTGGGGAGCACCAGTTTTATTTATGAAGAAGAAGGACAGATCTTTCAGAATGTGCATCGACTATCGTGAGCTGAACAAGTTAACGGTGAAGAATCGTTATCCACTCCCCATAATCGACGACTTGTTCGACCAGTTACAAGGTTCCAGTTTTTATTCCAAGATTGATTTAAGATCCGGTTACCATCAACTTAGAGTCCGGGAAGAGGATGTCCCAAAGACAGCATTTAGAACACGTTATGGTCATTATGAGTTTCAAGTAATGCCTTTCGGATTAACTAACCCACCTGCGGTATTCATGGACCTCATGAATAGGGTGTGCAAACCGTATCTTGATAAGTATGTGATTGTATTCATTGACGATATCTTGATTTACTCCAAAAGTAGGGAAGAGCACGAAGAACACCTCAGAACAATCCTGGGACTACTCAAGGAGGAGCAATTGTATGCCAAATTTTCAAAGTGTGATTTTTGGATACGAAGAGTTCAGTTTCTTGGTCATGTCATTGATAGCCAAGGATTACAAGTCGACCCAGCAAAGATCGAGGCAGTAAAAGATTGGGCTACACGCAAGTCTCCTACAGAAATTCGTCAATTCCTAGGACTTGCAGGATATTACAGAAGGTTCATTGAAGGGTTTTCTAAGATAGCGAAGTCGCTAACTAAGCTGACACAAAAGAATCAAAAGTACGAGTGGGGAGAGAAACAAGAGTCCGCATTTCAGTTATTGAAACAGAAGCTTTGTAGCGCGCCGATTTTGTCACTACCAGAAGGGATTGAGAACTTTGTGGTATACTGCGATGCTTCGCATAAAGGACTTGGGGCTGTGCTAATGCAGAACGAGAAGGTGATAGCTTATGCATCTAGACAGCTTAAGACATACGAGAAGAATTACACTACACACGATTTGGAGTTGGGTGCGGTAGTTTTTGCACTCAAGATTTGGAGACACTACCTTTATGGTACCAAGTGCGTAGTTTTTACTGACCACAAGAGCTTACAGCATATACTTGATCAGAAGGAACTCAATATGAGACAACGTCGTTGGCTAGAGTTACTTAGTGATTAAGATTGTGAAATCCGATATCACCCGAGAAAAGCGAATGTTGTAGCGGATGCACTTAGCCGAAAAGAACGACTAAAACCTTTGAGAGTTAGGTCATTGGGAATGACAATCATTTCGCCATTACCATCAAAAATTTTAGAAGCTCAGATTGAGGCTCTCAAGGAAGAAAATCGACCACATGAGAAACTTTATGGTATGCCAGAAAACAAAAATGGCTTTGTAAAAAGAGCAGATGGAGTGTTATGCTTCAAGGACCGAAGTTGGATACCACTCTATGCCTCTATGGTGGGATACGAGAATTGATTATGCATGAATCACACAAGTCGAAGTACTCTATTCATCCAGGTTCTGATAAGATGTATCAGGATCTCAAAAAGCTTTATTGGTGGCCGAACATGAAGGCAGAAATAGCTACGTACGTCAGCAAATGCCTTACTTGTGCTAAAGTGAAAGCCGAGTACCAGAAACCGTTAGGATTACTTCAACAACCAGAGACTCCACAATGGAAGTGGGAGCGTATTACAATGGACTTTGTCACTAAACTTTCCAAGACGTCAGGAGGTTACGATGCTATTTGGGTAATTGTTGATCGTCTTACCAAATCAGCCAACTTCATACCCATTAGAGAGATTTATTCCATGGAACAACTTGCCAGACTTTATGTCAAGGAAATAGTCTCAAGACACGATACACCAGTTTCCATCATTTCCGACAGAGATAGTCGTTTTACTTCAAACTTTTGGCAGTCATTACAAGATTCCTTTGGATCCAAGTTAGACATGAGCACTGCTTACCATCCTCAGACCGATGGTCAGAGCGAGAGAACTATTCAGACACTTGAGGACATGCTGCGAGCATGTGTGATTGACTTTGGAAATGGTTGGGCTAACCATTTGCCGTTGATCGAGTTTTCTTATAACAACAGCTACCATTCAAGCATAAAAGCAGCACCATTCGAGGCACTTTATGGTCGTAAGTGTCGATCTCCAGTTTGTTGGGCCGAAGTTGGTGATGTGCAATGTACTGGCCCGGAGATGGTTCAAGAAACAACAGAAAAGATAATCCAGATTCGAGAGAGACTAGAAACAGCTAGAAGTAGACAGAAAAGCTACGCAGATGTTCGACGCAAACCACTGGAATTCCAGGTCGGAGACAAAGTCATGTTGAAAGTCTCGCCTTGGAAGAGCGTGATACGATTCGGGAAGTTGAACCCGAGATACATTGGTCCATTTAAGATATTGGAAAGGATTGGTCCAGTAGCTTACAAACTTGAACTTCCGTCAGAACTCAGCAACGTACATAATACGTTTCACGTCTCGAACCTCAAGAAATGTCTTTCGGATGAGTCTTCCGTAATACCACTAGAAGAAATCCAACTAGATGACAAGCTTAACTTTGTGGAAGAACCAGTTGAAATTATGGACCGCGAGGTCAAACAGTTGAAGCAGAGTCGAATTCCGATCGTGAAAGTTCGCTGGAATTCTCGAAGAGGACCCGAGTTTACTTGGGAACGGGAAGACCAAATGCGACTCAAGTATCCACATCTTTTCACCAAGTCAACTTCCGAGACCAACACTAGCTGAATTCAGGGACTGAATTCCTTTTTGGGTGGGCGACTATCACACCCCACAATTTCAGGTCATTTTTCAAACCTCAACAAGTTACAATTCACCAATTACTATTCATCATTCACTATTCATCGATCACTATTCATCATTTTACTATTCATCATTTTTTAGGTCAGTTTGATATTTTGAGAAGCATTAAAAAATTTCACTATTCACATGACACTATTCATTTCTGGGGAAAACACTACTCATGTGCATTACTCATTTCATCGTAATGTTAGTTTACGAGTAATTAAATTCTCGTAACCAGGATGGTTTAGCTGCGAATTCATGCATCATCAGTAGGGACATTTCATACGGGCTAGAAATAGTCCGCATATCATCATTATAGCATTTACGTACTATTCCACTCGTAGGATATTCAAAGTAATATTTTTAGTATATTTAACGATTTACGTATATTTATTTTAAATGAACGTTAACACGCAATCGATAATTGAGACTAACATATCCGACACTCCCTACAATGATCCCGATATATTTTTAGACTTCTTACAACATCATAAGTATTATGAAATTCAATTACCCGGTATTTTGGAAATTTATTTAAATCGTATCGTACGTCTAATCTAATTACGACGGTTTTCGTGGAAACTAAACAATAATCACCCAAACTCTTCACACTTGTACCCAACATATTTTTACAAGTTTTACGACTTTATTATGTCCCGGATAACTTCGTTAAAATTTATTTCTAGCAAATCCGGTACCCCATTAAACCAAAACTAACTAAACACTACACAATACTTCCACTAACTTTCTAAATAAATCACCCAACATCCCCCCTTTCCCTCCTTTCCACGCCGGCCAAGCCCCCCCCCCCCCCCCCCTTTGGTTTTCATGTGCTTAATTTACCAACACCCCATAAATGCCACCTAACTATTGTCTAACACTAGATAATATCTTTTCACATCTCATTCTTAACAGTTAAACATTTTCACACAACTAGCAAGTATTTTCTCTTTTCTCTCCATGGTGTGCTCGGCCTAGGATCATCCAAGAAGCAAGAATCAACAATTTTCAAAGATCAAGATATAAGTTCACTTAGTTATCCTTGTTAGGGTTTTGAAATATAAACTCAAGAATTATTAGGTTTTCATCATCCAAACTCCCTAATCCTTCAAAGTAAGTTTGCAAAACTCATTTTCATAATTTTTACAAGTTATTACCATGACTATATGATTTTCATACAAGATTTCATGCATGTGTTAGTTTATACCACTCCATTATATATATATATATATATATATATATATATATATATATATATATATATATATATATATATATATATATATATATATATATATATATATATATATATATATATATATACTAGATTTCGAAGCCCGCCCATGACTTGTAAGTATCCTTTGAATGTACTAGTTCACGAATAGCAAGATATGCATCCAAATCAATGCATCGAGAGCATAATTAGACAATGTACATGTCATTTAACAAATTGAAAACCCTTAACCCAAGAATGCAATTAATGAGGACTTAATGATCAAGAATTTCAATCTCCAAGTCCTCAAATAAAAAGTGCCAGGGGACTACTCTATATATAATATTTATCTACTTTTGCTAAACACGTCGGATAGCATATTCTTATATAATTAGTTATAAAGAAAATGGAAAAGACAGTGTAGCGTGGTTAATAAATCAAAAGGATTAGAAAAGAAGAATGACGATGAAATTTTCAGCATACTGAAAACTAAAATGGAATTGACAAGATGAATAAACCCACTGCAATATATGAACACAAATTTTGTAATGGTGAAAGCAAAATTTGAACAGATCTAATTTCATTTATAAAATAAAAAGATAACGGGCCAGGAAAGCAAATATTATGAAGAATCAAATCTACAGAGATATGATTTTGGCTCAACCAAATATTAACTTTTATTCTTACAAAAGCCAGAACGTGCACCTAAATAGGAAGCAATAGAGACCAACCATGAATCACTATGAAATGCTACAAGTGATAACCAATCTGTCTTTTGCATGCCATTGCCTAGTGCTGGCTCAAGAAGTTCAGGAGGCACCTCCTCGACAGGTAAAATCACTTCCCATCCTTCATCAGTGAGACCATAAAGACACAAGTTTTCATTTTCTGTAACACATAATTAACATGAGTTATAATTAAATTTTAAAAATAATTATGCTTGATTGTATACATATACACCAAAGTAATAACTTTCCCATGGCTACACTCTGACATAAATGGTTTTAAGTATATAACACATACCAGCGACTATTCAGACAACGGCTTGAAATATTTGGTGTTATACAAAAAGGTGTGCTTGATGATGCAAAGCAGATAGAACTTCTGCACATCTGATAATAATTTTAAAAAAGGGTAAAACATCACTGAATAGAACAAATATAAAAAAGAAGGCAAAAAAAAGTTAGATACGAATAGCTTTGAATAAACCAAGTCTTCTTCCTTTAAGTTCATTAAATACCTCTTCCACTGTTTTCTAGCCCACCATTTATAGCCCGTGAGCAGGTATCGATTATGATATTGGAAAAGTTAGGGTTTCTTAATAATGCATGCACATAAATGCTATGTAAGTCAATCAATATTTAGTATTTGCTTATAAAATATATGAGCATAAAATTAGCTAACCTGCTATGACAGAACTTTATACTCATATTCCAAAATGATTCACTGCTTCAACACACATTCTTGATAAAAAAAAAAAAAAATGATGTCCTTTTTGCAGGTGCATGAATGTGCTTAAGAGTTAATGAAAATAAGACAGTGATCACTTTGACCATAGCGGTAAACTCCTGTGTTTGCCTAACATGCTCATTTTCAGAAAAATTAAAGTAAAATTTCTTTCGACCAATTTGACACTACTTGCTTTGACCCACAGTCCCATAGGTTACCTATTCTCCATGCAGGAACAAAGGTGTAGCCTCTTTGCTTGTTATTCAGGCCTTTTCTGTCTCTAATTGTCAAGTAGTTAGGTTGTAAATCAGAGTATTATCATCCACCTCAGCGTTCGTCATAAGCCAATCCCATTGTTTCGATGAGTTATGTCACTTTGTCTGAATGCATGTGTAATGTTCTTATCACCATTATTGCTGCTGAAAAATGTTTCAATATCATAGAAAAAATTAAATGTATGTGGAACTATGCAAGCACATGAATCAAAGAGACACAATTAAACAAACCTACGGCAGGAAAAAACTAATGGATTCACGATTTGGGCCCGACAGTTAGTTCGAGAAGTAACCATTTTTTAAAAGCCATAACCTTTATTTGGGCCCGACAGATAACACCAGTTAGTTAGAGAGTGAAATGCAGTTTTTGAAGTGTAGTACACCGCTGAAAACACGTTCCCAGTAAACGTTTATTTTTTTAAGGATAACATCTAATCACCTATATTAGCTTTCTAAAAGATCATTCAAGTTCTCAAACAAATTTATAACTTAACTATACTTAGAAAAGTGGTAATAACATCTAGACATGATCAGTTGTACTCATGTTAGAATGCTAAACAAATCTGTTCATGTTAATTGGCTTTAGTTTCATTTTGAATTTATTCTCCATTATCCTAGTAACTGATTAAAACTTTACAATATGCAAGGCAAATTACCCGTTAAATTAGTAGAGTAGACGGACTTCGATCATGATAATGTTAGATTAGCTATAGATGAAGATTGATTCAGCTCTCGAAATACAGTGTTGTAGTTCAGGATAGACAATCTCACAAAAAAATATAAAAACTTCAAGGATTATTAGTCAAACTTACTCTCTCAAATATAAAACCTGGCCAATTGCCTCAGAGAAAGTGATTTGGTATTATATAGCTTGGGCACGGGTCAACTACTTTAACAGACAATGGCCTACAATTATCAACAACAACTACTAACAACATTATAAAGCATCAAAATATCATATAACTAAAAACACCAAACAAATCATTATATAGTTAAAACACAAATGATAATAATAAAAAGTAAATACCTTCCAGACCATCATCATCTTCTCAAACTCATGTGTAGTTCCCTCGCTGGGTTTAGAAACATTCTTAATGGCAGACATAACACCTTATTGAGTTTCGTCTTTTTAACTCCTCATTGCTTTCTAATAAAAGTAACATAATCAGAACATGCAAACTCGAATCCCAAAATAAATCAAACTTAACATGTAAGGAAACCGAAGTAGGAACAGTAACCAAAATAGAATAGGTTTTACGCACCAATTTACCGGATTGGGGCAGTAATCCATATAACTTGTAATTCATTCAAAGCAAAAACACAGTCCATTAGAGTATTTTTTGGTTACAGTTAAGAGGATATTATATCGGGAACAGTTGTATATACCTGACCGAAAAGATCGACGGTGGTGATAGCGTGAACGGCCGACGTTGGTGATAGTGTGTTATGCTAAAATTTGTCACTTAAAAAAAGTTCAGTTAATAACAACATTTTAATGGGTTGTTACAACTTATTTTGAGACTAAGGCATTATCAAATATTATTATGATATAATAAGCATTTGATCGCAATGGAAAAGACAAAAGTTAAATAATACTTGGAAAGTGATGAGCCATTCTCCCATTATCTGTATAAATGAACGTGATGAGCCTTTCTCCGATTCTCTGTATAAATGAACCATTACAAAACTTCGGCCCCCACATCACTACCTTTTTTACCTGACCCACTTAGTTAAAAGAAGTGTAAAATGGCAAAGTGGAACAGAGTAGCGTATAAATCACGGCCAATTCATAACAGGATACAGGATAAGATTATAAACGTTAGAAAAATATCAAATTAGTATACTCGAGAATACCATATTTGACATACGTGTAAAATAATGTAATACCTTTGATCCCATAAGGATTCATTGCCTTAAATCCATGTTGCAACCCAAGTCATGTAGGTATGGGCGACACCTATATACAGCTTCCTTGAAAATCCACCTACATTGAATATCATCGCAGTGTCATTTTAAATTGTCCTGCTTATAGGTTATTCTATTAGTTACAAAAAACTGTAATTAAAAATACATGATATTTTTTCCTTAAACGGCTCATATGTTAGTTTTGAAAACTAATGGATGAACCTGCATTGAACTGACTGGAAATTGGCTGTAAAAGTAATCATATAACCTTTAGCAAGTTACTTTATTATAATATGTACTTATTCCAAAGGAACATACTTACAACTTGGATAGCTGAGCTTTAAAGTCCTAAAAAAAAATGTCATAAAGAGCCTCAATGTCAAGAACCATTAACTGGTTGACCGATAGTGTGTCATTATAAGGTTCCACAATAGTATCAAATACTTTGGGTCCATCATTTCTTGTACTTTGACCATATTTCATACTTAGATTGCCTCTGTCTAACCCACCAAGCACATAATTTGGCGAAGCCCCATGGTTACCTTGGGCTTGGGCATATGCTAAATCTTGTTGTTATGATGCCAAAATAAACTGATTTTGGTTCTGCATGTTGGGCTTTTGTACTTGCAACCCCATACCAGGTCGTAAATTGTCTATTCCCTGCAAAAACACGTTATTACTAATCATTAACTTTACCATCAAACTGATGAATAACATAAGACACAAGAGAGAAATCCCATGATAACTTACAGAGGTCATCCTTTTAATGGAAGTCCAGTAACACCTTGATTCAATCCTGAATAGATGGAGATGAACATTAAATGAGGATTCATATGTAGCATATAAGAATTTCAATGTTGTTGATAGTTGTAAACTCAAGGAAATTAACATTTAAAGAAATTTGTCTTAAATGGGACCTAACAAAAGGGACCAGGCCTTGATAAATGCGACATCTACGCTAAATACCAAATTGTCTATTCAATAACCACATAGGAAAACAAACATTAAACCAATCCATACTTGTGATTAACTCACAAAGACTCGGTACATGTAAGATTCTCTAGAACCATAAATCCCAGTGTATATCGATAATAAATTATAGTCCATCTCTAGCAAGGTAAAGTGCATTTGTAAAAATTACCTGCACCACTGAGTGCATAATTTGACTGCAAAATTAATTGCCTATCCATATATTGATGAAGGATCTGTAGGCATGGATTTCTATGTATTACCCAAATTTATTTCTTGTTTACTATCCTACAATTAGTAGATACTCATGAGCCAAAACATGAGAAAAAGAGCAAGCAAAATAATTTAAGGGAATGCAAATACAATTAGAAATATACTCTATTCAACTGAGGTCTTCCTTAATTTTGGTGCAAAGTTGGTGACATGCTTTAAGAATTTACTGGTATTAGAAGGCTGAATCAACAACAAAAACCAGCAGATTATAAAGACCCGACCAACTTTATGCTAGAAAAAGAACCAAAATGATAATTCTATTTGATGCATAAGTATATACCCTTAATGATTAGTGGCTGACTTAAGAAGGGTCATCCTATTGACATCAAGTAGAGTTGGAGGGGTATCAGAAACCATAGAATGAGATTGCTTCATGGGTTCCTCTATCTTCACACCGAGTGTACTCGCTGATGGCTTTCCCATCATTCCATCAGTAATTATAGAGTTACAGAGCCACCAAGTGGAGGTTGATTAGGATCCCTTCTTTTTTGGTGAACGTTTCTCTACTGCATAAGATGCAGCTGCTGCATTTGCATCTGTTGTTGATGCTCTTTCACTTTCATTTGAACTGAGCTTCACAGATATTTATTAGCCGAAATACTACCGTAGGGGTATCTTTGATGAAGCTTCAATTTGTTGTTTTTCATAAAGATCTAATATTTATCAAAAAAATAAATAAATAAATAAAAAACCCTTAAATCAATACATAAATCAATTAGCATATGATAAAGAAAGGGAAATTCGACACTGGACCTTTTGTGAGTTTTTCTGAGCTGCTTACATGCCTAGATCAAAAGCAACAATGGCTTAAAGTTGAAGCGTTTCTGCAATGTCTTGTTACGTATTTTATCTTAATCAAGTTGTGAAAATGAAGAGGAATTATCTCAAATTAAATATACATAATTACATACATAATTTTTTCTCGCTTTTCATGAAAGGCTAATTATTACTAACCTAATAATTAGTAAACCATTACATTATCAAACATACTTGCTTTTTTCGTTTCTCTCTTCTCAAATCCCACCTGAACAAAACACATCTAAACGCATAAGGAAGATAGTCCAAACACCCCTAAAGCTTCAACACTTCCAATGTAATGTATGAATTCCTCCTATGCTGACAAACACATGTCCAGATATGTGTTCATAGTGTAGTATGCCAGTGCTTTTTTACTGGACATACCATCTATTGTTGTCAATAACTCGTGTTGCTTCCACATCAGCCGCGTAATCACCAACATCGTCATCATCAACATCATTGAAAGTTAGAAATTCTGAAGAAAAAAAAAGAGTGGTAATTCAACTCCAGAGGCACACCTTTATTGAATCTAAAATAAAAATATCGAAGCTACTGGCTGCAAACATATAAATATCTAAATAAGAAACTATATAAAAATAAAAGAGCAATGTAAGGGATTAGAAACTAAAATGCGAAACCTAACCTTTGCTTGAGGGAGTGTTCTGCTCATTCTCTCTCAATCTAGATATTGCGGGGTCATTGTTGTTAGAACCATTCAGGTGCAAATCAGATCTACCCTTGGTGCTTGTGAGACCTTATCCTATCGAATGGACTGCACCACACGTTGATTTGTCCCGACGGCTAGTCCCTGATTGACTTGTATATTACTGAGGTCATTATATTCAATAATGGGATTGTAACTTAAAAAGATGCGCACCTGTTTGGTTTTCTGAATGGTTGAATTGGTTAAGTGTTTCATCTGCGTCCACCTGTTTAGATACGATAACCAAAAGTATAAGCAGAAGAGCACTTGAAAACACAAAATTAAAATAGCTACATAACAAAAAGATATTTATTTTGTACCACAGTATCCATGTCAACTTCAGCAAGTTTCTTTTGGGTTAGATCAGAATGGACTACCCATTTCCTGTGTATACAAAATTTGATATAAATATACAGTCATCTTGCTAACGACGAACATACTGCTTAAATCAATATAATCACATAAAGAGATAATTAGAAGAAACCTGAACTTCTAATATAATTTTGGGCCTCCCTTTCGTGTTATAACAAACTCTAGTTTTTGTAAAAATAGAACAGTAGCATTGAATGACTAATGCAAATATAGAACATATACTTTCACCTTTGTGGTCCTTATTGATACTACAATCAACATAATGTTTTTGTTACCGAGCTATAGTACATGTGATCATTGATGTTGCAATAAAAACGTGTGTATAATAGACTACACTAACTAACCATTCATTATTTGTAACCCGATTCACTCAGAAACCAACATATAAAATTACAGTATAACACAATAGCTACAGTTTATACCTGCCTTTGCTCCGTCACTCATGCCTAAGACAGTAACAACTATCAGTTAGCTATAGTACATGTGATCATTGATGCTGCAATAAAAACATGTGTATAATAGACTACACTAACTAACCATTCATTAATTGTAACCCGATTCACTCAGAAACCAACATATAAAATTACAGTATACCTGCCTTTGCTCCGTCACTCATGCCTAAGACAGTAACAACTATCAGTTTATTATTATAAGGTAAGCATTAACTTTAACATTCAAAGACTGAAAGAAAATAGTATTGTTCATAGTGATTCAGCAACTCGCATACCTCCAACCAAACCGTGGGAAACATAGAAACATTCAAACCCTTATTAAGTATATATTAAAAAAGATGTGTTAATATAAATGTCCATATAGAATTAAAAGCCATTAGTTGTCTATACCTATTTGAAAACCCTTTGCAGCATTGATAAACTCATCACAACATGTCGATCTTCAAGAAGAAGCTGCTCTTTCTTCTTTAATTTTTTGATTTAGGGTTGCAGAAGGATACGTAAGAATGATATGGAATGAGTTGGGCTATGTTATTCTCATTTAAGTACGGAGTAAATAATTAGTGATTCTCTTTTTTCTTTTTTTCTTTTCTTGAGTTTATAGATTTAGCTTTGTAGAATGTAATCAAAATATTGTGTTGTTCTAGTGGTTGGCATGATTCATAATGTTTCAAACATCCCAAGTTCGAATCCATGCAGGTCATTTTTTGAAAAAAAAATATACAGCCGAATTATTACTTATGTGGACAAATCCGAATTTAAAAAAAATAAATACTGCTTAGGTGGCATTAATTTATGATGACATGGAAAATGCCAATAAAATAAATTTAAAAAATTGCTTACATGGCGACAATGTGATGACATGACTGATAATGAATTACTAGGCAATGACATGGCGTTTTCTTGATTAATCTACGTGTAACGCCACCTGTTATATATATATATATATATATATATATATATATATATATATATATATATATATATATATATATATATATATATATAACTTTTAAGCCCTAGAAATGGTTACATGGAAACCCTTGCTAGATCCACTTGATTTATGATGTTTAGGAATCCATGACACCCTAAGAAGGTGTATGGTAAGATTAGACTAGTTTTGTGGTGATTGAAAGTGTTTTGGTTGAAGTTGAAACTAGTTTGGATTCCTAGATATGATTTTAAAACATATATAGAAACCTACTGTCCCAAAATGCCAAACCCAGAAAACTCAGGGACTCAGGGGTAATTTTTGATCAAATATTTAGAAAATACTTTCAAAAACGAAGCCGTGGGCGAAAGAACGGATTAAAACGAGCTTATAACGAAGGAGATATGATTTTTGCAAGTTTAACGACGAAAACTATTTTCTGAAAATTTAACGTGCTGTTGGACGATTTTCGACGGACAAAGAGAGGTGTTAGACGTAACCTAAAGGAGCCGAACTATCAAAAATATGTTAGTACGTGTCAAGACGAATCCGTGGATATAAAGAACGAGGAAAATGAACTTAAAACGACAAAGATATACACGTTTAAAAATCGACAAAACTATATTATTTTGGCAACTACAATTGGAAATAATAAACTACGTACTAAATACTATATTTTCTAGAAATATTGTTAAAGAGCTATATTCTTAACAAATGAAGTACGTACGACCCAAAGCTTAATTATATGACTAATTGACGTTATTTTAAGGTTTTCAAAATGATGAATATAACGCTAACAATTTATATACGATATATTACGACTAGTTTTTATAAGTCTAGTTAGACTTATTTTTCCTAAGTATGGAAAATACTTTACTTTGACAATAACTAGTATTTTCAAGTTACGAGTGGTATAGGTATCATGTGCATGAACATTCACTACATCATTTCATGATCTAAAGTAGATCATATTCATTCATTTAGGTTGCGGCTAGTGTTCGCGCCTTGTTGTCCCGATCATTTCACGACATTGTACTATCACTTTAGGTGAGTTTTCATATCCCCATTTTAATTCAATATTTTGATTTCAAATCCCACGGTGGAGAATACATTGCATCACTTATTTTTGTACATGCCAAAGTATTCAATTCCTTACATTGCTTAAGTTGCCTTATTACCACGTCATGACAAGTCCCATTTATTATCATGGACCGTTAATTAATCTACAAGTGAGTGAATAGATCTATTGAGGGTGACTCCTCCATCCGTGTTTGGGTTGCTCCAACGGGAAAACGGATGCATTTCATGTCTAATATATTTAGAGTGTCTGGTAAACACTCATTTGGGGCCAAGTAACGTCTAGCTTCGGGGTCATGAGCTTAAGAGCCAATGTAGCATTTTTGACATTTTGTGGGTTTACTTTATACTTGTGGCTAGTGTACATATGATTTAACTTACAAACCTATGATTATTCACCAACATTATTGTTGACCGTTTTCGCAATGTATTTTCAGGTAATTAAGACATTCTTCATGGCATGCATGGAGTCATATCATTGAGTAACAAGGATGGCGCATCTCATTTTGGATTTTCATGCACTTATGAATTATCGTTTGATTGTACTAAACTTATTTACTTAAACCTTTCAAGACTTTTGAGACCTATGTTTTATAACTCTGAATATTTTAAATGAATCAAACGATGTATTTTCAAAACGACACTTTAGGTCGTTCAATATAACTGTAACTATGGTGCTATGACAGTCACCCCCAGGTATTCCATTCCGCTGCCATTCAGGTATTTTGGGGGTGTGACATATACAAAGAAAGAAAACGCCCACAACCGGGCTGTGGATCAGGCATACAGTGGGTAAAGACCCGTCCTTCTTCCACGGTGTTACTTAAACTAAAACTAACTTAATAATAACCTAACTGCGAGCTAACTTAATGCTATTACAACATTTAGGTGACCGAATTTTTTTATAGAAATATTTGTATTCCAAACAAGTATGCTATAAACATACCATTATCAAATTTAGGGCCTGCTTGGTTCAAAGTGGGGAAAGGGAAAGTGAATGCTAAGAAATGAGTGAGGTGGGTAATCAATCCCTTACCCCCCCCCCCCCCCCCCACCCCACCCCAATTTACTCTATAATGGTTGATTAACCACTACGGGGTAATCAATCCCTTTGCACCCTCTTACCAAGCACAAAACAATTAGTGATGTGTAATATGAAGTCTGTGTAAGAGCCTGTTTTAATCCATAATAACATTTAAAGTCAACAATGAAACCACTATTGTTGTTTAGAAGGAAGTATTGCATAGGCTTTAAATTTAATTTATTTATTATTACTATTTTTATTTTTACATTGTTTTTCTTATTACTTAAATACAGTTTTTCTTTTTATATATTTGTGTAACTTATAACATATTTTTAGATAATCATTACATTAATCTGATAATATTCATTAAAATGATTTCACATAGCTAGCTTGCCGAAATATGAGTGAATCTTGAAGCAATAAAAGGTAGATTACTAAACGTATTGGAGTATTTCTCATTTTCGGAGTTTTTAAGAAAAAATATTTTCTATTTATATGTAATATAGATAAAAAAAGAAATGATATATACATAATTTTAGCAAACCAAATGTCGTATTTAATAAATTCTAGGGCCTATCTTTACGAATTATAATGTATGCATGTGCATTTTTAAAACTTAAAATACTTAAAATCTAAGTCATATTGATTGCGTATAATAATACTTGCAAAACAAGTACACATAGAAAGTTTTACTTATTGTAATTAATTCGGTTTAAATTAGGGGTGATCACGGTCCAAAAACCGGACCGGACCGGCCAAGACCGGACCGGACCGAAGACCGAGTTAAGGAAAAACCATATACCGAGACCGGACCGAATGTGGTCGGTCCGGTCAGTCCGGTCGGTCCTTCGGTCGGTCCGGTCCAAATAGGCAAGATTTGGCAAGTTTTTTCCGTTTTTTGGTCGGTCCGGACCGGACCGGACCGACCGGACCGAAGACCGAATTAACCAAAAAGCCTAGACCGAGGACCGGACCGAATGTGGTCGGTCCGGTCCGGTCCGGTCGGTTTTACCAGTCGGTCCGGTCCATCCGGTCCGTTTGCTCACCCCTAGTTTAAATGACATTTTTTTATAATAACCTATTAACCTTATTAAAAATGATAACAATATCCACCAACAAACTAATAGTTTAAATATTGTTTTATCCTTATTATTTTTCATTTTTATCATTTTGTTTATAACTCATAAAATTTTTTCTTGCAATAACTACAAATTAAACTTGCAAGTGTTACATTAAGGGGTCTCATTGAAACACAAATTCGTAAGTATAATTATTACCGCTACACACCGTCATTTTGCGCGAATATTTGGTGTCGCAACAAAAAGAGAGTCGAGCGAAGTGAAAACCAATGTTTTAAAACTCGGTTCGACCCGGCCGGTTCAACCGGTTGAACTGGGAATCGGAGTCGTGACCGGTCCGTTGTAAGCCGGGTTTATGCTTAAATTCGAACCGGATTGAACCGCCGGGTTTTGGTTGAACCGGATCGAACCGCCGAACCGGTAACCGTCCGGGTCAACCTGTATGAAAGTAAAATAAAGAGAATGATACAACAATAATCAGACATGCTCGCTGTGTAGTTTAAGGATGCGTTTTTATTCTTATTAGACATTGGCCGATTGTATTTTGGGTTCTCGCAAGTTGGAATCTAGTAATACGATAGTTGTTGTTGTTGAAAATGAGGATCTGTATGTGTGTGACTCTGAGAGTCGTGACTGTGGGAGGGATTGAGTGGTTGTTGAAAATGGGGATATGTATGTGTGTGACTATGGGAGGGAGTGAGGGGCTTGTGTTGTGCGAGTTTTTTTTCCTTAAAAAATAGAAATAATGGGGGAAACGAAATAGTAGACGTAGGCTCAGGTGATAACTAACGTGGTGATATGAGCTTCTATAACAAATATTCTATTTGATGATATGGTTATAGAAATGATTCTTCTCTTGTTAAGACTACAAGTAATTTATATAATTATCTTTGTTCGGTCAAAAAAAACTATTGTATTAATATTAGTTTCATATTAGGTATTTAGGCGTACGTTTTTTTTGGTAAAGAGCATTTCACCCGGTAAAATATATTTAGACGTACTTAGTTACTACCTTATTGAATTGATATTGAATTGATGATATATAATGCATTACGTTTTTCTTCATGTATATTTCAAATAAGGTTGACATCTTTTTTGCAAAGAATCGACTTGACCCGGTGGTTCAAACGGTTGAACCGATAACCTGATAAACCGGTGACTCAACTGGGTGGATTTAAAACCCGAGTTTTAAAACATGGTGAAAACACAAAATTCAGTCCGTGTTACATATACTCAAACAACTCATTACCCACTTGAGTTGAGGATATACATTAGGAAACCGTCCTTTTTATTTTTCCCACCCTGTTTAGTTACCCTCCCAATCCCAAGTGTTACTTTTTCAATTTCATCTTAAAAGAAAGAAAAACCCCTTAATAAAATTGGAGGGAAAAAGAAAGGCGAGAGATGCCGGTGTCCCGACCAGAATCATCTGATTCGAGAATCATTGCTCATGTCGACATGGACTGCTTCTATGTTCAAGGTTTCTTTTCTCTTCCCCCATCCCATTTTTGTTTTTTCAAGTCTCTACTTGTTCATATATGCAAAATCGTTACTTGTTAGGTTTTCTATTTATTAAACATATTAGCATATAGGGGGTGTTTGCAGGGACGGAACCCCTATGAATTTTCTCGATGTAGTGTTAATTTTTGAAAAAAAAAAAAAAAAAAAAAAAAAAAAAATCCATTTTTCTGAACGTCCTAATGTATTAAATCATTTCCGTTTATTTATTTTTATATTTTAGTGGAGCAACGAAAACAACCTGATCTAAGAGGAAAGCCAACTGCTGTAGTACAATACAACTCTTGGAAAGGTGGAGGTCTAATTGCTGTAGGCTACGAGGCTCGTAAAGATGGGGTCAAACGGTATATACCATTTTTTTTACTTCTGTAATATATATATATATATATATATATATATATATATATATATATATATATATATATATATATATATATATATATATATATATATATATATATATATATATATAGTTTTTGTATATTGAGTTGTCATAATTTATGTTTACTTTTATTGCTAAGTTCAATGAGAGGTGACGAGGCTAAAGAAGTTTGTCCGGAAATTCATCTGGTACAAGTTCCTGTGGCACGTGGCAAAGCTGACTTGACCATATATCGGGATGCAGGTTCAGAGGTTCATAACATTTTTCAAGTTGATTACTATTTTTAAATGGTTTCAGTTTTTGCATCTATATGGTGTGGTAACTTCAATTACTGCAGGTTGTTTCTATTCTTGCAAGAAAGGGGCGATGTGAGCGTGCATCAATCGATGAAGTGTACCTTGACCTCACTGATGCTGCTGAAACAATGTTGAAAGAAACGCCACTTGAAAGCTTGGAAAGTATAGATGACGAAGTATTGAAATCACATGTTTTGGGACTTAGTTCGGTAAGACAGCATGCTTTGCTGAATTTTTTGTTCTTTTTATTAAACGGATGTTAATGTCGTCACATGTGAATTCCATTCATGTATCTTTAAGTTTTACGGTTAATAACCGAATCCTGCTTGGGAAAGAAGGTCCAATAGTGTTGAGCCTGATGAATCTTATTGGGATGTACTGCTGTGTCTCTAATATTTCCTTTGCAGGGACATTAATCTACAAACAAAGAGTATTGGCAAAATCTTGTATTCCAGTATGATAGGACTTTTAGGGTAGCAGAGTGAGATAGCCCCATTTGTTTTTGTGGTTCATAAGAGATTATTTGTGAAAGCTATCATATATCAATACAAAAATCAGTGAAGATACTTTCTAGGGCATATGCATGTTTCCTTATTTCTAACCTTGAAAACAGTCATTACTGAATGACTGGTTGAGCATGGTCTAAGTTCAAAACAGTTATGTCTTAGAAATTGTTTCATTATCTACGTTGTGCTTATATAGAGTATGCTTATGATCTTGTGATACAATGTGTATCAGCTATCACATCAATGGCCTGATGATAACACAACCTTTTTGATGTGCCTATTTGAACAACTGGCCTTCTACCCCTTACTTTTAAATGTATTGTGGACCAAGAGCTAAATTATGTTGCATATATTAAGTTGAGCTTATACTTTTCCACCCTACGGCGTGTTACACATAACTTCGAATCTGATTTGTGGTCAGTGGCAATGTAGTTGTCTTTATGCTTTATAAGTAGAGATGGTAGAGATGGTTAAGCCAAATAATTTTAGTTTGAACAACCAAACAAACTTCCTAACCAATTTGCTTCCTAACCAATTAATTTTGAAATCCTTCCATAATAAGCAAGTAAAAGTCTGAATTTTAAGCCTTTCTAATTACAGAATAGTCCCAAATGCATTATATAGTAGTATAGATAATGAAATCAACAATATTTATGATTTAGTACTCTATATGATATTGGTTCTTCATTTGTTGCCTTCAATATCCAATTCGAGGCTCGTTCTTTTTTCCTGCTCAATGTTCTGGCCACAACTTATGACGTCATAGATGAGAGTACTACATAACATAAATTTCTTCTTATTACAGGAAGTATTGTATTTATTTCAATAGTATTCTGCAGTGATACTGTGAATAAAATCTTACTTTGTAACTGAAAACAAAGCCTCTAGATTTGTAATAACAACTGTATGGAAACCTGTTCAGGATGGAAAGGATGACAAAGAAACTGTGAGGGAATGGCTGCAGCGCAAAGATGCTGATCACCGTGATAAGCTGTTAGCATGTGGAGCCATTATTGTTGCTGAACTCAGGTTGCAAGTTCTACGGGAGACTGAGTTTACATGTTCTGCAGGCATTGCTCATAACAAAGTATTTTTATTTCAGTTCTTTAATTTTCCTTACAACATAAAGAGAAATAAATAAATCACATAGCACTTATGTTTGGGGAATCTTGCAGATGCTGGCTAAATTAGCAAGCGGTATGAATAAACCTGCACAACAAACTATTGTCACTTCCGCATCAGTAAAAGATCTTCTTGAAACTTTGCCTGTAAAGAAAATGTAAGTTAGTTATTTAACACATATTTACATATTTTGTTTGACTTATCATTCTTAGGTGACATGTTACTGTCAGGAAACAACTTGGTGGGAAGCTTGGGAGTTCATTGCAAACGGACCTTGGTGTGAATACCGTTGGAGATCTATTGCAGTTTTCTGAAGAAAAACTACAAGATTTCTATGGTGTCAACACTGGGTAATTATAAGTAATAAACAGAATTTTAAATTAGTTGAGAAATGTGAATATATATTAATTTTCATTCAAATCTTTTCCAGTACTTGGCTATGGAATACTGCTCGAGGGATCAATGGGGACGAAGTTCAGGGCCGTTTGCTTCCTAAAAGCCATGGGTCCGGGAAAACATTTCCCGGAGTTAGGGCCCTAAAAACTGTTGCTGCTGTGAGTATTAGCTATATTATGTTTCCAAACCCTGGAACATTTAATTATGATATTCGTTTAACTTTTGTTGTGACTCCTTCAGGTTGAAAAGTGGCTGAAAGAACTCTGTGAAGAGTTAAATGAACGACTTCAGTCAGACCTGGTGAAGAATAAACGAATCGCACATACACTTACTCTGTATGCTAATGCATACAAGGTTGCTATTGTTTCTTCAGCCTCCATTCTTGGCATCTGACATTTTTTAAAATGCTATTTTACGTATAATTTATGCAGTCAACAGATACAGAATCACACAAAAAGTTTCCTTCAAAGTCATGTCCTTTGAGATATGGAGCAGGAAAAATTTTAGAAGATGCCGTAAACCTTTTCCAAGCTGCTTTACGTGAATACCTCGGGCCATATATCGGAAACCAGTGTGGTGGATGGGGAGTTACTAATCTATCTGTTTCAGCCAGTAAAATTGTTGCCATACCATCTGTAAGCAGAGTTTTCTTTTTAGTTATTAAATTTTATTATACTCTTAGCAGTTGAGGAGTGTGCAACTTGATGTTAAATGTTTTTATATTTTGACAGGGAACGTCGTCGATCACAAAGTACTTTCGTAGTCGATATCAGTTAAACGATTCATCAGAACCTTTGGATGAAAAGTTTGTACTTGAAGATGAACATGTGTCACCATCAAGTAGTAAATCATTCTCATAAGAGTTTTCTAGATAGTTTGTCCATGTCATAGTATTGATTAGTTTTTTGCATTTAATTAGGAACTGAAAGTCATCCGGCTTCTCATCAAATTGAATGTGGTGAGGAAGAGGTTCCAATCACACATGATATCTCCAGTTCTGATCAATGTGAGACTGCATGTAAAGATGAGGTCTGTTTTTTTCTATATCTCTGTCATTCACATATCAAATATTGAGTACTCTGGAAGTTTGTAATTATATGGTGAATGTTGTTTTGTATATGTTTCTCATAAAGGCTAGTGGTGATATTGCCGAAGAAGCTTTCAAGTTGTCGTCAGGTTTAATTTTATTCTATTTTATTTTATATTTTTTGGTAGTTTGTGATTGTGTACTTTTTTTTTTTTGGTACCTGTCTGTATGTTGATGCATTTTCATATGTAGGAACTGAAAGCTGTTCGACTTCAAAGCAGAAAGAGCAACAATCAAGGTTACATGGGAAAGAAACTAAGATGATGCACCCTAATGATGGAATAAGATCAAATAATCAGAAGAGAAAGGCAACAAAAGAAAAGGTTCGGTTTCTAATGAACTCTTATTGTTACTTTCTGCTATCATAATTGAGTTAGTCAAGGTTAGATGAAGTCATTTAGTGACATCATTACCACAATATATTATTACTACTTTTGACACCGAAGGGAGTGCTTGTATTGCTAGATTCTAGAATCTGCACTGACAGAGATTGTGCTGAAAAGATCTAAGCCTCCCACCAAAAAAACCATATGCATAAACAGGATACAAAGTAACTCTTTCATAAATAGAACTCCCTGTGTATGATTCAAAATATTTCTGTCGCAACTTAAGTCATCACATGATTAGACACATATATATCGAGTACCCAGCCTTCCTCTATAGTTGTTTTGAAAGCTGCTGGTCAGAGTCCAACAACTTTCGTATTCATTATCTTTTCTGTTTTTAAAAAATGCAAGCATGTCGAACATCATAATTTCAACCCATATAGTTATGAACTGGTTGATTCCAGTTGTTTAATCATTTAGCTGTCAAATGGATAAATTAGAACACAATAGGAAATGGGTTGAAACTTGAAAGTCGAAGTGTATTTTTTTATGCTTAAAGCCTCTCAAACCACATTATTCAATAGATTATATTTTCTACACTCATATTTGTTACTCATAGTTTTTTGTTGAAAATTTGAGTTATTGGACGAAAGATGTGTCGGGTCAACCTGAACCGACTCATTTCAGCCTATCCAAAAGTTGCCTGTTACCCTACCCACCCATTCTGCTACCTTGACCATCGTGCACATCATATTTTCGTGTTGTATCATGCAACAACTCTCTTTCTCCCATCAACTACCAAGATTGGGGTGATATTATATATGTTTCTATTGTCGGATAATAATGTAAGTATTTTACTTGCTGGAGCAGAGTATACATTGTCTTTGGTTGCTTGTTGGTATATAGTATACCTGGCTAAGTGAAAACTTTTTAGGGCTAATTTTTTTTAAAAAAAAAAAAAAAAAAAAAAACTATCGTCAAATTTTTATTTGAGGTGACCACTTTATGCCAACCATAGAAGTTTCAAACTTACTGATTTGAGCCAACTGGCTTTAAAAGTTTTGGTCAAACAGCTGACAGGTCTGTAACCTTGACGAAGTTTGACCTCCCCCCCTAACTTGGCCACTCGAAACCTATTCAATTTAAAGATTACACTCAATCAAAATTTCAGAAATTTTGATGGAGTTTTGGGTGTAAAATAAGTTAGCTAACCAAAAGAAATAAGTTGCTCTGAGAATTCATGTTTAAGCTCATACCCTTAAAAACAAGGAAGCTAAAGGCAAACTTTGCCAGTTGTGGTGTTGGTAGTCTCAAAGAAATTTATTTAATCACACTTTTCTTCTTTTCAAAATAAGACTGGTTTGTTTCGTGGTTAAATCTAATATATAATATAAATCTAATCCCAAGATTCCACTTGTTGCAGGGAACGTCTTCCATATTGAGATTTCTCCAAAGCAACTCTACCTCATCGTCAAAGCAAGACAATCTCACTCCTCTTCAAGAAACAAACTCTTTGTCCCTAGGTATATGCAATCAACATACTTCATTCCTCATTTTGTACATATCTTTTTAGTATATTATATAATAGTTGATATACTGATTGAAGGCACACAAGAACCTTTGAATATAGAGAGTCAAAGCTTGAGTCAAAATGTACAGACAACAAATGCTTGGAGTTACAAGGTAGATGAAATCGACCAATCAGTTATCGAAGAATTACCACTGGAAATACAGCAAGAATTCCGTACTTGGCTTCGGCCTCAGAAGCGGCCAAACATTGTGAAACGAGGTTCTAGCATTGTTCATTACTTCTCTCCTACGAAAAACTAGTAACTGACCAAATCTCAGTTAGGCTCAACCGAGTCACTGTATTTTAGCATTTCTTCTAACTACACACTCAGATGAAAATATTTAGTACATATTTAACTATTAAAGTATCTTCATAGTTAATTACAGTATTTTCATTCAGTATTGATCAAGTCAATGAACATGACACTTTAATATGATTGTACATGAAAATACTATGATTATATATGGTGATGTGTGTATCGATTTTGTCCTTATGCTTGGAAAAATCAGCAAAAATCCATTGTTGGCACAAGTCCGTAGAAAACGTTAGTTCGTTTTGGAATCTTTAGGTGGTTTTTTCTTAGGAAGGGATCACTTATGTCGCGTTTGTTTGTATCTAATGTTAATCATCAAGCAACAAAATATTACACGCCATAATGAATTATATAATCAACACAACGATTATGTCGATTTTATTATGTAGCGTGAATGATAAATAACTTTTTGCAACATTATGTTTGTAGTTTAGTCCTATATTGACACAAATGGTATAAGACTACACGTCAGCATCACATCATCATTCAAAACCACCTTTTACCTGGTCACAATAAAAACATATTTTGAATCTTATTAAGACATAAAAACATCTTTCGAATCTTATTATAGCATGCATATTGGCATATGCCTCAAGGTGGAAAACACTCTATGTTACCACTCACTATGCCTTGTTCCTCGATTCACACATCTAAAAATAAAGTTGCTGGATACTGAATTCGAGCTATAATATATTGATCTTATTCTAAAACACACGGTTTATATGTGAGGTACTAGCGGATATATGAAACTGGTAGCATATGCGTATGTCTTCACAAACTTTGTTTAAGAGAGTGAACTGGTAGCATATGCGTATGTCTTCACAAACTTTGTTTAAGAGAGTGAGGGGCGTTTGATTTCGACTTAATTGACTTAATATAAAAAAAAAACTGAATTAATTAAGTCATATGAAAACTGTTTGTTCGTGACTTATTAGAGAAATATGACTTAAAATATTAAGTAATAAAACTGAGGTTGTCTGCATTAAGCCATCTCTTAATTAACATGACTTAAATAAAAAAAATTTAAATTGATGGCCTCTAAGGGGGGTGGCAACCTTGCGGTTTGGGTGGTTCGGCAAGGGTTGCCGATCGGCAACTTGGATTGCCAGTCCATCGGCAAACTAAATTCGGTGCCTCAAGCGGTATCATTCACCGAATCGGGAGAGGAGAGTTCCAAGGAGAAAATGAACGTTGCATTGAATGTTTGGGACGTTGGTGATGTTTTCCAAAGCTCCAAACCAACCCGATTAAGTCCAAACCAACCCGAATCTTCATAAACCCAAGTTTAAATTACACAAGACTTGAAACCCAAAGCTCCAAACCAACCCGAATCTTCATAAACCCAAGTTTCCAATGACCCAAATACTTGTAAAACCTCCAAGAATCAATGGTGGTTTGGTTGTTGTTTGTGGTGAAATGAGTTAGGATTAAGTAACTAGCATTTAAACCTTGAACAAAAGATGGTAATAACTTGTAAGAATAAAAATGATGGATGGTTTATGGTGGTGTTCGGTGCAGCAACAAGGAGAGGGAGCAAAGAAATTTGGGTTTGGTTAAGTGAATGAATGAATGAATGAAGTGGAGTAACACAAGATAAGAATGAAGTGGAATTAAAAGGACAAATCCAAAACAAACACAAAAAATCGTGGCCACAGTAACACAATGATATATCTGCTTTGAATTAAAATAGTTGTTTTTTTATTAATTATTTAATTATATTTTTTTAATTTAAGTTATATAATTAATAAACATTTAATGTTTGCCATTAGGCAAGATTGCCACTAAAATATAAAGATTAGGTAAGATTAGGCAAAAAATGAGTTGGAGGGCCATGATTCGTTGTTTGCTTTAAACTATGAGGCAACCTTAGGCAAAGTTGCCATCCCCTAACTATACTTTGGGGGTGTTTCTTTTTATTGTTCATGTGTATTAATGAGGAGAGTGGTGGGGGCCACATATATCACATATATAATATGTTTTTTTTTTCTGTTAAATGCTCTATATGGGTAGAGAAAGCAAAAGGTGGTTCTATCCATTAAGACTCATTAACAGAAAGGGACCCACCCACTTAATCCAAAAAAAAAAAAAAAACCCTTTGTGTAAAGCCCTTTTGTAGTTAGTCATACCTTCATTCAACAATCAGTTTAATTTTGGGAAAATTGTCTAGAAATACATCTAACTTGCAACTTTTTCCTATTGTATGCATGAATTTTTTTTCCTATTGTATGCATAAACTATCTTAATCTTCCTATTGTATAAATATTACGGGTTTTTATTCTATTAATTACACCGTAATTAGTGTGATTAAGTATTGCCACGTCATAACTCAGCCGTAAATATTGATACAATAGGAAGATTAAGATAATTTATGCATACAATAGGGAAAAAAAAATGCATACAATAAGAAAAAATAGTAAGTTAAATGTATTTTTAGACAATTTTCTTTTTAGTTTAAAAAGTTTTGCTATTTGTAGTCGAGGGCTATATGCAATAAGAGTGGTACACTTAGTCGGCTAGAGCAGTTAAATTCAAAGATTGGTTATTCCAAAGTTACAAACCATTTAATCATGTCAAAATTTCTTAAATATAACTCTAAAACTATGTTTAACATTTTCTTAATTTAAATATCATATTTCCTGTTTTTCAAACTCTAATAAGTTTATCATAAAAGTTGACATTAAACTTAAAAGTTAAATTCATGATCAAATCAAATAATTGTCTTCCACTTTCCTAAGTCTACGAAGACCATAAAGGCCGAACCCAAAGTCAGTGTTTGGGCTGGTTACGGCAATCCTTAAATTCCAACCTGTCACACAATCTCTTTGAAAAACCAAAAACAACTATCCCAAATATTCCCAATGCATATATTTGTCAGAATAATTAATATCACATGTTGTAATAATGCTTGGCTTGTCTTTAGAGCAAGTGCAATGCAAAAACCATGGATAGCTTCTTCTTGTTGCCACATCGTTTTTAACTTTTTACATTAATGTTTAACACACCGAATACCAACAACTTCAATGCACAAAGTTTTCGCGAAAGTGTAAAAAAAATAATAATAATAATAATAAAAAAATAACAATAATAAAAAAAAAATCATTTTTTTTTTTTTTTTAATTAAATCTCAATTCAACAATCAAACAAAACAAACTCTCAATCAGTGTATCAAACAATTCAAGTATAATCTACCAGGTGTAGATCACTCGCCTAGTTAGTGAATGTCTATTACAACTTTACAAAAATAAATGACAAGATCGAACAAGATGATAAACTTTGTGTGTGTAAAAATAAAGAGAAGGTTAGTTACATTATAAACCCTTATACTAAATCATCAAGTGTTTATACTCTAAATCAAAAAAATATTCAGAAATTGCGATTATTTATTTATTTTAATTTTTTGAGAAATATGCAAAAGTGACCCCAAAATTAAAAAATAACAAAGTAATACAATCAGTCCCTGAAGTATTGTGTTCCAGACTTTGATTATAGTTTTAACACCCCCTCATTTAATCTTGGTCTGGAACACATCTAAAAGTCCCAACTTAGCTCTCAGCAAATAAAGTTGGACTTGATTTAATCCTTTAATAAATATATATGCAAGCTGCTTTGCAATTTTTTATTTCGTAGTAAAACCAACTAAAATTTTCTCTCTAACAAAATGCAAATTTATTTCAAGATGCTTTGTTCTTTCATGAAAAATTAGGTTAGCTGCAATCTTAATTGCAAATTTGTTATCACAAAACATTTAAAAAAAAAATCCATTGCTCTATATTTAGCTTCTATGAAAGACTTGAAGAATGTATTTTGGTTTATGCTTTTACATGATACTAAGAGCTCTAGGTGCAGTGAAGAGGCTTAGCCTCCCCATTCGGGCCCCACCCCTGCCACATCACCAAACACCTCAACTTCAACTAACCACAACAAACCCCCCCTCACCAAACAACAAACCTCAACTTCCCCATTAGGGCCCCACCTCTTACACATTTATTTTTTTATTCATATCATTAAAAAAATTAAATTCTTTTCACAAATACTTAAAAATAACACAACACATTAATTTTATTTCATCAAAATTTAAAAAAAAAAAAAAAAAAAAAAAAAAAAAAAAAAAAAAAACCCATTCCTTTTCATCAAAATTTAATAAAACCCATTCCTTTTGATAAAATTTAATAAAACCCAACTGTGTAACAAAAAAAAAAAAAAAACCCATTCCTTTTGATAAAATTTAATAAAACCCAACTGTGTAACAAAAAAACCCATTCCTTTTCATCAAAATTTAATAAAACACCTTTTGTACCCCATTCTTTTTGTAAAAAAAAAAAAAAAAAAAAAAAAAAAAAAAAAAAAAAAAAAAAACCACAAAACTGTGTCTTCTTCTCCAACCAAAACACACACTAAACTCACTTTCATTCATACACAAAAAAACCTTAACATCATCACTTCCTTTCACTCATTTCTCCAACACAAACTCAACATTCAATTTCACTATTCAAAGTTCAAAAAAAAAAAAAAAAGAAACGAAATCAGATGCTTGTCAGAGTTTCCATCTCGTCGTCACAACGGGGAGTTTGGCTATGGGGAAGAACGGCGAGCCCCTCTTGGTGTGGTGAAGAGGAACGGCTCGCCGTTGACGACTCCACGTCAGACGGCGAGCGTGCCTTCGCTGACTGCACCTAGAGCTCTAATGGTCCACCCAATAACAAATAGTGCCCAATAAGTGAGCTTCTTGTTGCAACGCACTTAGCCCATCAACATTTTACAATATAAATAACCTTACCTGGAGATGCTTTAAGGTATCTCAAGACCTTAAGAGCGACTTTCAAATGTGACTTAAGAAATGTGAGTGCACAAACTAACTAAGACAATGTAGAGTATAAGAAATGTCAGTGTTTGGGCTGGGTGTGTAAGTAAATTATATAATTTTTCCAATCAAATTCTGTTACTTAATAATATCATCAAGAATAGGATCATTGGCAGTAGATTCACAAGTTAAAGCAAAATTTGGATCAAGAGTTTTGTCAAAAGGTTTACAAACACACAATCCATAATCAGATAGTAAGTCTAGACAATATTTAATTTATGAAAGACATAGTCCAGACTTAGTTTCCAGCACCTCAATAACATGTAAATATTTCAATTGACCTAAATCCTTAATCAAAACTTTGTTTTAAGAAAAGCCTTGAATTTTTTCTATTTCAACAATATTATTTCTTATGACAATAATGTCATCAACATATAGCAAAAGAGAAATAAACAAGTTATCATCCTTTTTTGATATACAAGGATTCAAGGAATACTTACTCTTGCGTTGGACAAAACCATTTTCTAAAACTGCAATAATGAGCTTAACATTCCATTATCTTAGTGTCTGCTCAAGATAATAAAGAGACTTATTCAACTTGCAAACTCTTTTATCGCCATAATCAAAATATCCATCTGGCAAAAGCATATACACAATTTATAGCATCAAATAAGAACATATATTTAGTATCAGTATCCCACGATTATAGCTCATTTTTTATAGCATTTATATGTTATTTGGTACTTAATTGCTATAGATTTCATTATAGTATTAAATATGAAGCTATGGAGCAATTATCACGGAAAAGACCGAAAAACGCCATAAAGGAACCAAAAAAGAGAAAAAGTACAAGTTTCAGTCAGAGCATACGCTGTATACCCCATTCTTTGTATACGACATATCCATATTTTTTCGAAGGAAAATGCTAAGTGTTAAAGAGCATACGACGTACACCTCATTCCATGTATATGTCATATAAGCCTAAAGATCGATGACATGGAAAGTGCATATAAGGCGTATACGGTGTATATCATCTGAAGTATATACGCCTTATACACAGACGGGTTTGAGCTTTCTCAGCTTAAATAACGTTTTTCACCATACATTAGGTCACGTTTCATACCCTAATTCAAGAGGACGGTTTTCAGAGGAAACAACACGAGTTCTAGGGCTTATAACATCAAGAGATCAATGAATTACACATCATAGACATTACTTTGGTTTGATTATTATGACTTTGTTTAATTTATCAAAACCGATTTCTCTTTGTTTATTTTCTGTAACGGAAGGCTAAGCTTCTCATTACTATACTTCGGTTTTTCATTATGACTTTGTTTAATTTATCAAAACCAATTTCTCTTTGTTTATTTTCTGTAATGGAAGGCTAAGCTTCTTAGTGTTTGGCTTGTTATGATTCTATTTAATTAATGACATAATTGTTAAGTTCATTCTAGCTTTGTTTTGGATAATTTATATTGCGTGTATAGACTTACGTCCTTGAATTTACCATGGCTACGTGTTGAGAGTAGTTTATTAGTAGGTGATCATCTGAAAATATAATTACCCTAATCATTAAAATACGGACTAAGTAATCTTTAGTGGTTAGGACCATGACCATTGGCCTGACGGTGTTACAAGTGGTAGATAATAGGGCTGAAGATTTAATGAATTGTAAATTGGCAGTTTACTTAGTAATTAAGTGCTTGGAAAACACATAAAAACATTGTCATATAGATTAGTTGAAAGCTTAATTCTTGGAGGATAACTGGGATATGATCCTGACCATCCGCATATGCAGTTATAAGTAGAAGCATGTAAGGACTCCCGACCGTATCAGACCTCCACTACTTAAGACTCACTGGAACATTGCTAGATAAATATTGCACATGAAATTCATGTTATTGATTAGATATATGATTAGCAAGATGAGCAAGTTTTTTATTTGATTGATTTACACCTTTGTTAGTTTAATTTCATATTATTTACTTATTGTCGTTTTAGTTATTTTACAATTAAATAATCGTGTAGATTTAACACACAATTTTCGTCTTAGTTTAATTTGCTTAATTACACGTGAGTTACCCTCGCTCCAGCGAACGACCGGTCTTACCAAGTATATACAAATAAAATAAAATAATAATTAAAAAGGCAGATTATAGAAACCTGCTCTGATACTATGTAGAAAACATAATTTAACACACACAAACAATGTAACACCCCCAATTCATGGATGCAGCGGAATTCAAACTGGGTGTTACTCGACGGCACAATAGTCACAATAATAGAAAATGAACTCTAATTGAGTCGTTTTTAAAAGATTTATCATTCAAATTATATAAATATCAGAGATTACAAAATGAGGTCCCAGATGGTTCCATGTTTACAAATTACATTAAACGAGTTTTTGAATGATAATATAATTTATAGCCCTCTTGAATATCCGTGCCCTTCCGTGCCATCCTTGATCATCATGGACCTGAAATACATGCTTAAAAGGTCAACACAAAGGTTGAGTGATATTCATAGAGTTTGTTTAATGGTTGAACACAATATGTTGGTAGTATGAGTTAATTAGACTAATACTCATGGTTGGAAAACAAAACAGGTAGGCTACGTTATTATACGCCCATAAAATGTATTATACACTAAGCTTATGACACCAAAACGTTAACGGGTACCAATATCAATCGGTGGAGTTATCCCGGTAGGTACTTTGCTAACATACCTAAATCTCAAATATTAGTGCATTTGTTTGAACTTAGTCAATACAAATGGGATTCGTCAATCCCAATAGGCCTATTCACAATATTCGCGCTCACTATTACTAGTGATTAAATGGTTCATAATAAGGGATATTGGTTTTAGCAAGGATAGTACTTAGTGATAATAAAACAATCAGGCAAGCATACAATTGAAAAGTATTGTGTTCGATTTAAAATAGCATGTATTCCTCCCAAGGGTTTGTAAAATAATTAAGTAATGGAAAGTGGGGCTATGAACTCACCGTGAGTTGGATGATGTATAATGAGAATGATGGATATGCCGTGAGAACTTTTACGAGCAACCTAGAATAATTGTTGCAACTTAGGTTTGGAATAATGTCTAAGAATATGAATAATTGCCTATATATGTCTTGCATTTAGTCCATGATGTAGTACTTAGTATAGTAAAAGTCTTTGAAAAGAAATGGTTTATGAAACATGTATGGTTTATATATCGCTTACTACCGTTCGGGCCGACATAATTCAGAAGTCATGTAGTAAACGTTCGAGGAGCCAGGACACTTTAATTCGTAAATCCCCAACTCATCTCGACGGCTTACTTAATGAACTCCTCACATGAGGCTCCCTACTATTGTAGTATTTGATAAAGTATATGTATATAAGTTTTGGTCCGAAAAGTTACATGTCCAATATTTGAATAAACTTAGGAAAGTTTATTTTTACATGAAGATTGTTATTAGTATGAGTTTCTTAAATCTTGTATGACAATTACTTGTAAGATCTCATGGTTCTTTAGATGAAGTAGATCCAAATTGTATGTTTAAGTTATCGCCAACTCTTTAGCTCATGTTTTCGCCTAAGTAAGTTTATATGGTCATTTAGTCATGGCCTTGCTATGACCTTTGGTCATTGTTCCATAGTCTTGAGACTCAACCTTGGCTTTAGCCATGGTTGTGGTCTTGAATCTAGGTCATTAGACCTCTTGGTCTTATTAAACCACAACTATTATATAGTGACTTATATATATAAAATAGCTGTTAAGAAACTGAAGAAAATCTCATTCGTTATTGGTTTTCTGGATACGTGCCCCTGAGTTTTTGAAGAAAACGTGATTCCGGACAACTTTCGTGTTTTAACTTTTTCATGAAACGGACCAGAAGGGCCTCTTTTTGCGTGTTTAAGGTTCTGTCACAGAAAGTATTTAGGCAGTTTTGCCGTAAAGTTTTGGTAACTTCAAATGGTCATAACTTTTGACTCGTGTACTCGTTTTAGGTGGTTCAAATTGCTATGTTTTCTTTGTTAAGTCCTTTACTACAATATGTAATTGTCCAATATCATTTATATACTGTTTTGATCAGAGTTCTCCATAAAATCACTAGTTTGTTTGTTTACTTATCATAAGTTAACATATATATATCATAGATTGTTTTACCCATTTTTATACATCATGAACTTAATAATAAGACAATATATAGTATGAAGGAAATACAAATAGCATGAAAATGATATTTAAGCAAGGAAGTGTATTAGAATTTGCTTACAACTTTGGCTTTCTACAAGAAAGGTAAGTAACATGTAAGGTAAGAACTTTGATTGATTACTTCTCTTCACTTCAAGCAATCTTTCTACACTTGTATTTTTGAAAGAGAGATGATGAAAGTTGAGGTGACTTGAGTGGATTCAAACTCAAGAGAATCACCAAAGTTTATAAGGTTTGGAAGTATTTTGATTACCTAAAACCAAGCTAGGGTTTCTATGTTGATGAAGTACTTGAATCTTGCTTGTAACTTGGAAGAAAATTAGCTAAGTGTGAAGTGATGGTGAGGGTGATATGGGACGGCATAAGGAGGGGGAGGGGGGGTTATATATGAGCTTGAGGAGGTTACAAGATTAGGATATTTTCCTAAACTTGGTGACCAAGTTTAACACATGTAATGATCTAAGAGCTCTATGTATGAGATCAAGCCACAAGGGTGGAGAATCCCCCCCCCCCTATAGGCGGTTCATGAGGCTAGGGAGGGTGAGGTGTGCCTTGGATGATATTATCGTAGATATTGTGTTAGTTTTGACTCCGGGAAATGCTAACCGTAAATGATTAAGCCTCAAAACGTAAAACCGGGTATCGTAAAAATGTGGAACTTGAAAGTATGGTTAAACATGTCAATATACTCCATAATAAAATATAAAATGAGTGGTAGGTTCCATTGGGGTGCTAAAACCCTGCTTAAACTGGAAACACGGGTCTAAAATGCGTAATACGTAAAACGTACGAATATTGTGTAAAATTGAGAAAAGTAAAATGTAACTTTTCTAATAGGATAAAAATGATTTAAAATAACTTATAATGTCTAGACTGGGCTCAGTCTAGTGTCGGTTGGTATTTAATGTCTTTAAGACATAAAACCGTAAGTCTAAAAATCAAGGAATGATTTATAAAATCAAGGAATGATTTTTGGTCAAAGGAGGAGGGAAAAATATGTTGACTTTTTCCAAAAATGTGAAACCTCAAATCGTCTTAGAAACGTGATACGTGGGAATCGCACCAGGCTTTACCTCTCAAGGGATCTTGAGAAGCTTACAACCCCCACCAGGCAGTGTACCTGATCGTTGTAGTATAGTATAGTGACAAGTACCGGGGGATTGATCGTTCAGCTAGGAATAGTGTCGCTAGGATTAGAAAACCTAAATACTAGTTCTAAAGGTGAGGGAAGATTCTTTTTGTATTTTTATATTTTTTAGAAAGCAATTTAAAATCTCGGGTTTGAAGGATTTGGGGCGGAATTAGTTGCTATTCAACTAACCCAATACTAAGATGCAATCAAAATAAAATACTAAAAATGAAAATAAACTAAATTATACTAAAGTTGTGAGCAGTAATTGGAGAAAATGTGTTTACTTAGATTTCATTACTCCCTAGACATCTTTTACACGTTAATTACTTGTTATAATTGCATGGATGACGGATCGTATTCCTTAATACCATTCATGGGGTGGCACACTTAACTCCCCAATTCTATGAGCTCTTATCTCCTCCTACACCATGCCCAGCACAACTATAGGGATTGTAAACAGTGGCTCATGCATTAAATACAACCAATAAAGACCTAGTGCGCGTCGGTTCATGTTTCTTAAGACGTTCAAGCATGTTACCAATTGGAGATCTGCCAGTTTTCTTAAGCCTAACATATAAATCATTCATCTAAGACAAGAATAAACAAGTAATCAACACATAATCAACATCTAGGTTTCATTAGATCTAAGCAAACACAAGATAGATCTATCCTAGCATGATGGAATTAAGACAAGAACAAGATATAGACAACCAACACATAGACATATTGATTGAATTAGAAGAACACTTATCTTGATTAAACATGCAAGGTATCAAGGGGTTGGAACCCTTGAAAAACCTGTAAAGTTACACCAAAATCGTACTTAGGGTTTCTCCCCAAAACTTCTCTCTTTTAATGTGAAAAAATTAGAAAACTATATATAGGAAAAGGGGTCTGACGGCATCAAGACAAAGCTTGTGACACCGTCACCTCGCCGTCAAAACTAATCTCGGACTGCCTAGATCTACATTTGACGCCGTCAAGACTTAATCATTTCCAGGCCGTCATGACTATTACTCTTGACGCCCTACCTTCATGACGCCGTCAAATCTCTTCTGGATCGTCATGGAATTTTGCTCTTGATGCCGTCAGGAAGTTGCTCTTGACGCCGTCACCTACTGTTCCCAGCATGGAAAATTAAGACTTTGCCTTTTTCTTCACTTTTATGCTGCAAAAACGTCCGAATTACTTCCTTTTCTAGATTTCACTCCCAAAGTACCTAAAATCACAAAAGGAACGATTTAGGGCAATATTTGATCAAATAAATTCGAATTCCGGCTTAAATGACCCCCTAAAAATGGATCATTTTTCGCCTCATCATATACCCTTACACTTGAGATTTGCTTGTCCTCAAGCAAATGCGCTTTTATTCTAGTCAAAATACAAATTAGGGGTTATTTAACACTAATATAAAAGTAATTACAACAAATAATCGTTCCACTAAAGACCAATAGACAAGCACGGAGGTCATACACTAGCACCTCACAAATAGTGTTTAGATACTCACATCTCTCGGGTGTAATAAAGTATAAATTACAATATGGAAACGGAAGATATCTCTCACTACCTGTCATAGCAAAATAGATTACCATAGGCTTGGGAAAGGATCAAACCTCCACCACATGGCGTAAGCACCTAGGATAAACTATCAAAGAGCTCTTTTAAAAGGGTTGTAACGTTAGGTGTAGGGATATGAAATACACGGTTTTGTTGGATAAAGGAAGTTTTACTGGTGGCGAGTTAACAATCTTGGTTAATTACATGTACAATGTGGCGTTGCTAAGCCAAGACTAGACTCGACTTAAGCTAATAAATGAAAAATAACAAAAACATAAAATGAACATAGAATGAAAACGGGATGGTAGTCCGTATGTTTTTCTCTTTTTCTTTTTTTTTCTATTTTTTTTCTTTTCTTTTTTTTTCTTGATATTTTTTTTTTCGATTTTTTTTTTCATACACTCTTACCCTACCATCCAAAATAATACATCATAGGGAATGAGAATTCCCCTTACACTTGAATCTTTACATAATTTACAATTAACTAATCTAATGACTCGAATTAAGAAAATCAAAACACTTGGAGCACTTTTAAGATTAACGTACGTATGGGGGTAATAATATTATGTTCTTCCCCATTACTCCATAAAATAAGTACTTACCCATGAGTCCCAATCGTCCCAAAACAATATGTACAAGGATATGACTCGACTTAGCAACCATGTAATCAATTAGATAGTTAACATAGGGTTTAACAAATAACAATAATGCACTAAAAATGAGCGCATATACGGAAGGCTAAGGCGATTTGGTTGCACATTTGGGTGGGTTGTAACAAATTCTTCCTTTAAGTAAAATGCTTAAAGTTAGAAACGAAAAGATAGGCTCGGAGGGGTGTACTAGGGGTTTCGTGTACTAAAAATGAGTACAACGCTAAGGGTTTGGAAAAAATTAGTTGACTTAACTAGACAAGTAATATGACATAAATGGTCAAGTAATTATAATACGGGTTTAACACAAGGGTGATCCTAATGCTTCTTATCATGTAGTAAATCCTACTACACGAATGTAGTCTCACTAGCGGTCTTGGGATGCATCACTAACGCAAGTTCTAGAATCTAAATACTACCGGTACACTCATAAGCACTAATAATAAATGCTTTTCCTATCAAATCTAAAGGCGAACCTCACATATTTGGGTGGAAAATTTTTCTGAATATACGGTTATGTGCTAGTCATACAATCTCCTATCCATGAGACGCTTGCTATGGCTAAAGTTTCACTCCTAAATGTTGTAAAAAATTTTAAATTTGGCGCTAAAATTACACTAACAAGTATTTCTCATAGTTTTATTACACATCTACCATTAAACAAAACAAACTCAAGCGAAAGTGCATATGTAAGGTATCATCTTTTTACCCTCCCCTTACACTTAGGATGAACATTGTCCCCAATGTTCAAGTAAAGAATGTAAAAGTGAAAAAGTAAAGAGAATAAAATCAAATACTCCCCTGATTCGCTCGGTATGGATAATTAGGTGGCCAGGTTAAATCTTCCTCTAAGAAAATGAATAATCAAAGCTTCCCATCCAGAATATAAATCATCTTCTTGTCATACATAACCTGTAAAACCTGAGAAAATAGACAAGACAACCTCGCGTAAAATCGGCGGCATCCTATATAAGTTACTAAATCCTAGAAAACAAGATAAGATATAATGCTTGTGGAATGAAGTTTGCAGATCTCCTGGAGATTATAAAACTTAATAATTCACAAAAACCATAAGACTCCGTTAGAAAAACAAAACCAGTAAAATTTCCAGATTTTTACACGTGACGCCGTCAAGAGTAAACTCCTGATGCCGTCAGAATTGACCTGCAGAAATTCTTATGTTAAGTTTCCAGAAAATTTCTGGAAAAACTTGGTCCTACTTCCTGAAAAATCCTGCAAAACTTCATTATGACTCAATACAAGCATTTGACTCTAACAAATACGAATATACATGTTCATTTAATATTGTGGAGAATCATGATCGGTTTTGTTTCTTAAAAACATATTTAGGGTTTCCCCTTACACTTATCTTTTGCAAAAATACTTTTAGGTGGAGTTAAGACTAGGCCAAAACAACAAAGTAAAGTATTTCCACTATTTAGTTTATAAACATGATCTACCAACAATAAAAATAAAGCATGCATACGAAAGCAAATGAAATCAAACAAACAAACAAACAAATAAAAACATGGGTTGCCTCCCAAGAAACGCTTTTCTTTATTTACGAGTCTTGTAGCTTGACTCAAGGTCATGGGTTACTACGTGACCTCATCATTGGTTTCACTCTCTAGGTCGTCTTCTAAACCAGTATCGCTTTCATAGTGCAAGTACTTCGGGTCTTCGAACTCGAAAACATCTTGTCGATACTTAGAACCAAGCTTACTAACATTCTTAAAGAATCCACATGATAAATCAGAAATGTTTTTACACCCTCTCCTAACATCTTCGTCACACAAAATAAGTTGGGAACTTATTTTATCAAGCCCGTCACAATCGATTTCCTTAAGGTCTTTTCTCTTGTATGGCGTTTGGTATGAAACCCTCCTAATTCCATCAGTGAAAGTCATGATTCCGTTCAAGTCATCCACTATCAAATTAGTGATTTCACAAAAGGGTGCTCCAAAAACGACTTGTGATAACCTAGGGTCGACATAATCTTCTATGTTGTCCACAATCGTGAATTCCATAGTGAATGCCATATTTCCTACGAACACCTGGATTTCATGATCCTTACCAACCACTTTCTCTCCCTTGTAAATCATCCCCCATCTGCAAATATTGTTATAATGGAACAATGACATAAAATTCTTTGGCAGGAATACATTAATGTAGATGTTATCGAAGTACTTATGACCGATCATGCAGGGGATTTTGAGATTATTTGGATCACGCCGTCTTATCTTCCCCGACTCTCCATCCTTCGACCCATATAGATTCCCCTTAAGGGAAGGACGATACTCGTACACCTCCTCATTATCCCTACGAAAAATTTCCTTCCTAACACCATTGGTGAGTAATACACTACCATCTTTCTCATCAAGGATTGCTCCCGATTCATTGATAAATGGTGTCCCAAGAACAAGGTTGGTTAACGTTTGATTGGTGAGAGGGTCCACGTCATCAACCACGGTGAGGTCAGTATTGTAAACAAGCTCTCCAATCCTAATTGATAAATTTTCCATTACTCTCTCGCACGCAATGCATTCTGGGAAGGTTTCGTGGTATAGGGAAAGGGGGATTATGTTGACTGGGAAGCTAGGATCTATATGACTATCGGTTAAGAGCTTTTCCTTAATGGTACAGGGGATCTTGAAAACCTTAGGGTTACTTTCCTTAGTCTTATCGCTACTCCCACTAATAACATCCTCCATTTTTCTCTCGGGTTCTTCTATAATAGATTTACCCAAAATGGTTGGATTTCTCTCATGCTCTTCCGATTTCTCTTTCCCTTCATCCGGTTTGCCAGATTCTTGCGCGGTGTATTGCTCGGATGAGTTGGTAGGTTTTCTGGCTGAATCATGGTCTACCCTTGAGGTCTCATCTTTAGCTGCATGACCAGATTTGTTAGTTGGTTGCCGGGTTGGGTTGGGTGTAAAAGCAGATATCGTGGTGATGGTGTTTACGAAATGGACAGGTCCTAGGGGGTTGACAGGCTCTTTTCCTTTAGGGGATAGATGTTTGAATAACTTGCTAGGACTCTTTATTTTCACAGGGGAGGTTGGTGGACTCATGACGGTAACAGACTTAACCTCATCAACGTGAGTGGGTTTATTAACAACATGCTCTTTGATAGCAGTTAACAGATTACAAATCTTGTTATTCACATCAGCCTGCTGTTGTCTAAATTTGGCCTCGAGCGTAGCGAGCTGTAATTCTTGAGATAGAATGAATTTTTTTAAAGTATCTTCGCAGCTTTGCCTAGGAATGCCTTGTGATGGAAAATGCTCGGACCAAGTGAGTGGTGAGGAGTCATTGAAGGATACGCTTCGCGTTTGGTACCCTCTGAAATTAGGTTTATCCTTCCATGCCTCATAGGCCTCGCCAGAAGTTCGAGGACCCTGACCTACGTGCGATGATGTGAATTCGTTATAAGCACGTTTTGGAAGTTCCATGCAGTTATGAGTCTCATGAGGGCCATTGCATAATTTGCATGTAGAAGCGATTCTGCTTACTTGGCTTGAAGGTTTTTGAGCTTCGTAAGATTTCATGAGAGACTTGACTCGACCTTCAAGTTCCATGATCCTACGGTTGGGAGTGCTAGAATCGTTCGAGGGCAAAGATATTGCCTTGACCGTTTTGTTCAAGTCACGGGGATCGTTCCAACTTTCGTTGTCATAGAGAGCAAGATCTTCTATGAGTTCCCATGATTGTTCCGCACTTAGATCACGTAGCTTACCACCAGCCGATTGGTCAATGGCTCGCCTCGTGGAGATGTCGATATGGTTATAAAAAATTTGGACTTGGAGCCAAAGATCTATGCCATGATGAGGGACTTTTTGGAGTAAGTCCTTGAAACGAGTCCATGCTTCATAAAGAGATTCATTTTGACGTTGTTGGAACATCAAGATGTCATTTCTAAGCTTAGTAGTTCTCCCCGGTGGGAAAAATTGAGCAAGGAAACGAGTGGTGAGATCATCCCATGTGGTGATGGATCCCGCGGGTAAACGCTCAAGCCATTGACTAGCTTGATCCCGTAGAGAGAATTGGAATAGGCGTAAACGGGTAGTCTCTCTAGTTTCAACACCTAGGTCTATGGAATCTACGATTTTGAGAAAGTCCTTAAGATGTTGGTTTGGATCTTCGGAACGAAGTCCATGGAATGCACATCCGCTTTGCACCAACCGGATGGTGTCGGATCGCAAGGGGGTCACATTGGCTCCGGTGAGCTCAATGGTGTTTCGGTAGCCTTGGTGGTTAGGTCAGGAATACTCTCCTAAGGTTCGGGGCCTAAGGGGTTCTAATGGTGGGTTTTGTTGTGGTGGGATGACGGGTTCAAAGATGTTACCACCTTCCATGATGTTGGGTGGTGAAGAGTTACGAACAAAGACACAAAGAAATGAGATAGACTAAAGAAAACATAAAAATAAAAATAAAATCTTGCTAGAAAGGAATCTAGCAAGTAGACCTAATAAAAAGAAATTCTAACCTAGACAATAACTATTCCCCGGGCTGCGGCGCCAAAAACTTGATACGTGGGAATCGCACCAGGCTTTACCTCTTAAGGGATCTTGAGAAGCTTACAACCCCCATCAAGCAGTGTACCTGATCGTTGTAGTATAGTATAGTGACAAGTACCGGGGGATTGATCGTTCAGCTAGGAATAGTGTCGCTAGGATTAGAAAACCTAAATACTAGTTCTAAAGGTGAGGGAAGATTCTTTTTGTATTTTTATATTTTTTAGAAAGCAATTTAAAATCTCGGGTTTGAAGGATTTGGGGCGGAATTAGTTGCTATTCAACTAACCCAATACTAAGATGCAATCAAAATAAAATACTAAAAATGAAAATAAACTAAATTATACTAAAGTTGTGAGCAGTAATTGGAGAAAATGTGTTTACTTAGATTTCATTACTCCCTAGACATCTTTTACACGTTAATTACTTGTTATAATTGCATGGATGACGGATCGTATTCCTTAATACCATTCATGGGGTGGCACACTTAACTCCCCAATTCTATGAGCTCTTATCTCCTCCTACACCATGCCCAGCACAACTATAGGGATTGTAAACAGTGGCTCACGCATTAAATACAACCAATAAAGACCTAGTGCGCGTCGGTTCATGTTTCTTAAGACATTCAAGCATGTTACCAATTGGAGATCTGCCAGTTTTCTTAAGCCTAACATATAAATTATTCATCCAAGACAAGAATAAACAAGTAATCAACACATAATCAACATCTAGGTTTCATTAGATCTAAGCAAACACAAGATAGATCTAGCCTAGCATGATGGAATTAAGACAAGAACAAGATATAGACAACCAACACATAGACATATTGATTGAATTAGAAGAACACTTATCTTAATTAAACATGCAAGGTATCAAGGGGTTGGAACCCTTGAAAAACCTGTAAAGTTACACCAAAATCGTACTTAGGGTTTCTCCTCAAAACTTCTCTCTTTTAATGTGAAAAAATTAGAAAACTATATATAGGAAAAGGGGTCTGACGGCGTCAAGACAAAGCTTGTGACGCCGTCACCTCGCCGCCAAAACTAATCTCGGACTGCCTAGATCTACATTTGACGCCGTCAAGACTTAATCATTTCCAGCCCGTCATGACTTTTACTCTTGACGCCCTACCTTCATGATGCCGTCAAATCTCTTCTGGATCGTCATGGAATTTTGCTCTTGACGCCGTCAAGAAGTTGCTCTTGACGCCGTCACCTACTGTTCCCAGCATGGAAAATTAAGACTTTGGCGTTTTCTTCACTTTTATGCTCCAAAAACGTCCGAATTGCTTCCTTTTTCAGATTTCACTCCCAAAGTACCTAAAATCACAAAAGGAACGATTTAGGGCAATATTTGATCAAATAAATTCGAATTCCGGCTTAAATGACCCCCTAAAAACGGATCATTTTTCGCCTCATCAAAACGCGGTGCAGGTATAGGCTAAGGTTACGGCTAAGTAAAAGTGCTTAAAAACGAAAATTCCCGTTTTTCACGGTCGGGGTTTATTTGGTCACGTTTTTCTCAGTCATGATTTATTCTCAAATAAATCATGAGTGTATCAAACATTTTTCTAATACGGGGAAAATTAACGCGGTCGAGTTTCGTTGTGCGTAGAATTTTTGAATGACGTTTTACCCTAAAACATGTAATTCTTTGATAACTTTCGCGAAAATGATCTGATGAGTGTCAAACTTTTAATTTGCCACGGAAATGATTTATCACACGAGAATATGAAATAAAAATCAAATTTCGGGAAAATGAACAGTAAAAGTGAATAGTAAAAGTAAATAGTAAAAGTGAATAGTGAAATTTTTCGAGAATAGTAATTAACCTGAAATTGCGAATTGTTACAAACAATTTTTTTTATTGTTTCTCAATTCAGTAATCAAGCAAAACTGATCTCAATCAATATATCAAACAATTCAACCACAATCTACCACTGATAATCAGATGTAGATCATTCACCTAATTAGTGAATGTGCTATTACAACTTTAGAGAAATGAATAACAAGATAGAACAATGTGATAAACTTTGTGTGTGTAAAAGTAGAGAGAAGGTTAAAAAATTTTAGGGTTGCATTATGAGATCTTCTAGCTTTTATCCTCCAAATTAAAAAATCTTATTGTAACTCCAAGTCCCTTCGTGTTTCTCCATTTCGCTTCTTAAGGCAAGTGTTTGAGGAATATGCAAAAGTGACCCAAAACTACAAAATAAGAAATGACATAATCAGTTCCCGAAGCATTTTGTTCCAGACTTTGGTTATAATTTTAACAAAAAGCTTTTCATTATAAAAACTGATATCCAAAGTGTAAGAAAAAACGAAGTTTTAAATAAAATATTACTCCCTCCATCTCATATTTATTGTCCATATTTTCTTTTATAGATGTCTCAAATTAATTATCCACTTTTCATTTTTAGCAAGGTTACAAAAATCGCGAATCGGTAGTTGGGCGGTCGACCACCTTGTAGTCTGTAATCGGTCTAGGCCGGATTAATCGGTGATTAATCGGATTGACATTACTGACAAATTTTAGTTATTTCCGAAAAATTTTGTGTATTTTCGATGAGTTTTAGGTATTTCCGGCAAAGTATTTTCTAAAAAACAACTTGTAATAGACTTAAAAGGTTACTATAAGTGATCAAAATAAGTTTACAGTGAGGTTTGGGTACTTCCGGCAAGATTTACAGGTTTTCGGCAAGTTTGACCACCATTGACCACGTTTGACCTATTTGTTTGACTCAGTTACATAAATCAGCAAGGTCGGCGGCCTTGTAGCACCTAAACGGCGATTAATCAGCCTTGTAGACCTTTTTTTGCAACACTGACTTTTAGTAAGAAAAAAAGAATTTGGTGGGGGAATATTCTATTTAAGTGGTTGAGAATTATAGTGGTCTCACTTTTTATTAAACTTTGTGATTCTTTTCTTCTGACAATAATTTTGAGACGAAGGGAGTAATATACAACGAGCTCCAACCACTTGAGGTTTGCCAAGCTATTGCTTCAATTTGTTTGAAAAGTCATTATGTGCAATGCTAAAAGGCTTTTATATAGTTTATTGCAATAGTGAAGAACTTTTGCTCCAATGCTCCATTCAAACATAGACAGAGCTATATGGAGATGAAAGGGGGTTGTGACCCTCTCACAATTTTTGTCTCTTAATGTATTTTTATCAATTTTCATATGGTAAGAAAAAAAGATTATTATACGTTGGTCTTCCTACATTATTAGAATTATGTTTTTGGTCCTCTTACAAAAAATTGTCAAGCTTTGCTACTGATTACAAACCAACCATCACACTATCTTAGTGGTGATCATCAAACTAACGACACAAACCAGGGGCAGATCTACATGTTAGACATGGTATGCACTTCATACCCTGTGAATTCTTGGCTTA